>JAQISU010000281.1:457500-1057500 GCA_029339505.1 Unio delphinus | reverse complement strand
TTTCAATCATCTTTTCACCACTTAATCGTACCCTACAGCAACACAAAAATAAAAATAAAACAAATAGTCCACCAGCCTCCAAACAACCATACATAATACCCTTATTTTCTTTCAATTTAACCATGTTTAACTCCAAGCACAATTCAAACTACTAGACTTAATTTACCACCTGGTCTCATGCAGCAACAACTTCTAGAACTTTTCTGCTCTAACACCACATGATTACAAATTATAAAACTAATACATACAATAATAAAACCCCAATCAAGACCGACATCTGTCGTGACAGAATTTAAAAATATAACACAAATAATCACACCAATAATCAAATTATTTACATAGCCTTTGGGCGCATTCTGATTTAATTGTAACTGCGCGGCTTTTAATTGTCACCCGTAGACAATATGTCTCAACCCATCCATGTAATAATTACGGGGAAAAATTATTACCCACCCATTTAAAACTTTTATTGGCCACTTCTACCGGTGTATGACGCTTATATCAAATTTATGTATGTTGTTCTTATTGTTCTTATTGTTGTAGATGTTATAAAATCCAATCTCCTCAATTATACACAACACGGCGGGGGGGGGGGGGGGGTGTTATCAAACCCATTCATTAGCGGTTCCTATCAGTTTGTACAAAAACAAAACAATTACAGACATTTTCATCATTCCAGCATGTTACAATTCCGTGGCCAATGATTGTCGTCCACATTTTAGCAATTCCAGCCTATTAAAAAGAACCAAAAGTATCACTTGGCCCTGTTTTAACCCCCACGTGTCGAGGAGAAATGGAAACCGCGTGTGCACTGTCTCACGGTTTTACCTCCAACTGACTTAGATCTCGCAATCTGCGCGACCTACACCAATACAATTCTTTTGTCATCGCTGTAGTATATCCCGGATAAAACACTCCATCCTGCTTGAACATAGGACTCCTCTTAAAAATCCTTCTCAGCAGCAAATGCATATATCTACTCTCGCAGACCAAATGTCGCGAAATCTCAATAAACGAAGTTAAAGTCGCACTAGCCATAATATTTCTTTCCTCTTTCTTTCCAAATGCGAAGCAATAGTCAGTTTCACACATAATAACTCTGAATAAATTGCAAACCATGACAGAACTATTCACACATATCCCAAAACGCTGTCACCAGAAATTTTTCTTGTTACACGCACAGGGGTATTCACTTGACCGAGCGGTGTCAAAACCCTGGCGCGAGTCACGCTGGAAGTCATATGTTTTCCCCAAATTTCCAAAGACTTCCATACAACTTAAGTTGTAAAATGGAAAGAAAGACGTGTCTGATATAATTATTAATCTTTGCTGTAATCAATGGGCGACCCAGAGGAGACAACTTGCCCAAACGTCCATTAACTGCACCTTTACATGGTTTTTCTTCATTATTATCCGTTTTCCGTACCGATAGCTTGTCATGCCATAGAAATTACACCAGTATTCCCTTACTAACTGGGAAATATTTAACTGCGCGACCCTAGGCCAGTCCATCCACAGAATTTCCGGCGTATCACACTCATATACATACGCCAATTTTCCACTATGGCCACATAAACGGTACCTACCAAGTTCCAACTTATTGATTCCATTCTATAATTTACTGATTTCCAACCATAAATGCTGCCTTTTCAATCACACTACTTGTATACACTACTGAATTTTAATATGGACTATGTTACTACAGGGACAGTCATTCGGCTTGTACCCAAAATCACTACTAACGACCCAAGCATGGTTCAAATTCACTAACACTTACTCCAAATTTATGACATTACCCCCGCCTTTAAAAGATCACTCGTCCCGAGTGACACAAACGTCACATTTCTGTGATCTAAATCACAATTTGAAGTATTTTTTTTTTTTTTTTTTTTTTCTAAATTTAACCCCACACCCGATAAACGATTACCAATATGATTATATACAACAACATAAACTATCCAAATCTAAACAAGTTGAATCCAAGATGAAATAATGTTTCAACCACTTAGTCGGGTTCAAACTCCCTCACGACTTCCTCGAAATTGACTTGTCTAAGCATAGGTCTCTAACAACAGACATCAAATGCAACCAGAACCATTCCTCCTTACATTAAAACTCTGGTCTGGAGATTGCGTTTCCACCAGGACACACGTTCTCCTAATAGACCTTGGTACACCTGTACACATCACGAGGTTAGCGTTCTTCAGAGACACCTTCTCTTACTAACCTCCAACAAGTCAACCATGACTTCAATGCCCAAATATTTTTCAACTCAGTCTGTGCCAGACGATCCTATTTGTTTCTTTCACTGTTAATTCACTACAAATTCCACACCAGTTGTTACCTAAATCCCTAAGAAAACCTATCCCCAAACGCTAAAGTTTGGAACACCATCACATCAAGATTCAACTATAATTGTGGTGTGCACTACAATTTCTTCATGCTGCTAAATAACTAACACGTGCTTTGAATTGTCCTTCAGTTTTCCAAATTGACACCATTCCATTCATGCAGACAAGTCAAACTATGCATGATGAAAATCTCGCTGGACCATATATGATCATGAAGATGCGTGTAGACGATTTCTTTCTTCCTTCTTAATGTGCTCTGTATAAATCAATTCTCAACTGGCAAGTCGCTAACAGTTCAATGACAATCAAAATACAGGATCCGTCCTGTACTACACGAGGTTAGAGAATGCGTTCTTCAAATGAAACACGACCTCTTAAGAACCTCAAAAATAAGTCAACCATGACTTCAACGCCCATCTGGCGCGACCCTATTGTCACCAATAGAACGCTAGACTTGACACTGCCTTTTCAATCATCTTTTCACCACTTAATCGTACCCTACAGCAACACAAAAATAAAAATAAAACAAATAGTCCACCAGCCTCCAAACAACCATACATAATACCCTTATTTTCTTTCAATTTAACCATGTTTAACTCCAAGCACAATTCAAACTACTAGACTTAATTTACCACCTGGTCTCATGCAGCAACAACTTCTAGAACTTTTCTGCTCTAACACCACATGATTACAAATTATAAAACTAATACATACAATAATAAAACCCCAATCAAGACCGACATCTGTCGTGACAGAATTTAAAAATATAACACAAATAATCACACCAATAATCAAATTATTTACATAGCCTTTGGGCGCATTCTGATTTAATTGTAACTGCGCGGCTTTTAATTGTCACCCGTAGACAATATGTCTCAACCCATCCATGTAATAATTACGGGGAAAAATTATTACCCACCCATTTAAAACTTTTATTGGCCACTTCTACCGGTGTATGACGCTTATATCAAATTTATGTATGTTGTTCTTATTGTTCTTATTGTTGTAGATGTTATAAAATCCAATCTCCTCAATTATACACAACACGGCGGGGGGGGGGGGGGGGTGTTATCAAACCCATTCATTAGCGGTTCCTATCAGTTTGTACAAAAACAAAACAATTACAGACATTTTCATCATTCCAGCATGTTACAATTCCGTGGCCAATGATTGTCGTCCACATTTTAGCAATTCCAGCCTATTAAAAAGAACCAAAAGTATCACTTGGCCCTGTTTTAACCCCCACGTGTCGAGGAGAAATGGAAACCGCGTGTGCACTGTCTCACGGTTTTACCTCCAACTGACTTAGATCTCGCAATCTGCGCGACCTACACCAATACAATTCTTTTGTCATCGCTGTAGTATATCCCGGATAAAACACTCCATCCTGCTTGAACATAGGACTCCTCTTAAAAATCCTTCTCAGCAGCAAATGCATATATCTACTCTCGCAGACCAAATGTCGCGAAATCTCAATAAACGAAGTTAAAGTCGCACTAGCCATAATATTTCTTTCCTCTTTCTTTCCAAATGCGAAGCAATAGTCAGTTTCACACATAATAACTCTGAATAAATTGCAAACCATGACAGAACTATTCACACATATCCCAAAACGCTGTCACCAGAAATTTTTCTTGTTACACGCACAGGGGTATTCACTTGACCGAGCGGTGTCAAAACCCTGGCGCGAGTCACGCTGGAAGTCATATGTTTTCCCCAAATTTCCAAAGACTTCCATACAACTTAAGTTGTAAAATGGAAAGAAAGACGTGTCTGATATAATTATTAATCTTTGCTGTAATCAATGGGCGACCCAGAGGAGACAACTTGCCCAAACGTCCATTAACTGCACCTTTACATGGTTTTTCTTCATTATTATCCGTTTTCCGTACCGATAGCTTGTCATGCCATAGAAATTACACCAGTATTCCCTTACTAACTGGGAAATATTTAACTGCGCGACCCTAGGCCAGTCCATCCACAGAATTTCCGGCGTATCACACTCATATACATACGCCAATTTTCCACTATGGCCACATAAACGGTACCTACCAAGTTCCAACTTATTGATTCCATTCTATAATTTACTGATTTCCAACCATAAATGCTGCCTTTTCAATCACACTACTTGTATACACTACTGAATTTTAATATGGACTATGTTACTACAGGGACAGTCATTCGGCTTGTACCCAAAATCACTACTAACGACCCAAGCATGGTTCAAATTCACTAACACTTACTCCAAATTTATGACATTACCCCCGCCTTTAAAAGATCACTCGTCCCGAGTGACACAAACGTCACATTTCTGTGATCTAAATCACAATTTGAAGTATTTTTTTTTTTTTTTTTTTTTTCTAAATTTAACCCCACACCCGATAAACGATTACCAATATGATTATATACAACAACATAAACTATCCAAATCTAAACAAGTTGAATCCAAGATGAAATAATGTTTCAACCACTTAGTCGGGTTCAAACTCCCTCACGACTTCCTCGAAATTGACTTGTCTAAGCATAGGTCTCTAACAACAGACATCAAATGCAACCAGAACCATTCCTCCTTACATTAAAACTCTGGTCTGGAGATTGCGTTTCCACCAGGACACACGTTCTCCTAATAGACCTTGGTACACCTGTACACATCACGAGGTTAGCGTTCTTCAGAGACACCTTCTCTTACTAACCTCCAACAAGTCAACCATGACTTCAATGCCCAAATATTTTTCAACTCAGTCTGTGCCAGACGATCCTATTTGTTTCTTTCACTGTTAATTCACTACAAATTCCACACCAGTTGTTACCTAAATCCCTAAGAAAACCTATCCCCAAACGCTAAAGTTTGGAACACCATCACATCAAGATTCAACTATAATTGTGGTGTGCACTACAATTTCTTCATGCTGCTAAATAACTAACACGTGCTTTGAATTGTCCTTCAGTTTTCCAAATTGACACCATTCCATTCATGCAGACAAGTCAAACTATGCATGATGAAAATCTCGCTGGACCATATATGATCATGAAGATGCGTGTAGACGATTTCTTTCTTCCTTCTTAATGTGCTCTGTATAAATCAATTCTCAACTGGCAAGTCGCTAACAGTTCAATGACAATCAAAATACAGGATCCGTCCTGTACTACACGAGGTTAGAGAATGCGTTCTTCAAATGAAACACGACCTCTTAAGAACCTCAAAAATAAGTCAACCATGACTTCAACGCCCATCTGGCGCGACCCTATTGTCACCAATAGAACGCTAGACTTGACACTGCCTTTTCAATCATCTTTTCACCACTTAATCGTACCCTACAGCAACACAAAAATAAAAATAAAACAAATAGTCCACCAGCCTCCAAACAACCATACATAATACCCTTATTTTCTTTCAATTTAACCATGTTTAACTCCAAGCACAATTCAAACTACTAGACTTAATTTACCACCTGGTCTCATGCAGCAACAACTTCTAGAACTTTTCTGCTCTAACACCACATGATTACAAATTATAAAACTAATACATACAATAATAAAACCCCAATCAAGACCGACATCTGTCGTGACAGAATTTAAAAATATAACACAAATAATCACACCAATAATCAAATTATTTACATAGCCTTTGGGCGCATTCTGATTTAATTGTAACTGCGCGGCTTTTAATTGTCACCCGTAGACAATATGTCTCAACCCATCCATGTAATAATTACGGGGAAAAATTATTACCCACCCATTTAAAACTTTTATTGGCCACTTCTACCGGTGTATGACGCTTATATCAAATTTATGTATGTTGTTCTTATTGTTCTTATTGTTGTAGATGTTATAAAATCCAATCTCCTCAATTATACACAACACGGCGGGGGGGGGGGGGGGGTGTTATCAAACCCATTCATTAGCGGTTCCTATCAGTTTGTACAAAAACAAAACAATTACAGACATTTTCATCATTCCAGCATGTTACAATTCCGTGGCCAATGATTGTCGTCCACATTTTAGCAATTCCAGCCTATTAAAAAGAACCAAAAGTATCACTTGGCCCTGTTTTAACCCCCACGTGTCGAGGAGAAATGGAAACCGCGTGTGCACTGTCTCACGGTTTTACCTCCAACTGACTTAGATCTCGCAATCTGCGCGACCTACACCAATACAATTCTTTTGTCATCGCTGTAGTATATCCCGGATAAAACACTCCATCCTGCTTGAACATAGGACTCCTCTTAAAAATCCTTCTCAGCAGCAAATGCATATATCTACTCTCGCAGACCAAATGTCGCGAAATCTCAATAAACGAAGTTAAAGTCGCACTAGCCATAATATTTCTTTCCTCTTTCTTTCCAAATGCGAAGCAATAGTCAGTTTCACACATAATAACTCTGAATAAATTGCAAACCATGACAGAACTATTCACACATATCCCAAAACGCTGTCACCAGAAATTTTTCTTGTTACACGCACAGGGGTATTCACTTGACCGAGCGGTGTCAAAACCCTGGCGCGAGTCACGCTGGAAGTCATATGTTTTCCCCAAATTTCCAAAGACTTCCATACAACTTAAGTTGTAAAATGGAAAGAAAGACGTGTCTGATATAATTATTAATCTTTGCTGTAATCAATGGGCGACCCAGAGGAGACAACTTGCCCAAACGTCCATTAACTGCACCTTTACATGGTTTTTCTTCATTATTATCCGTTTTCCGTACCGATAGCTTGTCATGCCATAGAAATTACACCAGTATTCCCTTACTAACTGGGAAATATTTAACTGCGCGACCCTAGGCCAGTCCATCCACAGAATTTCCGGCGTATCACACTCATATACATACGCCAATTTTCCACTATGGCCACATAAACGGTACCTACCAAGTTCCAACTTATTGATTCCATTCTATAATTTACTGATTTCCAACCATAAATGCTGCCTTTTCAATCACACTACTTGTATACACTACTGAATTTTAATATGGACTATGTTACTACAGGGACAGTCATTCGGCTTGTACCCAAAATCACTACTAACGACCCAAGCATGGTTCAAATTCACTAACACTTACTCCAAATTTATGACATTACCCCCGCCTTTAAAAGATCACTCGTCCCGAGTGACACAAACGTCACATTTCTGTGATCTAAATCACAATTTGAAGTATTTTTTTTTTTTTTTTTTTTTTCTAAATTTAACCCCACACCCGATAAACGATTACCAATATGATTATATACAACAACATAAACTATCCAAATCTAAACAAGTTGAATCCAAGATGAAATAATGTTTCAACCACTTAGTCGGGTTCAAACTCCCTCACGACTTCCTCGAAATTGACTTGTCTAAGCATAGGTCTCTAACAACAGACATCAAATGCAACCAGAACCATTCCTCCTTACATTAAAACTCTGGTCTGGAGATTGCGTTTCCACCAGGACACACGTTCTCCTAATAGACCTTGGTACACCTGTACACATCACGAGGTTAGCGTTCTTCAGAGACACCTTCTCTTACTAACCTCCAACAAGTCAACCATGACTTCAATGCCCAAATATTTTTCAACTCAGTCTGTGCCAGACGATCCTATTTGTTTCTTTCACTGTTAATTCACTACAAATTCCACACCAGTTGTTACCTAAATCCCTAAGAAAACCTATCCCCAAACGCTAAAGTTTGGAACACCATCACATCAAGATTCAACTATAATTGTGGTGTGCACTACAATTTCTTCATGCTGCTAAATAACTAACACGTGCTTTGAATTGTCCTTCAGTTTTCCAAATTGACACCATTCCATTCATGCAGACAAGTCAAACTATGCATGATGAAAATCTCGCTGGACCATATATGATCATGAAGATGCGTGTAGACGATTTCTTTCTTCCTTCTTAATGTGCTCTGTATAAATCAATTCTCAACTGGCAAGTCGCTAACAGTTCAATGACAATCAAAATACAGGATCCGTCCTGTACTACACGAGGTTAGAGAATGCGTTCTTCAAATGAAACACGACCTCTTAAGAACCTCAAAAATAAGTCAACCATGACTTCAACGCCCATCTGGCGCGACCCTATTGTCACCAATAGAACGCTAGACTTGACACTGCCTTTTCAATCATCTTTTCACCACTTAATCGTACCCTACAGCAACACAAAAATAAAAATAAAACAAATAGTCCACCAGCCTCCAAACAACCATACATAATACCCTTATTTTCTTTCAATTTAACCATGTTTAACTCCAAGCACAATTCAAACTACTAGACTTAATTTACCACCTGGTCTCATGCAGCAACAACTTCTAGAACTTTTCTGCTCTAACACCACATGATTACAAATTATAAAACTAATACATACAATAATAAAACCCCAATCAAGACCGACATCTGTCGTGACAGAATTTAAAAATATAACACAAATAATCACACCAATAATCAAATTATTTACATAGCCTTTGGGCGCATTCTGATTTAATTGTAACTGCGCGGCTTTTAATTGTCACCCGTAGACAATATGTCTCAACCCATCCATGTAATAATTACGGGGAAAAATTATTACCCACCCATTTAAAACTTTTATTGGCCACTTCTACCGGTGTATGACGCTTATATCAAATTTATGTATGTTGTTCTTATTGTTCTTATTGTTGTAGATGTTATAAAATCCAATCTCCTCAATTATACACAACACGGCGGGGGGGGGGGGGGGGTGTTATCAAACCCATTCATTAGCGGTTCCTATCAGTTTGTACAAAAACAAAACAATTACAGACATTTTCATCATTCCAGCATGTTACAATTCCGTGGCCAATGATTGTCGTCCACATTTTAGCAATTCCAGCCTATTAAAAAGAACCAAAAGTATCACTTGGCCCTGTTTTAACCCCCACGTGTCGAGGAGAAATGGAAACCGCGTGTGCACTGTCTCACGGTTTTACCTCCAACTGACTTAGATCTCGCAATCTGCGCGACCTACACCAATACAATTCTTTTGTCATCGCTGTAGTATATCCCGGATAAAACACTCCATCCTGCTTGAACATAGGACTCCTCTTAAAAATCCTTCTCAGCAGCAAATGCATATATCTACTCTCGCAGACCAAATGTCGCGAAATCTCAATAAACGAAGTTAAAGTCGCACTAGCCATAATATTTCTTTCCTCTTTCTTTCCAAATGCGAAGCAATAGTCAGTTTCACACATAATAACTCTGAATAAATTGCAAACCATGACAGAACTATTCACACATATCCCAAAACGCTGTCACCAGAAATTTTTCTTGTTACACGCACAGGGGTATTCACTTGACCGAGCGGTGTCAAAACCCTGGCGCGAGTCACGCTGGAAGTCATATGTTTTCCCCAAATTTCCAAAGACTTCCATACAACTTAAGTTGTAAAATGGAAAGAAAGACGTGTCTGATATAATTATTAATCTTTGCTGTAATCAATGGGCGACCCAGAGGAGACAACTTGCCCAAACGTCCATTAACTGCACCTTTACATGGTTTTTCTTCATTATTATCCGTTTTCCGTACCGATAGCTTGTCATGCCATAGAAATTACACCAGTATTCCCTTACTAACTGGGAAATATTTAACTGCGCGACCCTAGGCCAGTCCATCCACAGAATTTCCGGCGTATCACACTCATATACATACGCCAATTTTCCACTATGGCCACATAAACGGTACCTACCAAGTTCCAACTTATTGATTCCATTCTATAATTTACTGATTTCCAACCATAAATGCTGCCTTTTCAATCACACTACTTGTATACACTACTGAATTTTAATATGGACTATGTTACTACAGGGACAGTCATTCGGCTTGTACCCAAAATCACTACTAACGACCCAAGCATGGTTCAAATTCACTAACACTTACTCCAAATTTATGACATTACCCCCGCCTTTAAAAGATCACTCGTCCCGAGTGACACAAACGTCACATTTCTGTGATCTAAATCACAATTTGAAGTATTTTTTTTTTTTTTTTTTTTTTCTAAATTTAACCCCACACCCGATAAACGATTACCAATATGATTATATACAACAACATAAACTATCCAAATCTAAACAAGTTGAATCCAAGATGAAATAATGTTTCAACCACTTAGTCGGGTTCAAACTCCCTCACGACTTCCTCGAAATTGACTTGTCTAAGCATAGGTCTCTAACAACAGACATCAAATGCAACCAGAACCATTCCTCCTTACATTAAAACTCTGGTCTGGAGATTGCGTTTCCACCAGGACACACGTTCTCCTAATAGACCTTGGTACACCTGTACACATCACGAGGTTAGCGTTCTTCAGAGACACCTTCTCTTACTAACCTCCAACAAGTCAACCATGACTTCAATGCCCAAATATTTTTCAACTCAGTCTGTGCCAGACGATCCTATTTGTTTCTTTCACTGTTAATTCACTACAAATTCCACACCAGTTGTTACCTAAATCCCTAAGAAAACCTATCCCCAAACGCTAAAGTTTGGAACACCATCACATCAAGATTCAACTATAATTGTGGTGTGCACTACAATTTCTTCATGCTGCTAAATAACTAACACGTGCTTTGAATTGTCCTTCAGTTTTCCAAATTGACACCATTCCATTCATGCAGACAAGTCAAACTATGCATGATGAAAATCTCGCTGGACCATATATGATCATGAAGATGCGTGTAGACGATTTCTTTCTTCCTTCTTAATGTGCTCTGTATAAATCAATTCTCAACTGGCAAGTCGCTAACAGTTCAATGACAATCAAAATACAGGATCCGTCCTGTACTACACGAGGTTAGAGAATGCGTTCTTCAAATGAAACACGACCTCTTAAGAACCTCAAAAATAAGTCAACCATGACTTCAACGCCCATCTGGCGCGACCCTATTGTCACCAATAGAACGCTAGACTTGACACTGCCTTTTCAATCATCTTTTCACCACTTAATCGTACCCTACAGCAACACAAAAATAAAAATAAAACAAATAGTCCACCAGCCTCCAAACAACCATACATAATACCCTTATTTTCTTTCAATTTAACCATGTTTAACTCCAAGCACAATTCAAACTACTAGACTTAATTTACCACCTGGTCTCATGCAGCAACAACTTCTAGAACTTTTCTGCTCTAACACCACATGATTACAAATTATAAAACTAATACATACAATAATAAAACCCCAATCAAGACCGACATCTGTCGTGACAGAATTTAAAAATATAACACAAATAATCACACCAATAATCAAATTATTTACATAGCCTTTGGGCGCATTCTGATTTAATTGTAACTGCGCGGCTTTTAATTGTCACCCGTAGACAATATGTCTCAACCCATCCATGTAATAATTACGGGGAAAAATTATTACCCACCCATTTAAAACTTTTATTGGCCACTTCTACCGGTGTATGACGCTTATATCAAATTTATGTATGTTGTTCTTATTGTTCTTATTGTTGTAGATGTTATAAAATCCAATCTCCTCAATTATACACAACACGGCGGGGGGGGGGGGGGGGTGTTATCAAACCCATTCATTAGCGGTTCCTATCAGTTTGTACAAAAACAAAACAATTACAGACATTTTCATCATTCCAGCATGTTACAATTCCGTGGCCAATGATTGTCGTCCACATTTTAGCAATTCCAGCCTATTAAAAAGAACCAAAAGTATCACTTGGCCCTGTTTTAACCCCCACGTGTCGAGGAGAAATGGAAACCGCGTGTGCACTGTCTCACGGTTTTACCTCCAACTGACTTAGATCTCGCAATCTGCGCGACCTACACCAATACAATTCTTTTGTCATCGCTGTAGTATATCCCGGATAAAACACTCCATCCTGCTTGAACATAGGACTCCTCTTAAAAATCCTTCTCAGCAGCAAATGCATATATCTACTCTCGCAGACCAAATGTCGCGAAATCTCAATAAACGAAGTTAAAGTCGCACTAGCCATAATATTTCTTTCCTCTTTCTTTCCAAATGCGAAGCAATAGTCAGTTTCACACATAATAACTCTGAATAAATTGCAAACCATGACAGAACTATTCACACATATCCCAAAACGCTGTCACCAGAAATTTTTCTTGTTACACGCACAGGGGTATTCACTTGACCGAGCGGTGTCAAAACCCTGGCGCGAGTCACGCTGGAAGTCATATGTTTTCCCCAAATTTCCAAAGACTTCCATACAACTTAAGTTGTAAAATGGAAAGAAAGACGTGTCTGATATAATTATTAATCTTTGCTGTAATCAATGGGCGACCCAGAGGAGACAACTTGCCCAAACGTCCATTAACTGCACCTTTACATGGTTTTTCTTCATTATTATCCGTTTTCCGTACCGATAGCTTGTCATGCCATAGAAATTACACCAGTATTCCCTTACTAACTGGGAAATATTTAACTGCGCGACCCTAGGCCAGTCCATCCACAGAATTTCCGGCGTATCACACTCATATACATACGCCAATTTTCCACTATGGCCACATAAACGGTACCTACCAAGTTCCAACTTATTGATTCCATTCTATAATTTACTGATTTCCAACCATAAATGCTGCCTTTTCAATCACACTACTTGTATACACTACTGAATTTTAATATGGACTATGTTACTACAGGGACAGTCATTCGGCTTGTACCCAAAATCACTACTAACGACCCAAGCATGGTTCAAATTCACTAACACTTACTCCAAATTTATGACAATACGTTTCTACGATTCACACTTGCATCCACGAACGTGCATCATTCACCTCTGCTTTATATGCCATCAGGACGTATCAGTCACTAACGCTCTATCTTTATTAGCTAATAAGAGAAACCTCTGTTTGGTAAATAGAACCAATCTAATGCATGCAATCCAAGCGAACCTAAACACTTTCTTACCTCCTACAACAGTACAACTCTATAACAGTCTGCGTTAATTGCTTTAAAAGCATGCCCCAGCAACCTAGTGCAAAGTATCCATTCAAAAGTGTACTCCATGGTATAGCAGTGTTAGAGACCAGTTTCGTACATCTTTAACAAAAAAGCACCGTAAAGCAAAGAGGCTTTCCACCAGACTCACGATTCATAAACAGATATATGAAGCAGCTAAGAAGAACGTCATAGTCCATTAAGCCATATTATCCCAGTTCAGTACTAAGATCACTGAGAGTTCCAGTTGCAAAAAGCTCTTTGAGATTACTAACAAACTAATGTCAAGGTACCAATGTACACCACTTCCAACTATCTTTACTCCACTAAACCTTCCGGACCTTTTAGCAAATTTCTTCCGTGAGAAGATACAAACAACTAGACATACGTTTGGCAACACAATTTAAACTGAATCGTCGTCACCATGGAGTTGCGATACAGCATTTCAGTGACAACCGTTAGCAGCATTTTTTTTTTCTGTAGATTTAGTACAGACAATCGTAATCATCAGGGGAATTCCCAACATATTTCAAAACTGCCATTATAGATTACAGCACCGTTTCGAGCATGTATTTTGCATTCACAATACAGCTTTACTGTGGTTCGTGTCCTACTTAATCAACAGGATACAAACTGAATTAGCAACTGGAATACACTCCAGCTCAGTTGATCTATGTTGTGGAACTTTCTACAAGGGTTTGTTCAATTCATTATATACACACAGGTTCTCTGTGATATCGACAAAACGTTTCAATTAAATTTATCATTTTGTTTCTTTGGTCATCAGTGATAGACTGCGGTCGGCCATTGCATATCCCTGGTAACAGTACAGCAGTGTCTTCCGCTGGATTAGCTGGAAACACGAGTTACAATGCTACGGTTACAATTCATTGCAATAATGGGTTCAACTACACCCTTCGAGGAAATGATACTATTCTTTGCGGCATTCAAGGACACTGGATGGGTAATTTAGGACTATGTGAAGGTGACTGCATTTGATAGTATTATTTATTCACGCATGTAGTTGAATCGTTTTGACAGGTAATATAGGATATATGGCAGTCCAGCAGAACGTTTAACGATTTCTTACGAGGAATTTCAAACATTTGTCATCTAAAATGTATCCAAGACAGCCAACACTTTCATTTAGTCATAAATAACATCGACCTATTGGTAATGTTCGAATATAATATATAGGGCTGCATTAAAATAATAGCATCTAGTCAAAAATATATTAGTCATGTTATAAAGTTCTTGTTTTCTTCCCAGTATTTTAATGTGGTATGAACCCTACCTGCCCATCCAATCAAATACCGAACCATTGAAGATATAGCTAATATAATTAGCTACCATCCAGCAATGACACGTCTATACAGAGATGTATACTTCAACTCATTATGCAGAAAATATGTACCTATTAAACCTATTCGCCTATAACGTTCGAAACGGAAGTAGAGGCAATGCAGGGATTTCAATTTTATTGTATGCTTAACACGATCGATTGTTGGAATGCATTAGCATTTAGGCTTCTTGATGAACTAGACTTGTACATATAAACTGTTCATATGTGCTAACATTAGCCATCGCTATCTATTCACTATGTTGGATATGGCATAATGCTAGAATGCAAATAATTGGATATGATGAATTTATTTTTCATCGCTCGATGTCAAACTTCTTAAGAACAAAGGCCGTCAATATGAAAAAAAAATAATCAAAACCAAAGAACTGATGATGTTAAAATTATTTGTGTTATAATAGCCTCTGTATCGTACAACAACACAAGGATGACACTTTCACAATTGTTTTCAAAACAGGATTATATTTACCAGTGAAGCCTGGGCCAACTGTGTTCTACGAGTACCAAATTGACATTTTCGCGACATATTGGAAGATAATTATACATGCTTGACAGAGACTTCTAAAATGTGGATTCTTCAAGTAAACTGTTTCACTTAATTGAAACTATTTCTAAGCCGTACCCTAGGTGCGATATACATTATTTCGGACTGTACAATATACACAATTTTTAAAGACTATACGATATGAATATCATCATTGATATTGATATATTATTTTAACTTCTGTGTGACATCTTATTGTCACATTAGCAAATAATGTGATAGATAATGGATGCCGTCCATGGGTTCGTATTACCCACTAACTTATTTTGTTTAGCTTATTATTTTTCATAGCCTCTGTATTATAATTTTAAACAGCATTTTAAAATTTCTAAGCCGTACCCAAGGTGCGATATACATTATTCGGACTGTACAATATACACAATTATTAAAATCTGTACGATATAAATATTATCATTGATATTGATATATTCTTTTAATTCCGGTGTGACCTCTTACTGTCACATTAGCAAATAATGAGAAAATGGATGCCATCTAATGGTTTATATGAGCCACTAACTTATTTTGTTCTACTTGTTTTTTTCATAGCCTCTGTATTATAATTCTGAATAGTATTTTAAATACATATGTTGCGATGCTATTTTAATTTTCTTGTGGAACCACTAGGCATATATTAGTACCTCACCAAACGCAAACAACGCATTTAAATATTTTGTCTGGTGATATTGATTTGAATCCTAATAATATTTTTTGGAAATCGCATAACTTGATATCAGTCTGATTTTCATTCTTTATTATACGTGTATTTACCCACTATTTTAGAATGTATGTATTATATCCGTTAATCGCTTTGGTCTACCTCAACATTTCATCCAAGTAAAAGTTATTTTTCCTGAAAAGGAAAGTTTAAAAAATAACCTTTTGTATTCTATTTTAGTATTTATTCAATCGCTGAAACTGAATAGATGAGAACAGTTATCTTTATTTCGAATTCTTAAAAATACAGCGACTCTTTTTCAATTCTGTATTTCTACAAGTGTTGCAGCTAATATTTTTAATTTTTTCTTAGGTGAAATTTCAAACACCATTCATATCAAATATATTCAAGACGATCAATATGTTCACTTTGTTGCGATTTAAACTGGACATGGATATATAAACTGTTTATATGTGCTAACATTAGACATTACCACCCGCTTACTCAATTGCATTTAATATAATGCTAGAATGCACATTATTGGATATGATGAAGGTATTTATCTTCGCTAGATGTCAAACTTCTAAACGGCAAAGGCAGTCAATATGACAATAACCAAAAACTAAAGATCTAATGACGTTACAATTACCCGTGTTACAATTGCCTCTGTACCGTACAAAAACACATGGATGACACATTCTCAGTTGTGTTGAAAAAAGGATTCTTCTTAACAGTGAGGCATTGACCAACTGTGTTCTACGAGTAACAAATTTACGTTTCCCAGACATATTGGAAATGCACTCGCCTTTTTCTATCAGAATGAATCTGCATAAAATCACTTTTCCCGAATATTTTTTATGCAATAGAATCTTCTCTCACTAGAGCTTGGGAACAATCTCTCCTAGTGATACCATGCTGACGAGAAAAACGTTTGAATTAAATAATTCTACTTGTACAATAGAGACTTCTTTTAAGTAAACCGTTTCACTTAATTGAAACTATTTATATAGCGTAAACAATCTACCATACACATTCTTACGGACTGTATAATATACACAATTATTAAAAACTGTACGCTGTG
Organism: Unio delphinus; assembly: GCA_029339505.1. Taxonomy (NCBI): domain Eukaryota; kingdom Metazoa; phylum Mollusca; class Bivalvia; order Unionida; family Unionidae; genus Unio; species Unio delphinus. The sequence continues at coordinate 1,040,589 of JAQISU010000281.1, read as the reverse complement.
AATATTATCATAGCAGCAGAGGGGGTGAATCGGACGATTTTTTTCGACATTTTTGATTGAACGGCAAATAGAGCCTTCCCGCGAAATCTCATGTTTTAACCAGAAAAAAAATAAGTCTCCATTTGGCAAATAGAGCCTTAGTGATTTTTGTCTGAAAACATGAGATTTCGCGGGTGACACTTTATTCGCGTTTTCGTTGCTTAACCATAAATGTCGAAAAAAATCTTCCGATTCACCCCCTCTGCTGCTAATGGATTACGGTGATTTCAACCGAATATTTTATCAAGTCCGTGTCTTAGGGTCGAACATCCTTTCAGGATGAAAGTCCTTAGGACTTTACAAACAGACTAATTTGTAAAACTTTACCTTGTAAATCAATCAGATTATTGGACTGGTCAGTGAGTTTGAAATTAATTCTGGTTAATGAATTATTATGACATCGCATATAGACTGGATTAGTTGGATCTTCAATAATTAGAAACCCTGGAGGAGCTGTTGGTGCAAATGAATACAAAATATATCCCTGCTGAGCTTGATTTGATCGTTTTAGATTTATTTGATAGCTTCCTTCGATAACATCACATACTAAATTGAGCGCTATCACCGATGAAATATTCACATTAAACGGAGCAATATGCCTGCCGCCACCATCTGGGTCATTATTGTGTGTCAGGATAGTTGTTAGTGGTTGTGATGGTGTTTTTTTCCACGTATCATGAATTATTTTAAAACCAATATCGATGGTGTCACTGAGATGTTTTTTCTAGTTGTGGTACGTTATATCCTGGTAGTTTAAATACTGGAATATCTTCTATGCGGATCTTATAGTCTGTTGCAAATAAATCTCTTGTTTTAGGATTACTGTCACCTAATACCTCTTGAATGATTTGCGCATTAAATGTTTCCATGTCATTGATGATTTTGTTACATGTTTCTACAACGCTGATAAATTCATCTCGGGTGAGAGTGCCGGATCTAAGGGATATGAACAACAACGAAATATCGCTAATCATCGCTCTGAAATTTACAGTGATGTCATCTGGTCGAAGATAGTGGTAGATCTTCTTAGTGGGAGGATCTACCAATTCAAGAAAAAAAATCAATTTGTCATAATTGCTATAGTTTTTTACTGGATTATCAGATTTTATCCTGTCGGTGATATAATCAGTTTTTTGTGGTTCAGGTAGTAATTTAACGGTTTTTTTCCCGGGGTGGGATTTCAGGCCATCCCAGTACGGTCCTTATTGAGCTTTGATAGATATCTACGACATAACCCTCTGTGCTTATTTCAATGGCAGATGATAGTGTCGGCTCATGAACTGTTACAGCTATTTTTGATTCTTTTCCAGTAATCGATTTTATTCTACGCGCTAATTCGTTATTGATTTGTTCAATTTGGTATGATCCGGTTGGTATGGAAACAACGTTCCAGTCTGGGGTACCGTTGTTTTTATTCTTATTTGCAAAAACCAGTGAATTATTCGGTTGTTGACCACCAAATGATTTTGATCTGATATTAGGCCAACTGTGGTATACTCGTAATTTTGCTAACGCGATTTCCTTCACGGGGACTGGGGTAGGGAAATTCACACTGAATTCTGGATTCGTTGAGGTTATTGATATCATGCTGGTGTGTACTGGGTTTGTGTTCTCCACTATTTGTTGAAGTAATTCCATCTGTGTTGTCATTGTTATTATACTCATGATGTATTTCTAATTTTGACATCGCAGAATCGTAAATACCTACCATCGCTGAAAACTCACTATCTGATATAATTGTATCATCGAGAGATGACGATATCAATGAGGATAATTGCGAGTATGCAGTGGACACAACATGAAATTGAATTATGTAGTCTTGTAGTTTCCGTTGGCTGTATGATGATATTTTTTTGTTATTATTGAAATAATTCCAGCGATTGTTGTTGCCGCAGAAATGAAAATTGGAACAGCTATCGGGGCCATCATTGTCACTGAAGACAGTATAATACCAGCTCCGGTGATTACACCACTCACAGCGTACACAGTAACATCAATTGCGGTAATTCTCCTGCGATATTTTTTAATTTTCATTGCATACTCCTCGGCAAGGGTTTTGAATCTATTTTGAAATTCTCTGACCTGATCATAACGATATTGCGATGATGAAATCATTTTTATTTTAAAAACGCTAGCGTTTTCAATTACGATTTCAATCGAAACCGTTAGTGAAATTGCTTTGCAATTTTCAACTTAAATCCGCTACAAATTCCACATACCATGTTGTTGAAACCCTAACCAAATTTTTATCAGTAGATGTTAACGTAAACTTTTCAGTTGTATCCTTGTCGATGATCGTTGAAATCGTAGTATTGACCCCGGATGAACTGGACGATGAAATATTAAATTGAGTCAATGGTGTTACTAGTGTTACTCGATAAATACCCTTAACGGTTGCAGTGATATCTAATTTGTTGTTTGTAGGTGTCCACGCAAATGATCCGTGTTGGATCGTGTATACTACGTTGTTGGTTTTCTCATGAGGAATTTTTGTTTTTTCAACGATTGTTATCATCCTCGAAAAATCATGTTTGATGGCTTCGATGAAGTTTTTCGTCTCATCGATGGATTTTTTAATTTCAGGGAGTTTTATTTCAATTTTATCTAACGTGGTTCCAATAAATTTATCAATGATATTTCTACGAAATGAGGTAAACTTTTTCCGTTATCTTCAGTTTTAGATTGAAGTGTTGTTAGTTCCAACACATAATTTTTTAATTCATCGTTGAGAGTTTTTAATCTATCTGTAATCGTCGAAATAAGTACACCCGGTTTGAGTTTACCCTGATCGGAAAATAACGCGATAGTATTCTCGATTGCGTGTCGTTGTTTAACTAAAATATCATCCAGAGAGACATTACTAGTTTTCAATTTACCCTGTTTGTCTTGAAATACAACTATCTCATTAGGATCAACACTTGCTAAATTCAATGTCGCAGCGATTTCATCTTCAATTATTTTTTTTATATCACCGGTTGCAGTGTCATGGGGTTTGGGTTTCAAAGATCTCCCCCAAATATCAATCATGATATTTTATACACCTCTCTCTAAAATCGTTTCGATTTCCAGCGATTACTAGTGTATTCATTTACGACAATGTGTGGTGGTTTTTTAGATGCTGAAATAGCGTTAAGGACATTTAATACTTCACTGCCGCATATTGGTGGGTCATTGATTTGTTGTGTTGGTAGCGTAGAAAACCAAGTCTTCATTGGAAAATGTTTTATGTAACGCATAAATTCTTTTGGCGGGGCTAAATCATATGAATCAAAATAGACGATTGCCCGTGGATCAATAGCGTATGCAACACAGTGAGTTCCAGGTCCGGTGCTGTTATCTAAATTAATAATACCGGTTTCAACATCATTGGGTTGTGCCGGTAACTGATCTTTCATAAAAACGCCTCTGAAGTTTTTAATCGCTAGTTTTTTTAGCGGCATCCATTAAATCAAAATTGGACATGGGAACCATAGGTTCCTCTCCAACTAGTAAACCGGTCCTAGTCTTAGACCATTTCCGCTGTACGATGAATACGGGATTCATGGGAGTCTTAGACCCCTTCCCTTTTTTTTATACCTTCGTCCCGTCTTCGGTTCAGTGCCTTGTTTCGCTTTTGGCCTCGATGCGATAGCTTTTATTAATCCTGGTAACACACCTAGTCTAACACCCTTTCCCTTCTTCGGTTCATATGATTCAGTAATGCCATGTATCGCTTTTGCTCCCAAGCCTCCAACTGCCCCCAATGCGACTGCTTTTGCAACTACTGGGGCCGCTGCCGCAACCAACGCTGGTAACGCAGCAAATAACGGGAAGATACCGCCTGTTTTAATCATATTTTTGATAGCAGCCACAGAAAGAGTAATCTGAACACCTTTTTTTGCTACAAGTGCATCATTGAAATGTTTTATTTGACGAGTTGTCAGCGATAATTTATTTGCACCACCAGTCATTTGATTGGGTTTCAGCGTGATTGTGGTTCCACATTTTTTAGCTGATTCCGATTGCAATTTCTTGATTTGACCGGGGGTTAACGCAACACTAATATTACTATATGACATTATACATAATTGATTGATTCTAAATCGTTTACAATTTCAATGAAAAATCGTTTACATATTTTCCACTGGTGCATCAATGATTCTCATTCTTCCTCTAACACCTTTAAGTAACATTGATTTATCACTGAGAATGACAGCAACCGCTCTATAATTAGGGATAAGGATAGGAGGTACCCCACCAACTGGTGGACCAGTCGGACGGGTTACACGGGCTCTAAAGTGTATATCAACGACAGATTGTCTTGTTAAATCAAGATGTTCCAATGAAAAGTAATAAATCGGATAGAGGCTTTTAAAATCCAGTTGTAATATTTGCAAACCAGTATCCACAGTTTGATCACGTGCCATAAATGACAACAGGTTATGATAGACACATGCAATATGGTTAGTGGTGTAATCAAGTTGCACATCTTCAGATGGTTCCTGTTGGCCGTTTATTCTCAGTGAGACTTCATTAACACCTAACTGATCAAATATCATATGACTTCGTTCTTGAGTACCAACTCGTGCATTATTCTGTAATGCAATAAATATATGACGTGGAGCTGAAACCCCTTGTTTTGATGCCAGGTGCCATGTGAATGTACTATCAACATTGTCCTGTTTAATATCAGTAGTCACTGATAACCAACTCAACAATGATTTTCCCCCCTGGTCCATAAATGATAACAATTTTTCTTCTGCTGTGATTGATGGAGTTAATACTGGCATCCACAATGATAGTTTTGTTAAAATGACTTTACGATCAGCAACACCAGCATCACGCCATATTGCATCATTATCAGTACCCTTTCGTACAAGCGCTACTGTGTGTTTAGCTCCATAAATAACTTTTCTAACATTTCTACAGAATCCAAAAATATGATGCAGTGGAATCGCACATGAAAATCGTCGACGCTGTCCATGCAACGTTGCTACGCGTGTTGCAAACCCTAGGTTGTAGTTAGTAATATTATTAATGACATCAAAAGTACCAGCTGGTCTTGTATATCCGGCTGGTGCTGGATCAACTGCAGTGGCTAGTGTTGCCTTGACTCTAGAATACTGGACGTGTTCAGGGTGATCAGTAATATCCTTAGAAAACATCATAGATGGACCAGCTGATCTTGTATAATCATCAGAATATCTTGCTAACCCTATGATTGTTGTGGCCACATCAACTTCACGGTCAATGGATTCAATTTCTTTTCCATCAATGAGATATCTTGCACTTTCAAATAACGCCATAATACCGTTATTGACGAACCCAACTTTGATAGATGGGTTATTGTCATATGGGGTATCAGCTGCAACATTTGTTACAAGTTCTCCTTCTACTTCAATAAATGTCTCACACGGTAGAAAATATTTACTGGTGTCATGAACTTGAAGTTCAATTCGCGATCGGAGATCTGGTTGTACTGCGTGATAAGAATAAAATTGAAAATCGCGTACAGAATCATCTTTACGCACTGGGGCATCCATATCAAAAGCTGGATCAGGTGACCTTTTGAACATTTTATTCTATTTATCAGAGTCTAAATCGTAAAATCGTAAAAGATTTTTCATCGTCGTGTATTTTAAAGCCACTTCCCGCTATCATGTTTGCTATCATGTTATCTTGGTCACTCGGAGTTACCAATGACGCTAATTTTTCATCTACTGCGTTATTTATTATTTTACTAACACTTGTAAGCATTTCCGCTGTAGATGGCAATGGTACCTGTTTCTTTTTTTGTCTCACTAATGATGTTATTTTATTCTTCGCAGTTGAAAACGCTTTTCCCGCAAGATCTCCAACACCACCAATACCCTTATCACGAATAACATCAATGACTTTCATTCCTAATTGTTTAGCTAACGGCATCACTTTTGGGGCCATTCTCGCAAAAAACCCTGCAATGGTATTACCTAAACCATCTCCGTAGTATGCTCTATAAACTGGAAACCGTGAATTAACTACATAGACGGGGCTTGGTTTATCTTGATTGTAGTGTATAATCATCTTGTTATAAAACTAGTAGTTTTTTAATTCGTGATCAATCGCTGTAATAACCATGGGCATCTTTGTGATTTTCAACTAATTCAGCAATGAGTTTTCGATATACATTAATGTCCATGATACCACCGGCAAATAATCGTCTACAGATATCAGCTGCTTCATTAATTATTTCCGGAGTTATTACCGGCTCGTTTCCCTCCGATGAGAACTTCTAACCGTGATATATCACTGAGAATGTTACCAGGACAAGTAACGCTAGTGTTTTCAACTATGCCGCTGCCTAAATACCCATCTCCAGTTGACTCCTTTTTACCAAAAAATCCAGTTGGATACTCTTTATTTACTCTACTCAATACTTCGTCTTTAAAACTCTCAAAATCATTGTGGAAACTTTCTGTGATTCTAAATCTACCACGGTTTGCCAGGTATACTTTTTTTATCCAATTCTCGTCGATTTTTATATACTCTTTATACCCTTTGTTTACAGCAATTTCTCTTTGATCGAGTGAAAAATTCCGCACGGTAAAGTTAATTAAATTATTGTCATCTTTAAAACTTTTAATGATGCTGTATGCATAGTATGTAAATATATTTTGCGGTGAATACATTTTTTTCTATAGTAACGTCTTCTTCCTCTTCTTGTTTTCTTGCAGTAGCACCTAGTTCTTCTAGTACTCGCTCTTTTTTTGTTGTTGCCGTGAAGTAGCTACTATATCTACTGGAAGTGTTTCTAAAGACTTTTTTGTTTGTTTAGTTCTTTTTGCTATTTTTTCTAACACAGGGAGAAAAGTCTCTTCTTGTTTTTTTCCTTGTTCAGAGATTGTTGACACTATCTGTTTCGTTGTTGTAGTTATTGGTTTAAACAACTCTTCATATCCCTCAGCAAAATCAGTCTGAAGACTCTGTCGTTGTTGCAGTTTATTCCTGACAGAGTCGCGAATTGGTACAAATTTCTTAATTGCATCTAATTGTTCGCGAGCCAATCGGGTCGTTAATGCTTCATTGACCATTATTTGAAATCAGAAACAATTTTTCAATTGCAAAACAATTTTTCCCATCGATGATTAACTAATCGGAACCATCCCTTAACGGTCCAATATTTTATTCAGTGTGAAATATTTTTATTTTTATTGCTGTGAAATATTTTTATTTTTTATTCAGTGAGAAATATTTTTATTTTTTTATTCAGTGATTTTGCCTGTTTTTCACTGATTTTTTGACAGTTTTGGTGGTTTTCAGTTGAAAATCTCTTTGAGATTTTACAGTCAAGTAATCGATTTTACATGGGATTTTCCATAGGGAAAAGCTGTTAAAATTCATTTTTTATGATTTTTAGCCATTTTTCATCAATTTTTGCCTGTTTTCAGTGATTTTTGGTCATTTTTCATCGATGTTTGGTAAAAAACCTCGTAGGGTCAAGTAGTCGATTTTGCATGGGATTTTCCATAGGGAAAAGTTCTTAAAAGAACTTTCAAAGCTGTTAGGATTCTATTTTATTTTCGCAGTGTGAAATATTTAGTGTGAAATATTTTCACTGATTCAATCAAAAAATGCTAAAAAAATGAAAATCTCCTTGAGATTTTACGGTCAAGTAGACAATTTCAATCAAAAAATGACAAAATCTCTTGAGGGTCGGTCAATCAAAATCGTTCATTTTCTTTAATTAACGCCCGTATATTTCTAATTTTAGAATTAACTTCCTTTTTCAATTCATATTCGTTTCCCAATTCTTTTCGTATTCCTTCCACGATAGTATATAACGGGACAAATACACTTATGTCACTGGAAAATGCAAGAGAGTCCCGAATAGAATTCTGAATTTTTTTGATGAGCGCATATTTCTTTGGTAGCATATACTTGTTAGTGCTAACCCCGTATTCTATATCCTGAAAATCCGACTTGATTTGATCAGGATTTAACCCATATGACAATTTAATATCCCGGCTTTTCAATTTTGCAATTTCAACTATAATGCTATTCATATTTTCAGAATTCATATATGATAATACATATTTCTAATTCATTTTTCAAAAATAAATGAGCCGTGAATATTTTCAAAATTCAGTCTGTATATAAATATATTTTTTTAAAATAATTCTGTATGTATAAATATATTTTTCAAAAATAATACTGTATATATTACATTTTTCAAAAATAAATGGAGCCGTTAATATTTTAAAATTAATTCTGTATAAATATATTTTTAAAAAATAATTCTGTATATATAAATATATTTTTTAAAATTAATTCTGTATATATAAATATACTTTTTAAAATTAATTCTGTATATATAAATATATTTTTTTAAAATTAATTCTGTATATATAAATATATTTTTTAAAATTAATTCTGTATATATAAATATATTTTTTAAAATTAATTCTGTATATATAAATATATTTTTTAAAAATTAATTCTGTATATATAAATATATTTTTTAAAAATAATTCTGTATATATAAATATATTTTTTAAAAATAATTCTGTATATATAAATATATTTTTTAAAAATAATTCTGTATATATAAATATACTTTTTAAAATTAATTCTGTATATATTCTGTATATATAAATATATTTTTTAAAAATAATTCTGTATATATAAATTTATTTTTTAAAATTAATTCTGTATATATAAATATATATTTTAAATTTAATTCTGTATATATAAATATATTTTTTAAAATTAATTCTTTATATATAAATATATTTTTAAAAATTAATTCTGTATATATAAATATATCTTTTAAAATTAATTCTGTTTATATAAATATATATATTTCAAAATTAATTCTGTATATATAAATATATTTATCAAAAATAAATGCAGACAAAAATAAATAACAACCATGATGAGCGGTTATCAGTCATTTGGCCCCCTTGATATAGGTCGCTGTGGTTCTATTTGCATTCATTGGGTCCCTTATTAGGCCTTTGTGTCTTTCATAGGGTCCTTTGTTTAGAGCATGTTTTGGGTTTATATCAGAATGTTTTTTTTTTTTTTTGCTCTTTGAGATATGACCCTATGACCGTTTCTTTTAGCCGATAATTCATTCTGAACTATCCTGTAGGGTTACCCAATGTGCATCCACGAACCTTTTTTTGGCCGGTAATTCATTTTGAACACCATACGGGGCTACCCAAATGTGACGGAGAGCTAATTACATCCATGGATGTTATTTTTTTTAGGGCATGCGGCACCGACCAATCAAAAGCAACCCATGAAATTAAACCCAGTTGCATGATTGAGAAAAGACAACCACGCCCACGAATCAATGGTGGATTGCTTTTGAATTGGCCTTTGAAAGCCCAAGCTTTAAACCTTTCATTTAGTATATAAGGTGACTAATACAGCAGCGTCAAACCACAGGGTGTGTTATTTTATTTTCTTGAATTACTTATTAATGGTGTTTCACCGTATTTAAATGAGACCGAATATTTGCATAAAACACTAAAAAAAAAGAATATAATTGTTTGAAAACATTTTATATTTGATTTTTTTTCTTACAAAACAGATAATTAATTATGCCCCGCCGCTGAATCACAATAACCCATAAACAAGTTGACACAATCTAAGGGAGATAACTCCCTTGGTTATATTTAAGAGTTATCTCCCTTGGTTATATTTCAGAGTTATCTCCCTTGGTTATATTTAAGAGTTATCTCCCTTGGTTATATTTAAGAGTTATCTCCCTTGGTTATATTTAAGAGTTATCTCCCCTGGTGTTATTAGACATACGAAAATCGAATTTTTTGTTCAATGTTTTTAGAAAAAGCCGAATTTTGTACTCCTGTTGCAACAAATTGTACTGAGGATATACAAATATTAAAATATTTACCGGCTTCATTCAAAGATCGGAATATTTTTTCTTCGTTAGTAACTGTATTGAATGATTTTACAGGCCTCGCTTTTTCGAGTATTTTCCAGTGTTTCCTCGTTTTGAATTCTCACTTTGTGAAATAGCCTGTAGATTTGATAAAGAATTATTCTGAGAATCGGAATCAATATGATCAATAACATAACCATCCTTGATCAATCCATTAAACACCTCGAAGACGAATCTGTGACAGAGATAATTTTTCTTCTCAGCAGTAAACATCAAATACCCTCGATTAGTCACAAATCCAACTGGATTCTTTAGTCTGCGGTTTCTGATAATACCATCACGGGATGCTTCATAATTAACAAGCACACGGTGAGGTCTGAATTCTTGGTTCATTTGTGTAATAATACTATTTTTCTAATTCATTATTTGCTTTAATTATAAGTCTCTGTATATAATCTTGAGGAGTCTTTATGATTTTGTCATCGTTGGAGTTAATGATGGTATTTTTTATTCGTTTGTCATAATAGCGTTTTAGTTCCCTTTATCGTTTGCCTCCACAACTGAGACATAATTGCGATTCCCCCCTAACCCCATCCCCACATCGAATACAGGGTAACGGCCCAAGGCTTACACGACGAAAACTTTGCATATGATACCCACAGAATTCATTTCTGCATGATTTGTTACACGGTGTCACTGATTCAATCATGAGCCATTTGCAATGATTCATTATACTTCAATCTTTCATTTAAATGCTTGTTTTAATTATAGTATGGAGGAGTTTGAGAGATTATCGAAAATTAAGCCTTGGAAAAGTGTTCAATTCAATCTTGATAGAGTTTCTGATACACCAAAGAATAAAATTCTTGATAGAACCATGATTAGTAAAATCAGAGACTATTTTAATGAATTCAAGCGTGATGGGGCATCTCACTGTTGGTCAACATTTCGAATTGATGGTGTTGTTGACGCTACCATGAATGATGAAAAAGCAGCAGTGATAATCTGAAATCTTGGGGAAGAAAGAAATTTTTTTCGAATAAAATTCCTTATCCGTGATGATGGAAATTGGATCATTAGGGACAAATACGAGCCCATTCTCAAAGACAAAAAAACTGTCACTGTGAATCAGGATTCAAAACCAGGAATTTTGACTGGAATTGACAAACCATACTACGAAAGATCTTATCCTGTCACAGCAGTTGTTTACGGGATATATCCGCTCAATGAAAAACCTGATATTGCAAAACTAGCACCCATGAAATATTCGACAGGGCTCAATTGTGTAGCAACACGAGTAATGGAACACTTCACAAATGCTTCCCGGGGAAATAAACTAACTGATCTAAGACGAAAACAAATAACCGAATGGGAACTGACAGTGAAACAGCATGGGGCAACAATTCAGGATATAGCTAAATTAGAAACATCATTGAGATTTCCAATATCAGTAACGACAATCAACGGTGAAGTATTATACGAATCGAAATATAAATCAAAAGGAGCCCCAATACAGATTATTGATCATAACGAACACGCGTGGTCATCTGCAGTAACAATATTCCCACGGGATAGAATCGTAAAATATCTGTTTGGAACAGAAGAGTTTTTTTCAGAGCAGAAATTATTTGATGCTATTTACCATTTGAGTAAAAACGATCCTGTGTCAATGTAGCTATTTCATAGTACTTCAGACGAGGAATGTAGATTTGATCAGTTTGTAAGGCCCAACGGAGAATTGTACCGTACTGAAGAGCTGCATAATCAAATGAAAAAACTAGCTAGTAAGTTTTCACTGGAGGGGGAAGACAACGATCAGTTATTAGCAAACTGTTTTACACTACCATCAATTGCAGCACATTTTGCTAGGAAGAAAAACGCGTGGAAACCAACGAGAAGTGGGTTTTTATCAAAAGTCAGATTGTCCTGTCTTGAATACAGCCATGGAGGGTTATGGAATACAAAATACGACCCTGAAACCGTTATTTCAGTTGATATGATTGCGTGTTATCCAGGAAGTTTTCTTGGGTATGGAGAATGCGAGAAATATTTTAAACGATTTGGACACCCCACACACGAAATGACCCGTGTTGCTATTAATGGACCACTGCCTGATTTTGATTTAACCGGATTCGCTCGTGTATTATCATTTGAAATGGCTACTGGACTTCATCCGTGTAGTTATCTTTGGATTTGTAAACACATGTCTGAAAAACACTGGATGCCAATAGTGTTATTACGGTATATGCTTGATTGTGGGATGTTAAAATCATTAATTGTCAGTGAAGCAATTATATCCTATCGAGCACAGAAATCAGTCTGGTTACCACAACCTGATCTAGAAAAAATAATTAGCGAACAGCGAAAACTGTTTCCAAATTTCACTGAACAACAAATCATGGATTGGTCCAAACAGTTATTTGAAATCAGAAACAATGAAGCAAAAGATTTTGGACGAAGAATAATCGGTAAATTCACTCTGGGTGGTAAATACGATAATACAAGATATTCTTCACGGTTAATTATAGACAATGCTGAATACGATTTTGTAATCGCGGATTTAACGAATAAAGGCCTATATGTCAATCGTAAAGACGCATTTCTGTCCGATGGAACCGAATTGGGTACAATTGTTACTTACAATGATGGATACAATCCGCAGTACACACACTTAAGAGCTTCTATGCTTGGTTATGATTCTATCAATTTATTTTCAATGATCAATAAATTTCCTAACACCGCAGTTAGAGTTGCCACTGATTCATTTTACATAAATAGCGAAATGGCTTATTTTAAGGCTACTGGCAACGAGAATTGGGGGTCGTGGAGAATTAAGCGGGAAATGCTTCATGATTATATTCAATCAGCAGATGTTACAATTGAAAATAATCATTTAGAAAGCAATCAGTGTTCAGAATTTTTTAATGCACCACCGTGTTCTGATCCAATCTGTAGATATAAAACAGTTTATTTAAACGGCTGTGGTTGGTCAGGAAAAACAACCCGGGCAATTGAGTTATTTCGTGGGAAATCAAATATGATTGTGCTAACACCGACTCACAGACTTGCAAGAGAAATGATACAGAGAGGGGTAAATGCCTGTACCTATCACAGTTTTTTTCCGATGAAAGGGAGATAAATGGACTCCTGAGCGCATGGGAGAGAAATTTATTCCTGAAATTATCATTTGGGATGAAATAGACACAGTGTCCGAAGATGTCTTAAAAATATTTCTTGAGTGGTTGTTATTGAAAAATACAAAAATCGTCATGTGCGGTGATCACGGCCAACCACCGCCATTTGTCGGTGCATCCCCCTATGAATGGCTGAAGGGTTTTGTAGACTATTATGAAGAAATTGATACCGATCATAGATCACTTGATAATGAATTAAAAGAATTGAAGAAACTAATCAGATTACAACCGGATAAAATCCAGTGTGAAATAGCCCGTGAAATAATTTCAGAAACTCCAATGAATGAGTTTTGGGAAGCATGGAGACCAAATGATTTGATAATTGCAAGTAGAAAAATAGTCAGAGACACACTTGTGATGAAGTTATTTGAATTGCATAAAAAAAGATTTTCAACACTTCCTGTGCCCCTTTGTTATAGGCCATCGGATACACGAAAACAGAATATTGAAGTTGATATTCCAGGCCCAAAATCCGAAGGATTTCAAAAACAAATTCTGGTATTAAATGATATTGTGCTGGTTGATATCAATGTCGTTGAAGATGCATTGCGTGCTAATAAATCCCCATGGACGCTAGGATACGCAGCAACAATACATTCTTCGCAAGGATTGACTATATCCGATACAATTGTTTGGATGGTAGATAATCGCATCGAATGGTAAAATTTAGTCTATCTTGTAGTATCCAGAGTACGAAAAATAAATCAACTTCCAAGAATTGTTTTAGATGATAATGACACAACAATGGATGATATTGATGTTAAAATTATTGATAAAAAACTCTCCGGTTACAAACAACAAGACAAAAAAAAAAAACAACGAGAATTTGATATTGATGCTGAATTAATAATCACTTTGAAGAAACAACAGAATAATCACTGCGCAAGTTGCAATTGTATAATGCGTTGGCAGTATTCGGATAAAGATCCTCGCCAATTTACCGTAGACAGAAAAAATAACAATCTCGGTCATGTCAGAAATAATGTGATGTTGACTTGTCTTGAGTGCAATAGACGCAACGGCGCTAATTAAGACCATGCGGTGGCAATTGAGTATCCTCGGGTATCACTTGCAGTTGTTGTCTAGTAAATCCTCGTTGAGTGGCAGTTGAATCCAGTTTATAGATTGGAGGTCTACCCGTAGATCGTGTTATACAAGATATCTTGTGTACAGTAACACTCCAAATAGGATCAGAAACCCTTTTTCTGCCCCCTTCAAGCTCTCCTGGTTCGTATAAAGACCTCACAGTGACATTACTACCAAGAATTGGTTCTCTGAAATCTTTTTGTGGTTTTTCAGGTATTGACTTCTTTTTAATCGCGTTGATAGGTTTCAAATTAATTGTTCTAGTAATCTCATTATTCAGTGCGGTAATCACAGCTGGTAATCTTTTAACCCATTCACGGGATCTTTTTTCTTGGATGAATTCTTTTGCGTATTGATATCCAAATAACCGCTCAGCAAGGCTTTTATTAAACCGTTCAACAATTGCCTGATCGCGATGTAGCGCAGTATGCCCCCGTCTGATAGTGACATTATGATTTTTCATTGTAGATAACACTGCACCCTTAAATTCCTTGCCAGGATCAACCTGCAATAGATTTGGCCAGTGCAGAGGACCCCTTCGGTAAATCTTTTCAAATGCAGAAGCGACTTCAGTGGCTGATTTTGTTTTTAACGGTTCTGCTTCTTTGTATCGACTTGCAATATCAACTACGGTTAAAGCGTATTTGTAACCGTTATCATGTGGCAGAAATAATATATCAGCCTGATGAACTTCATTAGGGACAGTCACATCAAAATGCGAGAAATTAATTTGTTTAGGCGGTGATAGATAAATCTGCCATAGTGCCTGTTTAGAAAACCAATGAGCCGCAGTGGTCTTTTTCACTTTTGCAGCGCTAGCGAGTTTATGGATTGCTGATATACCCCTCCAGTATCCTCTTGGGGAATAATAAATAGATTCCATGTTGTTATTAATTACCAGCACCTAACATCAATTTACTTCTCATAGCCGATTGTATAAAAAATTAAGCCAATTTTTCTTTGAAGGATTTATCAGGAATAGCATTTAACGCATGAATTAATTTCACATCTGCTAGATGCCTGTGTTGCAGATTATTGCTTTTATAAGCAACATCATGAAGGTGACAGGCCTTATCAATGGCATTTATTGGTTCTTCACCGGGTCGGGGCTGATTTGATTATTGAGTCTGATATCAAGTCTGGTTCCGGGTCCACAGTAGCTATATCCTGGAAGGTGCTTTTCTCCTGGATACTTTGCCCATGGGGTTCCAGGGAGTTTAGCTAGCTTGGCTGCGATATCACCTCCTCGTTTTTTTTAAAGGTTCCTTGGGTTTAGAAACAAATCTAAATTTCTTTGTACTACATTGTACGCATTTACCAGAAAGTGCTGATCGGTTCTTTTTTGTTGTAATCGTCGTCAAGTCATCTGTGCCAGTACGTTTTTTACACTTCACACAATATAGATCCATAATTTATATATAACGGCATGAATATAATTGATTATTCAGCTACCCGACGACGGGAACCTATTAAACATCATGAAATGTTGCCGAATTCAATTAGAATGATTATAATCGGACCATCTGGAAGCGGAAAGACACAACTGCTACTTAATTTGATAACGAGATGGATGAAATGGAACAAATTGTATTTAATAGCCCCGAGTGTAGACGATCAGCGATGCTATGAAGTGCTAAAGGATTTTAACGAGAAAGCAAAAGAATTTCAAATCGATGATGATAATATTGTATTTATTACTGATATAGAGGAAGCCCCGAGCATTGATGCTATTGATGGAAGTATTAACAATTTAGTGATATACGATGATGTCATGTTAGATAATCAAAAAATCCTGCTAGAATATTTTCCCGAGGCAGGCATAAAAACACTTATGTGATATATGTCACTCAACGGTACACACAAATACCAAAAGTGATCAGAGATAACTGCAATGTGTTGTGTGTATTTAACGGCGTTGATACTCATACGCTACGAAATATTCATCAGACTTGGTGCAGCGGTGATATGAATCATAATCAATTTAGAAATTTCTTTAGTCACGCTCAGTCAAAACCACACGGATTTGTGACAATACATTTAGCAGACCCGAGGACACGATATCGTATCGGACTTGATAAAATATTCGGTTGAAATCACTGTAATACATTAGCAGCAGAGGGGGTGAATCGGAAGATTTTTTTCGACATTTATGGTTAAGCAGCGAAAACGCGAATAAAGTATCACCCGCGAAATCTCATGTTTTCAGACAAAAATCACTAAGGCTCTATTTGCCAAATGGAGACTTATTTTTTTTCTGGTTAAAACATGAGATTTCGCGGGAAGGCTCTATTTGCCGTTTTGACGCTTCAATCAAAAATGTCGAAAAAAATCGTCCGATTCACCCCCTCTGCTGCTATCATTGATATTGATATATTCTGTTAATTTATGTGTGACCTCTTCATGTCACATTAGCAAATAATTAGATAATGGATGCAGTCCAATGGACCCTATTATCCACTAACTTATTTTCTTTAGATTATTATTTTTCATAGCCTCTGTATGATAATTCTGAACAGTATTTTCAAATATATTTTTTGCGATACTATTTTAATTTCCTTGTGGAACCGGTACACATATAATAGAACCGCACCAAACGCAAACAACACAAAAGTTTTGTCTGGTAATATTGACTTTAATCCTAAAAATAATTTTGGAAATCGCATAACTTGATATCAATCTGCTTTATTTTATTTGTATTGACTCAATTTATTAGAATGAATGTATTTTATCCGTTAATAGTTTTAGTCAACCTCAACATTTAAGGCAAATAGAAGTTATGTTCCCTGAAAAGAAAATTTTGACTATATAATTATTCCTGTTTCTTATTCCTACAAAGAATGATGTTTATGGAATATAATGTTGTTTCTTGTTTTGATAATGAAAACTGAAAATATAATTTAAAAACACTTATTCTATCCTATAAGTATTGTCCCTTCTTTTTGTAAGGCCCTATGCAACTCTGCTACGTCTTTGATATACTCAATAACATATATTTTATACAACGATATTTCGTCTGCTTACGAACATATATAATTAGTTTGCACTACAACACATACACTTTTTTATAATCATTGTAGGTCTATGATATATACAGAACGTTAGCTGAAGTAATGAGCTTCTTTTTTCATGTTCACTAGTGATAGACTGCGGTCTGCCACTGAACATCCCTGGTGATAGTACAATATAGTTTTCAACGGGATTAGCTGGAATCACGAGTTACAATGCTACGTTTACAATTCATTGCAATAATGGGTTCCACTACACGCTTCCCGGAAATGAGACTGTTCGCTGCGGTCATGAAGGACACTGGACGGGTTATATAAGAATATGTGAAGGTAATTGTATTCTATTGTATCGTTTATTCAGTCACTAAAAGTATGCATCTAAAACATGTAGATTGTGTTGTTTATCGTTTTAATTCTAATTCTTAAAAAATACAGAGACATTGTTCTTATCAATTCTGTATTTGTACAAGTGTTGTAGCTCATATTTCTAATTCTTTGTTAGGTTGAACCTCAAACATTTATCATATCAACTATATTCAAGACAATCAACATGTTCAGTCTGTTAAAATTGTCATCAACCTAATGGTGATTTTAAATAATATATGTATGCATAACAATATAATAACATCTAGGCACAGCAATCCGATTAAGCCAATGTTATATTGTTGTTGACTAACTGTATTATGTAAGAACTCTACATTCACATTCAGTCACATGTCGACACCTAGTAAACATGTCACTGATTCTATACATCATACCATTCTGCAGAAGATAGGCACCTAATAATCATATGTATTTATAAAATGCTGGACAGTAAATTGGGGTTTACATGTTAGATCGATTGAATGCTGCAATGCCATTCTCTCCAAGCATTCAGGCTTCTGATAAACTCTCTCTTTCTATCTCTCTCAGTCTCTCTCTGTCTCTGCGTGTGTCTGTCTGTCTGCATATATGTCTCTGTGTCTGTCTGTCTGTCTCTTTATATATATATATATATATATATATATATATATATATATATTTATATATATATATATATATATATATATATATATATATATATATATATATATATATATATATAATCAAACTGATTCCAATAACAGAATGATACATCTTGGTTACTCACAAATCTTAGAGTTTATACATAAAGCATTGTCTGTGCCTCCCATTATAGTTGCATATTTGTCCAGGGATATTCTATTATAATTTTTGATCAATGTAAACCAAAAGTGTTATGTGTGTACAGTGAACTTTTAGACGGTACCTAAAGTATCGTATGGAATATATAGGAAAACATATTTGGTGGAAGTATCGAAAATTTACATAATAATACCATGTACATTTATACGTACGGGTTTATAGCAGAAACCTCCACAAGTAGTCACTTACGTACTGATTTGAAGCTACTTTTAACATTAAAATCATACTGTATTTACGTTTAGTGTTTTATAATATGCTTAATAAAATATCAACCAAAGATAATAATTTGTGTATGTTTAATACACTTACAATAAAAAGACATACATTGTCAGAGATCCTACGTTTTAAAAGCATCATCCAATGGCTGTAATAGTTTTCGTCAAGCTGAATTACTTGGATGGGTTCTATATGAATATGATAACAATCCACATGTCAGTTTTCATCATCGTCTGTCTCTTCCATATCACATCCCATAGAGAAAGCAGCATCACAAAAATAACCTCGACATCCACCTCAGACAGGTGAACATTCAAGATTAATTTTGTGACATATACCTAATATATAGCTACAATAAGTATTATAGTTTCATATACTGATTTGATATCATCGACTACAGTAAGATAAATTCCATGGACTTTGTTCCATCCCCACTGAATGGAGTCTACTTTCTTATTATCATTATTACATGGCTGTAGCAGATGCTGTAGACAAGGATCTGTACTGAACCAATACCGATGTATTCTTTGCTTTCTCACTAAAACTCTTATAACTTAGACCGTGTAAGGTATACGTTGATTAATTGCGATAAGAAACAACCATGGTGTTTTCTCTAGTGAAAACCTAATCATCAACATCCGAAGATTTAAGCATAATCTTCAATCTTTCAAATAGTCGTGAATCAAACAATGTTTATAATTCCCGCTTTTTGGAGGCTGTATCACAACAGAGCAGAGATGAGATTTTACAGTTTACAATGCCTTAGCATGACGTGGTGCATTTGATCTTCCATCCTCTGACTTACCTAGAATTACGCTTGGGGTTTTGTTGAAATAGAATGTATATGCTGTCCAGGCTAGCATTATAACAAAGGGATATATGTCAGTGTCATCAGCTACAACTAGTAGATCTCTTCAGTGGCTGTATAACTGCAATCTGAAAAGAAGAACAACTAGGATCATCTCTGATGTCACATCAAGATTTTAAGACATTCTCACAGCATGTATATGAAACATTCTTTGTTCTCTTTGTTTCTCAAGAACAGATTTTGAAATTACCGTGAAAACTGTTCTTGCGTTCTTGTTATCCGATAACGTTTTGCTCGTCCCAGTGAATCGATAGAGTTTTGCCTGTTGTTCCAAATATTGTCATATGTATGACATCTTTCACTGATGCAACCTGTACTTAATCCTCAAATAACACTAAACAGCTCTGAGACTTTAGTGTCGCCTAGTGCACGTACAGCAAATGTCATGAAATGTCGAACCTTATCCCATGGTAAACGATACAGAAAAGTTTTTCTACCTTCGACATGCAATGGAAGACAGATCTAAGATGAATTTTAACAGTCTTGAAATTCCTTTAACAATGCATCAGCCAGTACTGACTTGTTAGCCGCCTCAATATATATGATGGCCAAATATAAGATAACATGATATCAGTAAAGCTCAAAAATAAATATTTGTTCCATGTCTGTAGTTTTGTTTCTGCCAAGTCATGCAAATCTCGGGAAGAAGAATTCAAAGTCAGTGTGGATATCTTCATGATCAACATTTAACTGAGATCTTGCAACTTAAAGTGATTGTCAATAGACTCTTCTAGAATAAATATTTCCTGACCTTTCATAGAATCTATTATTTTCTGTCCAACTACCACTCATGAGACTATGATACTGTGGGAGACTGGTCTTAACAACTGATTTGCTGAAATATACAATTTCAAATATTTCTATAAAATAAAAACCACCCAAATGGAGCGTGGCCTACCCTTTTTTACTCCTTAACAATTTGGTTAGTTTATGTTGTAACTTAATGACAAAGATAAACAGTACTACTGTACAGGATAAATTATCCATACATTAAAACAATTTCAAGGATATGATGCATAGACTTAAGAATCGGAGATCGGATATTACTGAGTTACATTCAATACTGAAACGTACGCCAGCGAAATGTGAAAACTTTTAATATTTTCATCAATATATTATCCTATACTTTACGTATCTTAATTTGCGCTCCTTACCAAGGTAACGTATTTTATCTTGCCTAAAATTATTTCTCAACAGTATATATTAATTATATTATAAATGGGTGACATTAAAATACCACGTCATGATGATCTAAATAGCTGCAGCTCACAGATTATATCTGAGACACATTAGTTCCGGAATAATTTAGAACAATGGCTGAGATTTAGAGTAAGAAAACTTCCAAAACTGTTACAGAAGTTACCTGATATTAAAATAGATCCGGAATGTTTTATACAAATGGTTTATATTAAAAACAAAATTTAAATCCCAAAACTGAGAAAGAATTTATTGGAGACAAAAATTCTTGAATATATTGTCAGCCATATTCGGCTTTTACTAAAATGCAGAAAGGCGGAGACTCAAAGTCTCTGAAACATATTTTAAAACGTCAGAAACAATATAAAACATAAAGGTAAAGCTGTCAGATGTAATAAAAATAATAAACTAAGTTTAACATAAACAACTGCAAGATGTTTACAACTTTAAAATTGAAACTTAAAAAAATTAAAAAAATCTAACAAGATTTAAAAGCAAACACTTTTTAAAATACAAATATCAACTGTTCGACAAAAGCGCGTACAAAAAAAATAAAATAAAATAACAAAGCAAGTTAATTTGTAAAATATAAGATACAATTTTCAAACAAACTTTTATTTAAAAAGTATATATAACAAAAGCAGGTTAGCAAAACATGAATATTATTTATATTTTCCGAAAACGCGGGGGGGGGGGGGGGCAGAAAGGTGTAATTTATGGTTAACAAAAGTCTGGGTTGTTAACACATGACAATCTGTTGTGATCTCTAATACGCACTGTCATCCATAACTCATCATCTTTTTATCCAACACTAGTCTTTAAATACACTTGTAAACTACAAAAGGAAAAGGGAGTGAAAGGTTTATGCTTAACACATACACTGCCTATAACAAAGATAAACTCCCATCCATACTATCAAACATATATCAGGGAAGCGGATACCTTAGATGTTTGTACAAACTATGTAATACACCACTAGCCAATACTAAATATTAAACCCTAACACAAGTCCTTGGGAACAGAAGAAATGAGGGAATGTTAGCATATGTAATGGCCACTAACACACCGATTGACAATCCGACTAATCAATTAGCAATTGTACTATCAGACATAGCGGTTATAAAGCATGAGCAATTAACTTCCATCCCATCACTCGTGTTATTAAAGCGAAGCCAATTGCTACAGGGGTTCCACTTTATATTTTGTATTCGATGTATAACCTATCCCATCATATTATACTATTTACCTGCACGTAACGTTAAGGATAAACGCTTCCTGTACGTGCAAGGGCATTCGCAGAGCATATTCACCTAGCTACCTAAATTCACACTAAACAAAAATATCATGAGATAAGCCATTACCTTCGTGCACATCGAAATAACCAATCTATCTGATATGTGTACACGGTGCATATATATTCTTAATCTTTTAATACAGGACAATAAAAAATAATCTGATGCATTTCTGTACGTTGCACTTCTACAAAGTATACACAGATAACCACAAATCCATAAGTTGATATATCCTTGCACGTCATATTCCTATACATTATACGCAAATAGTTAAATCACTATAAATTAATGTTGGTCATTGCAACCATTATACAAAGTTAATTCAATTCAACAATTGTAAATTTATAATGCCAAACGAAAATATTAACCCGGTTAATATGAATTAACCAAATAGCGATTTACAGTATTAATTCTTTACATACACTATGCTCTTACCATAAAATATGAATGAATCAAACCCTACAAACGGTAATTATACGTACTAATTAAAGCGCCAGTCACTAGTTAATATGGTCATGTTGAATAACTGGCTTGACACATCACTGGTCGCCCATTTGAGCATCGTACATTCATGGCGCGAACCCAATAACCTCATGATCCCGCGTAAACATGTTTCAATCTGATTATCTTCTTTACAACGTGACAAAGATTAATGATAAAGATAATGAAACTGTGTAAAATTCTACCTATGTAATCAAACGTAAAACATCATGTATAATGGATAAAGATTGTGTTAGGAAATTTGCAAATCAGTGTCGAGATATTGATGCTACTCCATGCACTACAAAATGCACATGCAGTTTGATTGACATCTATATATTCAAACAAACATTCTTTAGAAGTGTACAGTCGGCCATTTAACCGCATAAAACCCTCCATCAGTCTACGGTTATAAAGAATCATATTAATATGGTTTGACTATTATCTCGCTCTCTACGGTGAAACGCCACAAACATGTTTTCCTGCGGTACACCATTTTGGGTAATTATACGCCTTCTATATTATTCCGTAATATTACTTCGCATGTTTGTATCTGTGATATGTGCGAGAAATGACACCTTTGAATCGGTTTCAGATCGCACTAAACGATACCAAACGTAATTCTCTAAAGGGCGAATGGTTTAGCACAGGCACACACAATGTTAATATTGGCAACTCAACTTTATCAGGAATACAAATTATTCGTTCATTGCAACATTGACGCACAGGCACACACAATGTTAGTATTGGCAACTCAGCTTTATCAGGAATACAAATTATTCGTTCATTGCAACATTGACGCTATTCCTTTTTAATAAATCGACTATGTGTTCAGCTCCAAAAGCAAGCTTGAAAACATATGAGCAAAGTCTAAATATTTGACTGAGGAACGGCAGACGAAAATCTCAATGAGTTCTAATTTACAGTGCAAATTTTAGGTCATGCATGGCATTTGCTCTATAAATCATAGGGAAGCATGATGCACCAGGAGTGTCATCATAATCTGTATTGTCGCTTTTTGCAAGTTTGTGCACCTTTTTAGAAATGCCTATCGTGGAACAACAACAACCCTTGGAGTTGCTTGCACTGTGTTTTGCAGACAATGCCGAACAACATTACTAAGACGAGTTCCATAATATGTTGCGTAAACGGTGTTTATCGCATGAACAACACGCACTGATATTGTACGTCCACGTACAAATTTCACTGTATTAAATATCAAGTCGATTTCTAATGTAGTTGTATCATTATTGTTATATCTTAAAGATCTACAATACGAGTGTATTGATTTATCAGGGTACAAACAACTATGTCAACTAATTATTATGACATCAAACAGACACAGGCAATGCTGTAGTAATTTATATAAATAAAATCACAGTTGGTAAAATCACAAGCAGTACATAACCATAATGAAGATATTTTTATGTCTGTCGTTCAGTTTACAATACAGATAATATATTATATGCTTCTTATAATATGTCCAGAATAAAACTTGTCCGCATTATGAAAATAGAACACTTCGTGATTTTATAACGCAAAGTTGTATGTGGGATTCTTATACAGCTGTGCATAGGGCTAGAGCTGGGAAAAGGTAAGAAAGCACTTAGAACTTAGTTTAATTTCATATGACTTTTTTTGTCAATTAATTTCTTCTGCAACATATAGGAATAATCAAACTTGTATTGATTTTAATAAGAACATATATCATTTATTCAAAGAGAACATTTATATTGAATGTATTGTACCTTTTACGTATTTCCACTGTTCTCAATATACTCAATATAACAAGAATTATTCGAAAATGTGATTTGTTCTGATATTCATCGTGACAATATATTTGACTATGAACTTTGATTATACAACATTCACCTTTCTTGTAGTCTCGTCGATCATTCTAAACAGCTATCATTAGTTATTAAACAATTCTGATATACATAATACCACTCATAAAGAGTTCCAAAAATGTACTCATGGTAGATTTGCAATATAGATGGAAACAAAGTTCATCATTTCTTCCTATTCTACTCAAAGGTTGTATACAATGGCCACGGCAACTGTATTCTGTTCATATTGGTCTTTACAACACTTATATACACAATATTTAACTTAAAATCCATAAATCTGTGAACATAATATTACTTTAAAATCACTTCAGTCATACGCTGCACAGAGATTGTACCACCTGAGTATGGCATAATTGTTGTCGAAGCAGGCACTGGAGGCAGATGGTCCTTCAATACGACAGTTGTTATCATTTGTAACACGGGCTACAGCCTTAATGGGAAGACGCTTATTAAATGCCTTGAGACAGGACGATGGACAAATGCGCTCGGATATTGCTTAGGTATGTTTTTGATGTAATGCCTGCAGAGTAGTACTCGGAAAAGGTCTTTTAAACTCGTCTTAATAACTGAAATAATGTACGCATCGGAATGTAAAATAACATGCAGATTGACGTAATAGTCATATTCATATTCTCAATTAAGCCACAGGAGTCAAAGTTGTACAGTCATGAATACAAACTAATTTTCAGACGAATCTAAATATTATTTCATTTAGATAGTAATACATTGTTTAAAGCAGTAAATGTTTGTTTTAGCCAAGTGAAAGAAATGTGACAATTCACTAAAGCAAAATACAAAAGTTTTCACAATGCCATGTTACTAACATTATAACCTAGACGTTTGGAGTATTTTAGACGCATGCGTGGTGTAGTGATACGTAATAAATCAGTTTCAAATCTAGTATTATGCAAGACAGTTTTCGTCTTTAATCTACTGTTTTGCTTTTATTAGGCGGGTTAATTATGCTGATATTCATATTATTTTGTATAAATACACACAACACGCATCAGAAAATAAACCGCAAAACGCTGATATTATCACTTTGCATATAGCAGGAAAACTGTTATTAATATGTTTTAACTATTTCAAGCCTAATGTTTTGAGCATCTGAGCATAAAATAAAAGGACAGTTTTCCGACATTATGGAATGGTGCACACATCTCATCTTGTGGGTTAAAAATATCATATATTTAGACTCGTAGCTTTGCAACTCCAGAAATCTTTAAATTATCTATTATTGATGATTTTCTTGGAAAATATCTTCCGTCTCCCAGCCTTTCGTACAAAATCACGTTGGAAAACTCATTCTAGACTCAGATTACGTTAATATGAACTCAGTCTACACTTAGATTCCCTAATATAAACTCAGTCTACACTCAAATTCCCTTAATATGAACTCAGTCTACATTTAGATTCCCTTAATATTAACTCCGTTCACATTAAGATTACCAGCTAGCTAGGCTTTTTGGTAAGCTTCTCGCCCCACGCAAAAACGTTGGAATGCACCATAGACCTATTTAAATAGTATATATATATATATAACATATATTTTGTGAAAGATTTACCGACTGTGTATATTTATAACGAAAATAAAATACAATGCTTCTTGTCAGTGGTCCATTAATGACGCGTTTCCAGTGTAATAAATGAGATCCCGGTAGTTTTTTGTATAGCACAGGTTCCGAGACAAAGATAGAAACGTATTGGCCATATGGAAAATAAACCCAATATGAATTAGGCTATGTGTATTATACGTTAACACTGAGATGTAGCATCGTCTAATCTTAGTGTTTTAACAACAAATGCCCATGATACAGTTTGCAGTTTCAACAAATGATCTAGCCGTAGAACACACAAAAGTGAGCACTCCATAACACTCTCAGTCCTACCCTAACCAATCATAACATATAGATTAACGTTGATTATTAGAGACTAAAATAAATCAATACTAATAATAATCATACTAATAATAATCATACTAATAATAATAATAATAATAATAATAATAGCAATGAGGATGATGATGATGATGATGATGATGAATTTTTCTTAGATCCTAATCTTTAAAAGCTCTAAGCGCTTTACAGCAAATATAATGATATGACTACATAAAACAAAACACCATGAAATTAGCAAACATAGAACATGCTGAAAATATTAAAGGTAGGATACTATCTTATTATCTTTAAGTTTGCTCTTGCAGTCGAAAGATGTAATATGACTTATCTGAAACTCACTATGTTCTCATAGTGAGATAGCTGCGAATTCGATTCTTCATTGAATGGATAGCCAGTCTAATGTACAGATCAGCGGGTAAGTGTGTTCTGATTGGGGTTGTCTAAAGATGATCCGAGCAGGAGTATTTTGAATTTATTGAAGTTTCTGGAGTTGATATTGAGACGAACAAGACATAATTGAGTTACAATAGTTTAGTCTTGAAGGTACTAATGAACACACTAGTATTTTAGTGGTATCCTGAAAGATATTTGCAAATATATCTGATGCGTCTCAGCTCAAAATATTTAAGTTTCTGGAGTAGATATTGAGACGAATTAATATGAACTCAGTCTGCACTCATATTCCCTTAATATGAACTATGTCGACACTCGAATTCCCCTAAGATGACCTACAGTTTACTGCCTATTAATAATGTCAAAGCTTCCTTATCATAAAGAAAGGATTATAAAGTAAACATGATAATATATTAAACAACAACGTTAATATAAATGAAAAACAATTTTTAGTTATATATTTTAATTTTAAAAATCTGGAATGTTGTGCATACCTCTTAAATGTAATATCAAATTTGATGTCGCTTTGTTTGCTTATATTTGTTACATTTGTCATTAACAAAAAGAAATTCATCCATTTTAAGCATAATATTGTTTTCAATAAATTAAGACCGTATAAGCAATTATTAACATAAACAGTAAATGTATATTATATTGTTTGTGGGATATAGTTAGTGGTTTACATCCACGTTTTAGAACCTGAGTGCTTATTGAAGAGGTTTCTTTGTTCATAAGAATGTAATTACTCAGTAATTTCAATTTGTTTTTCGCTCAAACGATTCTTTCATTGTCATTATTATGAAACAATTGTATAGTTTACATCAATATTTGTATCATACAAATGTATGCAAGGTGTTACACATGCCATAATAGAAGAACAAGTTCATTGTAATCTTGTGTTATGATTAAAATATTATCCATATAGTCATCACATGTACAAGACGTACCTTTACACTGACGACACGGTCACGATTAGCAGTGATATAATGCCATGATGATTAGTGATTACGTATTGTGATCAGGCAGCTTTGAAATGTTCGCGTTACGATACGAAATGGACGTCTGCAAATTTTTAGTATAAGTAGCGGTTAGATTGCCAATACACCTCTTCACTTAATGTTGAATTTTCCATTCTCAGCCCTTCCGGAAAAAAATGCAGATGAGGAAAAATGTAAGACAAGCGTATTAGGATGGATAATCACTGGACCATTTTGTCTTATACTTCTTGTAACAAACATTGCTACATGTTTACGATTCCGTAGGTATACAAGTAAGTAATCCATGTTAAAATGGCAAACCTGTTGACTTATAATTCCATTTAAAGTTCATCCGTTCAATCGTTTTAAAAATGTTATACCTTTTAAACTTCATTTCTTAGTTAAATTACTTCTCATAACATATACTGTTCTTACTGAGCTTATTATATACCCGATATGGTAAATATAATGTATGCAATGTCTGTATCGGTATATAACGTATGCATTTTAATCCGACAGTTTTGATATTGTTGGGCTACCTTCACCCTACAAATAGTTAATTAGTATATTTAAATTCTGTTGACTACAGTTTGGCTGGAGCTGACATCTTGTTGCCCATTCTGCCTAACATATGTAAATGTGTAAAACTGTTTGTGAGTTCAAATACGTATATGGACTTCACTGAACGTAGGTCACGTGTCTATAAACGGTCATCCATCAACAATACGTCATGTACAGTTCTGTAAATTGTTGTTTTCCTGTACGATACAAGTCTCCTAGTGAAGCGGAATGTTCTTCACTGTATGTATTGTTGTATTAGATTTCCTGTAAATATTTTATGCATTTTGTTCGACCGTATTTTTATTTGCTGGCTAATGTCACAGTCTATTAACAGGTAAAATATGCATCGCTCAATTCTACTTATATAGTGGAATGTTCAGTAAGGGCAATACCAGATAGACAGATGCTTTATATCATGGGAAATACAGTATGGCGATACAGTACATTGATTTAAAGATGAGTATTTCCACTAGGCTACCTGTCAAATTTCATGAAATAGAGCATGAGGCTAGCCAGGCGTTTTGGTAAGCTTCTCGCCCCACACATAAACATTGGAATGCATCATAGACCTCTTGAAATAGTACATATAAAATATAGTTTGAGAAAGATGTACCGACTGTGTATATTTATAACAAAAATAAAATACAATGATCCTTGTCAGTGGTCGATTAATGACACGTTTCCAGTGCATTACATGAGGTCTCAGTAATTTTTTGTATAGAACAGCTTCATAGACAAAGATAGGAACGTACCGGTCATACGAAAAATAAATCCAATATGAATAAGGCTATCTGTACCATATGTTAACACTGAAACTTAGCATCGTCTAATCTTAGTATTTTAACACAAAAAAACATAATAAACTTTGCTGTTTCAACAAGTGATCTACAAGTAAAACACACAAGAGTCAGGAGTCCATACCACTCTCAGTACTACCCTAGCCAATCATAACTAATAGATGAACGTTGATTATTAGAGACGAAAATAATGCAATAATAATAATAATAATAATAATAATAATAATAATAATAATAATAATAATAAAATAATAATAATAAAAATGAAGATGATGATGATGATGATGAATTTGTTTAGCGCCAAATCTTTAAAAGCTGTAAGAGCTTTATAGCAATCATACTGATATGACTACAAAATAAGCATGAAATTAACAAACATAGAAAATGCTGAAAATATTAAAGGTAGGAAATATTATTATCTTTAAGTTTGCTCTTCCAGTCAAAAGAGGTTATATGACTTTGCTCTCTTAGTGAGATTAATGCGTATACAATTGTCAGAAGATGATCGTAATTATATTGATGGTGTGTACAAATGGGTAAGGACAGATAGGTATGTTGAACTGGTGTCCGTCAGTGAAATACACCACAGATAACATATTTTGTGTTTGATTCTTTATTGCATGGATAGCCAGTGTAATGTACCGAACAGCGGGTAGGTGTGTTCTGATTGTGGTACGATACAGGTGATCTTAACAGCTGTATTTTGAATTTATTAAAGTTTATGAAGTTGACATATTGAGACAAACCAAACATAATTGAGTTGCAGTACTCTTCTCTTGAAGGTTCTAATGAACACAACACGTATTTTAGTAGAATCAACTGAAAGATATTTGCAAATAGAGCTGATGCGTCTCAGCTCAAGACATTTAAGTTTCTGAAGTAGATATTGACACGCAATCATCTCCGGAGGGGAAATCGGTTGCTGGGTCACGAGTCTAATTGTCATTTAACTTAGAGTCTTCGTGGATAACCTTGACATCCTTTGTTAATCATATCGTTGACAGGAATAAGAGTCATTTTTAGGACAGACACGATATGGAGGTGGGGTGAGAAATTGGACAAAGAAACAAGCATTATGTCAACGTTTTTAACAAAGGTCATGGTATTTGTGACACTTAGTGTGAATATTGGCTGGCGTATTCAAGACCATTTTTATTCAGATCTAATGATATTAAGCTTGCCATTTTCGACAGCACCAGCGATTTAATCATTCGCCGCGGCGAAAGGACAGATGTGCACGTGCAGTCATTGCAACAAACTCAACCAAACGAATAGATCAATTAAACTTTCATCTCATATTGCTTGTAGAGAAAATGATAATTTTGCTACACCTAAAACTCTACTGCTCACACGAATGTTTACAGGAAATATTCGTCATACTGAAACCTTGTATTATTCCTTATAAAGTGTACGCACAACAATTGTGGTTAATTGTATTGACACTACAAAATAAAACGCAGTGCAATCCATGCGTTCAGGCTTATCTTATGCTTATCGCAGAATCAGTCGGCAATACTTCATTGAAAATGAAATCAAATCATGACTTCTTCGTGCAGTCATACAAGTCAGTTGGAAGCATGGAAATGATAACTCACAGATTAAATTCACATACCATGTCTTTGGAAATCAGTGTGCTTACTGAGAAAATGACTAGCGTGATAGAAGTTTCGGATATATATCTTTATAATTCTTCCAAGTCACCTTCCGCACATGAAAATATTTTTCGAATAGATAATAGCAAGCCATGTCTTGCCAAACTGGCCTATTTTTGAGTGTTGGCAGTTGCCTTAAACGCCGTTGCCCCCATCCAAAGTGTTCAACATATTTGCAGTAAGAAGTTGTAAAGTTGTACATTCAATGGCAACATGTTGGCTAAATTTGCAAAAGTCCTTTTCCTAAAATAATTTTCTTTATTTCTCTCTTTAGCCGTATCAGTATATATGGTGATTTATTATGAGCGCTCCGATCTGAACTTGGCTCTGAACACAACGCATTCCAAAATGGTATATCTCGGATGTATCCGGACAAGTATTATGTTAGAGTGACCTGTGACTATGCTCAAAGAAACTCCCAACATTAAAATTATGCACAGCTATAATTCGTAACGGAATATGTAAATCTGTTCTCATATTTCTAATACGCATTATCCTCTAAAGTTAACCTTTATAAAGCCACACTATAGTATTAGCTGAACGACATGTTTTTTACTTGAACCAATGTTGGAATAAATAACGTGATTCAATCATTAGCAATGTATACTTAGCGCAATTGGCATAAGGATCGTTCAAGAGACTCTCTCTAATCTGGATCGCTATCCGCAACGATCGGATTTAGTCCCATGTTGGCAATCAAGTCAATATAGATATTGGTTTATGGAAATAAACTAAGTGCATTATATCATAACCCAAAAATAAGTAATCATATTGTATATCTAGCATTATATATTTCGGGCTACTAGGTCGAAATATTTGAATTAATTGTATTAAAACTACTGAATGACTGGTGGAGCTGAGAAGATTTCCAAAGCATCGTAATGCGTGTTATTATTGATTTTTTTTTTTGTTGCTACAGACAAACCATGCGTACATTTACTTTTTTTGGATGCAAACATGCAAACAATCATACTTAGAACTATAGATAGATAGATAGATAGATAGATAGATAGATAGATAGATAGATAGATAGATAGATAGATACACGTGTATGTGTGTCTGTAGGAAAATGCTTGCTGTTTAAAGTTTACGACTTTTGGCTTTCTTTAAAACTTCATCTTAATGGCTATCTTCAATAATTTTTATATATGATAACGTTTATGAAGATTAATATAATATTATTTGACAACAAGAATAGACATATTTAATATTGTAAGAAACCTTTTAAAGAAGATTGTGAACACCTCAAAAATCGATTTTAAGTTATTAATATTCACTGTATTCCTAACAATATTATAACATACCACAATGTAACGCAATTCATAAGACATGATTTTGCATCAACATTGATATTTATGCATGGCAAATTGCAAAACTATTGCGATTGAGCAGATATTTGTATTTCAGATTCCGATATGCAGACCATCAATAACAAATCAAATGAGTTAGATAAGTAAGTACAATATTTTGATTCCACTTCATTGTTTTGCTGCATCTCAGTAGTATATATTATATATATATATATATATATATATATATATATATATATATATATATATATATATATATATATATATATATATATATATATATATATATATATATATATGTATATATATATATATATACATATATATATATATGTATGTATGTATGTATGTATGTATGTTTGTATGTATGTATGTATGTATGTATGTATGTATGTATGTATGTATGTATGTATGTATGTATGTATGTATGTATGTATGTATGAATGTATGTATGTATGCATGCATGCATGCATGCATGGCATGTATGTATGTATGTATGTATGTATGTATGTATGTATGTATGTATGTATGTATGTATGTATGTATGTATGTATGTATGTATGTATGTATGTATGTATGTATGTATGTATGTATGTATGTATGTATGTATGTATGTATGCATGCATGCATGCATGCATGCATGCATGCATGCATGCATGCATGTATGTATGTATGTATGTATGTATGTATGTATGTATGTATGTATGTATGTATGTATAATCATAAACTGAAAGAAGATATGACGTCCAAACCTTTTATATCTACATGGATGAATTGAAATGGTTAGCAATAAACGTACGTATTATCAATTATGCCATTAACAATTGTTTTCTGATGAGCGACTGCATGCTTTATGAGCAAGCAACGATGGCATACTTTTTTGTGTGAACTTGTTGCGTTTCGAACCAGCTTTAGTAATTATGGTATATTGTCAATATGGAAAAATATAACTTTAACACAATTTATTTTGTTTCATAAATGCCATGAAAGTATATAACTATAATCACAAAATACGTACTTCGCTCCGAAAACATCAAAGGTTATCTTGAGCATAAGTAGCTTGATTATACCCATCCGAAATGTACGTAATTATATCAATTGGCTTCAGTATATGTCATCTTCAAAATGGAGTTACTATTTTAAACAAAGTGATTTATATGGACATATTTCACGCATAAATATGGTCTTGATTTTAAATCAGATACGTGTGCTAATGTATCGTTGAAAAAATCGCAATTTTTAGTGATTCGTTTTTGACGACTTGTTTGGGACAATTATATCATGTGTTATAATATCATCTGCTTGTTAAGCAACTTTCAGTTTTAGAAGTCACTCATTTAGTAGATTATAGTGTAATTCGTTGCATATCAAATTGTTTGAATGAAAGTTAGAGCTTGTGTACTTGATATTGAGCAAACAAAATGTTTGTAGCAAAAACATTAAATACCCATCATGAACAATTTCAGTAATGCGATGGAACCCTACGATAATTTACAAATGGAACGAATAGCGAAGTCAGAGTATGATCAACTGGCGTTTGAAAGAGGTAAATATATTTGGAAAATAATGCTTCACTGAAGTTATGATGTCTTGTATATATATATATATATATATATATATATATATATATATATATATATATATATATATGTATATATTTACTGAGAGAGAAAGAGAGAAAGAGAGAGAGAGAGTGAGAGAGAGAGAGAGAGAAAGGGGGGAGAGAGACAGAGACAGAGAGAATTTTATCATGGATTCCATAATTGTTCCATAATGTAAATACATATCTGGATTTTCTTAGGTATAAATATTTAGTTGTTACAAATAAGAGTATGTATGTCAATCCAGTTATCGCTTTATGATTAATAATAGTATGTGATACTCAATACCAATCAACAGCAAATGCAACAGTACAAACTCTTCTCTGTGTCAGGTATACTAAACATGAAAACTGTACAGTTTGAATAAAAGGCATTGCAAACATTTATCTGAATACATGATATACAGAATAGTTATTGACGACAGAAACAACGCGATTGCATATTCCTGCATTAGGTATGAACAACAAATCCCATTTAATTATAAATTATACAACAGTATGTTTCTTTTCTCAGAATCATCTTTGAAAACAACAATGAAGAACGAGATATAAGAAATTAAAGGGCTATGGTACTATGCCAAAAACAACATCCAGCGTGGAAGACCCTTATCAAATATGTTTGCTTTATTCAGATGTATTTTACGATAACATGCATAATTAGTAACATAGTTTATATTTCTTTTGCCAGAGGTTTCAAAGTACGTCGATTTATTAGTATGTGGTATCAGTATTCGTTCAATCCTTAGTTAAATTACGAAAAAGGTTACATCTTCCCCAGGGATCCTTTATTTCAATACACGTCATGTATTATTTCAATTACAATTATGCGAACGGCTACCACATAATTTATGTCACACTATTACAATGTACAACTAAGCATAATCAGCAAAAACTGAGTGCATGCTTGGTTAACATTAAATGATTTATATTTAAACTACCAAACCAGCACCGTTAACTTGTCTGATGTTTGGTATGATTTTATATCTGCGTAATTATTTATGGCAGCTATTTCAAAGTTGTAAGACGGAATACACACTAGTAAATGTTTTTATTCGAAACATCTCGGCGCGTCTGTATTCGATTAGGAGTATCGTTAAACACTAAAGTTGAATTCTCTTGGCCATGTATTTTCAGTTGAGGAAACAACAATTGTATGTAAGATATTATGACACAATTAAAGATCCGGCATAACAGCTAATCTACATAATACGTGACCAACTACCAATCAGTCGCACGAACAATCGAGACATCCAGAAGAATATTGGAACAGCAGCAGAGAGGGTGAATCCTACAACGTTTTTAGACAAAATTTGATTGAAATCCTAAAACGAGCCGTCTTATAATCTTATTTTAACCAAAAAAAGGCGAACCCTACAACGTTTTCAGACAAAAAATTGATTGAAATCTCCCTACGAAATCATTTTAACTAAAAAAATGAAAACGATTTTTTAATTAATTTTGGTCGCAACTTGTTGTCATCTACCCTCTCTGCTGCTAAAGTTTTCAGTTCTGGGTTAACAAAAATAATAAATAATTTGATCGAGTCTTTATGATTTCACAAACAGACTAATCGCTAACACCTCTTCTTGTAAATCAATCAGATTATTTGACTGGTCGGTGAGTTTAAAATTAATTCTGGTTAATGAATTATTATGGCATCGCATGTAGACAGGATTCATTGGGTTTTCAATAATTAGGAATCCTGGAGGAGCTGTTGGTGCAAATGAATAAAGAATATATCCTTGCTGAGCTTGATTTGATTGCTCTAGATTAATCTGATAGCTTTCTTCGATAACATCACACACTAAATTAAGCGCAATCACTGAGGATATATTCACGTTGAACGGAGCGATATGCCTGCCGCCACCGTCTGGGTCATTATTGTGTTTGAGGATTTTTATTTCCGGTGATGCTGTTTTTTTCCATGCATCATGAATTATTTTAAAACCAATATCGATGGTGTCACTGAGAAGTTTTTTTAGTTCCGGTACGTTATATCCTGGTAGTTTAAATGTTGGGATATCTTCAACGCGGATTTTATATTGATTTGCAAATCCTGTTCTCGATGTGGGGTTTTTATCATCGAGTATTACTTGAATAATTTGTGAATTAAATGTTTCCATATCGTCGATAATTTTATTGCATGTTTCTGCGACGCTGATAAATTCATCTCGGCTGAGAGAGCCGGATTTAAGAGATATTAACAACAGCGATAAATCATTATTCATTGCTGTGAAATTTTTAATGATTTCAGGTTCGTTAACAAAATTATATTCCTGCAATGGTCCACCCTCCGCCCTATGTTCGTATGCTAACCCAAAAAACTCTATAAATATGTTGTATTTTTTATAACTCCTTATTGGATTTTTAGGTTTTATCCTGTCTGTGACATAATCAGTTTTTTGTGGTTCTGGTAATTCAACGGTTTCCTCCAGAGTTTTACTCTGGGGCTGTAATTCAGGCCATCCTAGTTCGGTTCTTATTGAGCTTTGATAGATATCTACTACGTATCCTTCTGTGCTTATCTCAATTGCGGATGATAGCGTCGGTTCATGAACTGTTATAGCGATTTTTGACTCTACTCCAGTAATCGATTTTATTCAACGCGCGAATTCATCATTGATTTGTTCGATTTGGTATGACCCTGTTGGTATCGAAACGACGTTCCAGTCTGGAGTTCCGTCGGGTTTATTCTTATTTGCAAACACTAAAGAATTATTCGGTTGTTGACCACCAAATGATTTTGATCTGATATTAGGCCAACTGTGATACACTCGTAGTTTTGCAAGCGCTATCTCCTTCACCGGGACCGGAGAGGGGAAATTCACACTGAATTCTGGATTCGTTGATGTTATTGATATCATGCTTGTTTGTACTGGGTTCGTGTTCTCCACTATTCGTTGAAGTAATTCCTGCGGTGTTGTCATTGTTATTATACTCATGATTTATTTCTAATTTTGGTATCGAGGAATCATAAATACTGACCATCACTGAGAACTCACAATCTGGTAATGTTGATATTATTGAGATCATTTCGTTTTTTGGGTTCGTGTTTTCTGATTCCATCGGTGTTGTCATTGTTATTATACTCATGTTGTCGCTCTAATTTCGATATCGTGTTTTTGTTTTCGTAGCATTACTAATAGCACTGAATTGAAATTAGTCATGGTGTAATATTCTAAAGTGAATTTTGTTTTTGTTTATCTCAATTACAGAATTATAGTTGTATCTGGTAACAATGTATAACGATAATTTGAATGGGATCGATGTCCATCCCTTTCATAATGTAAATCAGAATGGTAACAATGCTATGACTTCCAAATTTGCATCTTGAAATAGTTCAGTTACACTATTAGACGCAATGGGCGAAACACATTTGGCCTAAGATATGCAATGTGTTGGTAGATGGAAATTTAATGTGTAATTTACTTACGTTAGTTTTTTAAAATATACGTGGCTAAATGTTATGACTTATTTATACTGATTTTCAAATTTACCTTCATTCGTTTCTACGTGAAATGTTTACATAAGCTCTGTAATGTCGGACCATTTTTACCGATCAGCTTACGCGTCCACTCTATGCTTGTCGGCTAGTCTAGTCATCGTGTGTATACATTTCACTTTATATCATTTTGTATATGCTTTGCGACGGACGGATTATTAATTATTAAAAATCCGGGTGGAGCCTTTGGTGCAAATGAATATAAATATATCCCAGCTGGGCTTGATTTGATCTTTCTGAGATTTATTTGGTAACTTCCATCGATAGCGTCACATACTAGATTTATTGCAATCACCGAGGATATGTTAACATTCTGAGGAGCAATATGCCGCCCACCCCTGTCTGGGTCATTATTATGTTTGAGTATAGTTGAAGTCCAGTGTTGTTGTATCCATGCGGCAAGTATCATAGTAAAATTTTCATTGATAAGATCATTAACAGATTGTTTTAGTTCGTTTGCGTTATACCCAGCAAACTTGCAATTCGGTAGATTAGCTTCTGTTATATTGTATACAATTAGGAAATTGTGTTTAGAGAAATATGTTATCATCATTATGATCAATTATTACTTGAATTACTCTCTGGTTAATATATTCCATGTTGGATACAAGTTGATTTAATATTTCAATTCCTTTAATGATTTCACTCTGATTAGACTCATGGAAACCATGTTGTAGTCGCTGTAGTTGTTGACTGTGTTCTTGATTGATCTCTAGCAGCAAAGAGCGTGGACAAACCAAGTTTTCAAGCCGAAATAAGCCTTCTACGGAGACTTAATTTTTCAATTAAAGGGCTGCATGTGGTTTTCCATTTTAGAAGAAAGAAGGGGAGGACAGACCGAAACTATTTCAAACAAACCGAAACTATTTCGCAGACCAAAAAAAGAGAAATCATTTAGGATTTTACGCTACATACCCGTCACTGATGTCGCTACGGAGACGAATTGAAAATCCTTTACGATTTAACAAAGAGACTAATTTGTAAAATCTCACCTGATAAATCAATCAGATTATTGGATTGGTCGGTGAGTTTGAAATTAATTCTCGTTAATGAATCATTATGATATCGCATATAGACCGGATTAGTTGGATCCTCAATTATTAGAAATCCGGGTGGAACTGTTGGTGCAAATGAGTATAAAATCTATCCTTGATGTGCTTGATTTGATCTTTCGAGATTTATTCGGTAACTTCCTTCGATAACATCACATACTAGATTTATTGCAATTACCGAGGATATATTGACGTTTTGAGGAGCGATATGCGTACCACCGCCGTCTGGATCATTATTATGTTTGAGGATTGTTGTTTGTGGTTGTGCTATTTTCTTGTATTAGTCGTGAATCGTTTTGAAACCATCATCGATGGTGTTGCTGAGAGTTTTTTCCATATTTGGGACGTTATATCCTGTTGATTTAAAATTTAATAACTCTTCTTTTGTTAAATTATATGCGGATATAAATTTTTGTTTTTCTCCTTCTCTGTTGTCAATAGATTCATTAAAAGATTTTATAAAAAATTCATTTAATTGTTTAACATCTTTTATATAAGTGTTCACATCTTTTATTATTTTTATGATTTCATCACTTGAACCCGTTACATAAAAAAGATATTTCTGAAAACTTTGCCGTAGTCTATCTCTACTAGATTCGAATGATTCATTTGTTGTTTTCAAAAACACATTAACATGTTTATCTAATAGAACCGTATTGTACGTTTTTTTTTACCATCGTATTCAAATTCAAAATGAAACCCAGATAAACCCTTACTATAGAATTCAAAATTTATTTTTGCTTTTCTTGTGTTATATCTTCTCCTACAAGATAACAAATTATATCACTATCATTTTTAGTCTCATCTGTGGTAAAATCAGATTATTTAGGTTCTTATGTTGGATTTTTTCAGGCCACCCTAGTATTGTCCTTATATAGATCTGATAGATATCTACGACATACAAGGGTGAGTTTATCTCAATCGCGGATGATAACGTCGGCTCGTGAACTGTAATAGCGATGTTCGATTCTTTTCCAGTAATGGATTTTATTCTACGCTGTAATTCATTATTGATTTGTTCGATTTGGTAGGACCCATATGGTATGGAAATAGTGTTCCAGTCAGGAGTACCATCGGGTTTATTCTTTTTCGCAAACACCAGGGATTTATTCGGTTGTTGACCGCCAAATGATTTTGATCTAATATTTGGCCAACTGTTGTATACTCGTAATTTTGCTAGTGCTATCTCTTTCACCGAAATCTCAGTGGGGAAATTCACACTGAATTCAGGGTTTGTTGACGTTATTGAGATCATGCTGGTTTTCACTGGGGTGGTATTTTCCGCTATTAGTTGAAGTAGTTCTTGCGATGTTGCCATTGTTATAATACTCATGTTGTTTTTCTAATTTTTACATCGCGGAATCATAAACACGTACCATCGCTGAAAACTCACTATCGGATATTAACGTGTCATCGAGTGACGAGGATATCATCGAGGATAATTGGGAGTATGCGGTTGACACAACATGGAACTTGACTATGTAGTCTTGTAGTTTGCGCTGGCTACACGATGATTTTTTTTTGTTATTATTGAAATAATTTCAGCGGTTGTTGTCGTCGCTGATATACAAATTGGAACAGCTATTGGGGCAATCATTGTCACGGAGGAGAGTATTATACCAGCTCCGGTGATTACACCTGATACCGAGTACACAGTAACATCAACTGCGGTAATTCTTCGTCCGTATTTTTTTATTTTTGTTTGGTACTCCT
Organism: Unio delphinus; assembly: GCA_029339505.1. Taxonomy (NCBI): domain Eukaryota; kingdom Metazoa; phylum Mollusca; class Bivalvia; order Unionida; family Unionidae; genus Unio; species Unio delphinus. The sequence goes on along the minus strand of JAQISU010000281.1, from coordinate 1,000,842 downwards.
CAGTGAGTGTTTTGAGTTTAGTTTTAAATTCTCTGACCTGATCATAGCGATATTTGCTGTGACGTTGACAATTATGACATTTTATTTATTATAACAGATTTCAAATTGCTGGCGTTAAATTCGCCAGCGTTGAAAATCCAATGGATTTTTAATTCAGTTATTTACTTAAATCCGCTACGAATTCCACATGCCATGTTACTGAAATCCTATCCAAATTTATATCAGTGAATATTATTGTGAATTGTTCAATTGTTTCCTTGGCGATGATCGTTGATATCATATTGTTGACCCCAGATGAACTCGTTGATGAAATATTAAATTGAGTCGGCGACACTAGTGTTAATCGATAAATACCTTTGACGGTAGCGGTGATATTTAATATGTTAGTGGATGGTGTCCACGTAAATGATCCGTGTTGGATCGCGTACACATTATTTATTATATTTTCTTGTTCGTGAGGGTTTTTTATTTTTTCAAGTTCTTATATCATCCTCGATGCATCATCTCTGATCGCCTCGATGGTGTTTTTCATCACTTCGATGGAGTTTCTAATATCCGGGAGTTTTTTTTCGAGTTTATCAAATGAGACTCCAAGAAATTTATCGACGATGTTTTTACGAAACGTTAAAAGCTGTTTTACGTGTTCTTCATATCTGGATTGAAGTGTTGCAAATTATAACATAGTTGTTTTTATCGCTGTGAGTTTCGGTGTGGTCACCGTTGGAACCCCAAGGAAATCTAATAGAGGTTTCACAATATTGTCAATTATACTTCTTTCTAATGTAGAAAACTGATCGAATTTAGTTATATGGTCGTCGTATTCATCGCGAAGTTTTTAATGGTTCTAAATTGTCAATTCTATCCACAATAGTTGAAATGAGAACATCTGGTTTGAGTTTACCCTGATCGGACAAAACCGCGATAGCATTTTCCGCTACATCGCGTTATTTAACTAAAATATCATCAGGGGAAACATTACTAGTTTTCAATTTACCCTGACGATCTTGAAATACATCTATTTCATTGGGATCAACACTTACGAGGTTTAACATCTTCGATATTTCATCTTCGATTTTTTTTTTACATTACCGGTTGCAGATATTTCCGCGGAGGGTTTTTCAGGCTTGATAAAGAAAGGACAGTTTTCCAACATGAGTGAATGGTGTATATATTTCATCTCGTGGGTAAAAAGAAATCATTTTTATTCACTCGTAGCCTCGCCAATTCTGACATATCATAGTTTGTAAATTATCTATTATTGAGATTTTTCTTGCATATATATATTCTGTCTCCCAGCCTTTCGCACTAAAAAAAACTCAGTCTACACGCAGATTCCTTTAATATGAACTATAGTGTACTGGCTATTATCAATGTCGGGCTTTCCTTATCTTAAATATAACGATGAATACTAAACATAATAATATAAAAAAATGAACGTTCATGTAAATGAAAAACATTTGTAAATAATGTAGGTGAAATTATAAAATATGGAAAGTGGTGAAAAACTATTGAATGTAATATTTGCTGTCGTTTTCTTTACTTATATTTGTTAAATTTGTAATTAATAGAAACAAATTCAAAGATTACGAAGCATAATGTTTTTTATATAAATTGTTTTAACTAAGAGTGTATAATCAATTACGGAAATAGATGGTGAATGTATATCAGATTACTTAGGCATAAAAGTAAGTAATAAATCTTCAAATGGCAAAACTGTTGACTTCCGTTTCAATTTGAAGTTGATGCGTTCAACTGTTTTCAAAATATTATACCTTGATAACTTAATCTATTAGTCCATGTTCATATAATAATAAAAACTGTTCTTACACAAATACCTGTATACGATATTATAAATATAATAGCTGCCCATGTCCGTAGTGTATATAAATATGCCCTGTAATCCGACAGATTAGATATTGGTGTGGTCCTTTCCCTCTAAAAATAGTTAAATTTTATATATAAATTTTGCTGACTGCAGTTTTGTTGGTATTGACATCTTGTCACCTATTCAGCCTAACATATGTCAATGTGTTATAATGTTTGTGGGTTCAAATATGTATATCGATTTAACGTCACGTGTCTATAAATTGTCATCCAGCAGTAACTTTATTAAAAATAGGTTATGCACAGTACTGTAAAATTATGGTTTGCTATAGGAATCATATGTCCTCTAGTGAAACGGAATGATCCTCGTTATGCGTAATGTTGTATTAAATTTCCTGCACTATGCATTTTGTTTGACAGGTATTTTTATTTGCTGGCACATATCGCATGTTAGTAACAAGTTAAATATGAATCTCTCGAATTTGCCAGTATTGTTGAATACTCAATAAGAGCGATGCGACACTGCGAACCAGATAAATAGATCCTCTACATCATGGGAAATGTTAGCAAGTTAATTCAGTACATTGTTGTTATTGATAGGTATTGCCACTAGACCACATGTCCAATTTCCGGAAATAGTAAATGAGGATAGCAAGGCTTCTATGTAAGCTTCTCACCACACATACACAACTGATATGTGCCATAGGCCTTTCGAAATAGTATGTATAACTTATATTTGAGCAAGATTTACAGACTGTGTATATTTATAACGAAAATAAAATGGAGAGATCTTTGTCATTGGTCGATGAATGACGCGTTTTCCAGTGTAATAAATGAGGTCAGAGACAAAGAAAAGAACGTATCAGACATGTAAAAGGAAACACATTATAAATTTAAGCTAAGTGTCTCAAACGTTTATATTGAGACTCAGCATCATATAATTGTAGAGTTGTAACAAAATATCCCACAACACAATACAGTTTGCTTTCGTATTTCAATAAGTGATATCCACGTCGAACACACAATAGTGAGGATTCTATTCCATTCCTAGTCTCACCCTAGCAATCCATACCATATAGATGAACGACAAGTATTAGAGACGAAAGTACAGTAATATTACCTGGAATCAGAGTTAAAGTCAGAATTAAAGGATCCTGTTTATTTTGGCATAATGTTCTTCTCAATCTTTTGAAAGCTATCTAAGAGTCAGGCTAGTTTGCGCTACCTAACTCATTTCCGTCTGAAATTTGTGTCCTTGCATTTGCCAAAAATAAAGAAAATCCTGCTTTTGATTGACCAAAGAATACAATAGGTAGGGATGGCACAATTTATCTCTCTACATTCTCCTGGTGGGTAGTCAACACAAATCTCTCTTGGATAGTCAATATTTTAGTCCCAACGCTGTCTTCTCGGTGCCATTATTGATCCTTATAAGTCCGCTTTCGAGAATAGCCCAAAGATGGCCAATCTAGAATATTCTGACGAGGCACTTTGGAAGATGACTCGACCTGTCCAAACTTTAGCTGCTGTCGATAAACATGAATAGATTCGGTGGAAAGATGCAGCTGTTTAATGACGGTGCATGTTTGAACCAGAGCAACGCAATCCACGAATCAATGAAAATGGCGAATCTCTTATATGTATAACAGCCACGATTCCTATGCGGTCAAAGGTGTTAAAGCCTTTACTTCTTTATATGCCAATGAACCTGTCCAGGTATAGCCTCCGCCACCACGACCTGGACCAGCTTATCTACAAGTGGCCGCAAACAACTATGAATGATTTTGATTTGTTTGTCAGAACAATATCCCACATTAATCACCCTCGGAGGGAAGATGGTTTCTTGGGTCACGAGATTAATTGGTAACTCAGTGAAAAGATATTTAATGTAGCGTCTTCGTGGATAGCCTTAACTTCCTTTGGTAATCATATCGCTGATAAGAATACAAACTATCCTTACTATAAAAGACAGGCTATGTGGGGATGGAGTAGTTGGACAGAAAAAAAAACTGTTTGTAAGCCTTTGAATAAAGGTCATGTTATTTTTGACACTTAGTGCGCGTATTGGTTGGCGTATTATAGCCCATTTTCATTCAGATCTGATATTATTAAGAAAACCATCTTTTGACATCAGCGTCATTGTAATCGTACACCGCGGAGACAGGTTAGAGGTACTTACCGTCATTAAAGCTAACTTACCCAAACGTCCCGATCAAGTAAATTTTCATCGTACAAAGCTTGTCGAGGAACTATAAAATAGCTATTCCTAAAGCTCTAATGCTAACACGAATGTGGACCGCATTGATCAGTGATGCTGAAACTTTGTATAGTCTTCAGCTGAATGTCGGAGCGTTCCGTATAAAGTACACGTACATCAAATATGGCGGATTGTATTGTACTATATAATTACAGTGCAAACCGTGAGTTCAGGTTTATATTAGACGGAGTCGACAAATGTATCCTTGAACATGAAATAACGATTGCATCTAGCAAATCATACAAGTCAGATGAAAGCAAAGAATTAATAAAACAAAACACACAAAAAACAGCTGGCAGAAGCGCCCAAGCCCAAAATAATATAATTCAACATTTCAATGGAAATTATTGTACTTTCTGACAAAATGACTAACGTGCTAGACATTTCGGATATACAGCTTTCTGACTATTCCCGGTCACCTTCAGCACGTGAAACAATTTTTAGTTAACCTACTAGCAAACCATGTCATTTTGAGAGAATTTCTCTAATCCAATTAGTTATCCGCAAAGATCAGGTTTAGTCCCATATTGGCAATCAAGTCAAAATAGATAATAATTTATGGAATTTAATAAAATGCAATATATGTCTAACCAAAATCAACAACGTACTGTTTGCCTAATATTTACATATATCTGGGTACTAGATGAAAAGATTTGAAGAGTTTTAAAAATGCAGTATGACTGATGGGGCTGCGCAGAATTCCGATGTATAATTGAGAGTGTTATTATTGTGTTCTTTTACACACACACGCACAGCGTGTTTACATTTTTTTAAATATTGTTTGAATGCAAATATTTATACTTAAAGTATGAGAACATACACAGTTACAAGTTTGGGGGCTTATTTCAAAATAAGGGGTAAAATACATTTGAATTGGTTATATATATATATATATATATATATATATATATATATATATATATATATATATATATATATATATATATATATATATATATATATATATATATATATATATATATATAAACATATCACCAATTCAAATGCATTTTGTGCTTTATTGTACATGTTAATTATATTTCAATAATTTTTGGACTACAACCTTTGTGTAGAATAACTAATTTAAAGGGGTTTCTCAATGCACGTGCTGCATTAAGTCATATTTGTATCAATGTGAGATGAAAGTCAGATCTCTATATAAGTACCAAAGCAACGATGTACGTTTTACTGAAATTATCTGTTCGCTAAACCTGGTCGACGTTCCTAGCCCATACGTATGACGTATGCACGTATATGACAGAATTAAATCAAAGGCAGTTTTCTTTGATTTAGGCATAGTTGTCAAGTATCCTTTTGTCCATATGTCAGCAGCAGGAGACATGAGACATTCCGCACGAAATGCCGTATAAATTGGTGGCTTCAATATACGTCACTGATTGACTATTAAATTCATTCTGGACACAACAGCAAACAGCCACTTTGCTAGATTTACTAGTAGTGAATAGAGAACCGAGTTGTGCGAACGGCACTTAAAATACATCTTCTCACTAGTGTCAGCAGAGTGCTGATAAACTATGAGAAACTCAAAGTGTGCTATTTAGATAAAGTAAATTAATTCCCCAGCCTGCAACACAGCGAGACTATGGCATCACTCGCGACTCGACCATCAACCAGTGACAATTTTCGTGATTGTTTAGTTGTCATTTAAGTCTATGAAAAACTTGTACTAGTCATTCAATGATATGCATCAGATCCCACTGTCCTTCATTGCAGATTTTAAAAAGTAATCTATCCAGATATACGTTTTTGATTTACAGTTAACAAATTCCAAGTATGTATTTTTTTTCATTAAGATTGTCAGATCGACATGTCTTCACTTTCTGTATGATTGTCAGATTTACATATTCATTCATTTTGGTTAGGTTCGTCCATTACTTGTATATGTCATATCCCTTAGGAAATATATGTGTCTGCATCTATTTTGTCAAATAGATGATGCAAAAACTCTTTACACGTTTGGCCAACATGTCATTTCATGCATTTGCTTCACACACATTGGTATAGCCTGGTTGATAGTTTGTCTCTCCTTAGCATGAATGTGTGCGTTCGAGATGTATGTTGCAAAGAGGCGCTTTGGTTTAACGGGAAGTGACTATGCAATGAATATCACTATTGGTTAGATACAGGATTGCATCTGACTACATTTCATTCATTGTCCTTGTTAATTCTTGTTAAATGCATCTGACAGGATATGTTTATGTAAATTATCACATTTAAATTTGCATTTGCTATCAGAACGATTTGTTCCCAATATTGAACAACGTCCCAACATTAATTGCACCCTTGGTTTAGTTTGACGGACAATTAGCAATGGAACGTTACAATTAACACATATAAGGGAGATTTTGCATTCATTCCAGTAAAAGGGAAAGACTTGTTATTCCACTCCTATTTCATTTAATTTCTTTTCAGGTTTCAAGACGAAGAAGCGGTAAATCGTTTGACGATAATAATTTCCATACAAATAATATACAATTAAACTTTGCTAAGCAGTTTAAATCCTGCATCATTGTATATCTAATAAAATAAATAAATTGAAGATGTTATGTTCGGGGACCTCTGTATATCATACATTATGCGAATGTTTGTAGTAAGTATATTGTCGACAATGGATTCAAGGTAGCACCGGACGTGAGATAAGGAGTGTTAAAATGATAGCAAAAGCGATTGAAGATGTTATGATCCTAAGTATCCTAAGTATCCTGGGGTAACATAAAATCTAACAAGCTAATCAAAGACAATTCCAAGAGAGATCAATTCATAACCCATTCCATATGCCGTTGCACTAATTGTAAAGTGGATTGTTTATTCGTTCCTTCAATATGTATATCAGTATCTAAGACAGACCATTTAACTGCATACCATATTTTAGTAGATAGGTAGATACTTAAATACCAGATGATATAAACGTATTGTGGACATAAACATCGTAGAAAGGCCATACGTTTTCCAACATATTTCCATAACGATCTTATTCAACATTTTATAATCACTTGATTGTTGATCACTGTGCTCCTTGTATCAAATATTTTATATTCTAAGAAACAACGTACCAGATGAGCTAACCACTGCACATAAGGTCAATGCTAGCGATATAAGACTTCAAGCCAAGGATGGAATTTCTACTTATAATTTTGTGGCAGGTAAAAAACTAAGTTCAGATATAAGAAACTCGCCTTCCTTTGCCCATCAGTAACAATAATGAATAGTAATATCATAGTATTTTAAAATAAGAATGGACATATTAAATCATGTATGAAATCTGTTATATGAGATTGTGAAAACCTCAAACTTATTCATTGTATTCCTAGCCATGTTCGAATATACCTCTATGCAATGCAATTAATAAGAAATGATTTTGCATTTAACATTGAGATTTATGCCTAAACATAATACAATTGCAATAGTCATGCAAATGACTAGATATATGTATTTCAGATTCCATCATGAAGACACTCAAGAACAAATCAAATCAATCAGAGAAGTAAGATGAATATTTTGATTCCATTTCATTGTTTCTATGTTTCTGCAGCTGAGTAGATTATATATATATATATATATATATATATATATATATATATATATATATATATATATATATATATATATATATATATATATATATATATATATAATCTGGATTCAACGAATTATGATATACATAATCATGTACTAATAGAAGATATGATGTCCAAACTAATTGTATCAACATGGATTAATTTATGTGGTTAGCAACAAAACTAAATTATTGTACTATGGCATTTACAATCGTTCTAGGGTGAAGCATGCACGCTTTTTGAGCAAGCTTGTTGCTTTGCTAATTATTCGATTACTCTTTAGTAACTATGGCCTAGATTCAATATTGATAAATTTAACTTTTACACAATTTATTGTTTTAGAAAATGCCACGAAAGCATTTAACTAGAATCTTAAAATATGTATTTCGGTTTTAAGACATAATAGAAGGATATTTAAATATAAGTAACTAAATTATATTCATTCGAAATGTACGTAATTATATAAATTGGTTTCAGTACATTTCATCTTCAAATTGCAGTGACTATTTTAATAGAAGTAATTTAAAGTAAAATAACTTACGCAGAAACATTTCAATGTTTTGATACTGAAATAAGTATGTTAATTTACTGTTGACAATATCGCAATTTATAATTACTCATTCACAGGTCTTGTTCGAGACAACTGTATCACGGACTATAAAATCACCTGGTTGTTGAGCAATTTTTAGTTTCAGAAGTCTGTCCTGTCAGTGATTATGGTCTTATTCATTATATTTCACCCTATTTGAATCCATGTTAGAGATTTTGGACTTTACACTGAGAAAACTGTTTGTAGCAAAAACATTACATACACATGGTCAAAAATTTCAGCAATGGGATGCAACCCTACGATAATTTACAAATGGAAAACAGAGCGAAGTCAGAGTAAGTATGATCAAATGACGTTTGAAAGAGGTAAAATGTTCTGGCAAATAATTTTTCACTGAAGGAGAGAGACAGAGAGACAGAGAGAGAGAGAGAGAGAGAGACAGAGAAAGAGAGACGGTTATCATGGATATATATATATATATATATATATATATATATATATATATATATATATATATATATATATATATATATATATATATATATATATATATACATATATATATATATATATATATATATATATATATATATATATATATATATATATATATATATATATATATGAATATATATATATATATATATGAATATATATATATACATACACACTACACCGTTTATTACGTGGTATATTTGAGTGATTGATTGAAGTTAGAAAACTATTACATAGTCACTTTTAAAACAATTATTAAGCCAGCTATTAGATATAGGCGCGCCATTCACTGAACTTCGTGAGTGAGTGGATATTGTTTGTATACTGGACCCTCTCTTCTTCCATCATGTAAATAAATATCTGGATATGTTTAGGTATAAATATTTGGTAGTTACAGATAAGAGTATGTATGTCAATCCAGCGGTCGGGGTATGACTCATAGTATGTGATACTCAATACCAATCAACAGCAAGTGCAAGAGTACAAACTCGTCTCTGTGTCAGGTATATAAAACATGAAAGGTGCACATTTTGAATTAAAGGCATTGCAAGCAATACTCTGAATAAATTGAAAAAATAATTATTATCGACGAAAGAAACAGTGTGATTACAAAATCCTGCATTATGTATGAGCAACAAATATAATTTAATTATCAAACATACATCGGTATGTTTTCGTTCCTACGGAACTATCACAATATAACCCTCATCAAATATGTTTGTTTTATTGAGATGTATTTAACATACATTGTTTAGTAAACTAAAGTTTTATATTTATTTGCCGAATGTTTCAAAATACGTCAATTTATTAGTATATGTTATCAATATTGATTCAATCCTTGCTTAAATTACGCAAAAGGTTACATCTGCCCCAGGGATACTTTGTTTCAAGAGACGGGGTGCATTATTCTAAATGCAATTATGCGAACGGCTACCATGACATAATTTATGCCAATCTATTACAATGGAACATAGTGAATGTTCAACATAAACCGAGCACATGCTCTGTTAACATCACATGATTTACATTTAAACAAGCTTTTGCACAGATTTAAGACAGAATACACATTAGTAAATTAATTTATTCGAAACATCTTGGTGCTTATGTATCCGAATAGGAGTATAGTTAAACTGGGATATTGAATTCAAGTGGCCAAGTGTTTTCAGCCGAAGAAACAACAATTTTAAGTAAAATAGCATGACCCAATTGAAGATTCGGCATGAGAGCTAACCTACCAGATAAATGACAATTTACCAGTCAGTCGCACTTAACAATCGAGACATCCAGTAGAATATTTGAACGTTTATGCTTTGAATGACAACACCATATCACATATGTTCAGTCATATCACCAATAGGAAAATATCATTTATTACAAGTTTACATGTCACTGGGCCAGTACACAACAAATTTGTAGCATATGAAATTAATCAAAATGGATCAAGGTCGACTGTACATCCTTGTCCTTTACTATCAAATATAAGAACTATAGAAGTATTATATAGTGTCATATCTCCTCTTGACTACATATGCACATTTCATTGTTTCAGATATATCAGTTGTTTTCTAAAACCGCTCCGGTGGCCAAATGATTAGAGCGTGCACATCTGATGCTGGAGGTCACGCATTCGGGTCCCGGCTGTATCATACCAAAGAATTAACAAATTGGCTTGCGGAATTATGCCCCAGTGCTAGACATCAATATAAACTGTTGCACTGCAGACATTGAATGAAAATTGTTAAAGCTACGTTAAAAATCATAACTCAAACTCAAAATTGTATTTGCATGTGTTATGATGATTTTCTGTTATGTATGTTGTGCTTAGCTTTTCATAAACTTCTTCTCATTTCTTGCTAGGAGAAGGAATTACTCGTAAGTTAAGGAGTGTCAATATCCATGGTGAGAGAGAGAGAGAGAGAGAGAGAGAGAGAGAGAGAGAGAGAGAGAGAGAGAGAGAGAGAGAGAGAGAGAGAGAGAGAGAGAGAGTGAGAGAGAGAGAGAGAGAGAGAGAGAGAGAGAGAGAAGAAAGAGTTCAGGCTCTCTTAAAAGAGTGTCGCCGCGATGATAAGACAGCTACATCTGGAATGAAGAGAAGTCAGAATCTTTTTTCTGCTGATATGGAGAACTTTATTTAAATAATCAACAAACATATATATCACTACATTCTAGAAACACATCTAAAAACTTTATAATAAAAATTCATTAAACACATATTATATTTTCCTTATTAAGCTTTCCAACTTCATTCGTTCGTATAACTTCTGCATTTTAGAATTTTATACAAATAGTTAACTCTTGATCAATTTCAAGATAGCCAGAGGTATAAAATGTAATAACCATAGTTGATGTAACAATTCATTTAAAGAAATGCATTTTACTTATTTTAAAATAGAATATTGATTTAAAATATATTGCTAGATAATATTCTTTCTTGCTTAAAGAATAATTTATTTCAACATTAAATCTAACCAAGAAGTTGGTAGCAAATTCAACTTTTACCATAAAAAATACATAAATTTAAAGATGAATTCTTTAAAACATTAAACATTTTATTACAATATATTGTAAATAAAAGAATTCAGTAACAATGCTGCAAACATATCAATTTTACCATTAAAATCTCAAAATTTAAAAATACCTTTTTCTAAAAGAAGTTACAACATACACCGTTCTTACCGGTAATGAAAAACGAACATGACGCTAGCTTTAAAGTATAAGGGACTGACCTAGACAATATACGCCTCTTACTTATACTCGCTAGGCGCAAGTCAGGACCAAATATGGTAATCCCCTAACACTAAGCCAGCAGCAATGTCTGTTCATCATTAGATAGAACCATTTTGTTTTACGTCACTAACAGAAGGCCAGGCTCAGTCTTAGTCACCGGATTGGAAATTCGCCAATGCGTAATCTTGAAATTTGTCTGGTTGTTAGAACTATATATTTCTTACAGAGCTTTTTTACTGAATCAGCGAAACAGCATACAATGTCTTTAGTAACATCATACACTTATTCCACACAACAATGTACATTCGTATAGCTAGTGATGTACGTTGCCTATGCTTTGTACATCAACTATTTCCATTCCATTAATATATAGCTGTGCTTTGGAAATAAATGAAATTAATCTAAATATATTTTAGAACTTACTTTAAAATAAATGAATAAACATTACTTTAATACAATTTAAAGAAAATTGCAATCTTATTAATTTTACTACAAAAATCAATCCTAATACTACCCGCTGGTTTATTTGAACCGAGACCTCGAGGCCTCGATAAGAAAAATCAATTTTATTCATCAAAACGAGATAAAAGGTGAAGGATAAAAAATACAATGATTAAAAACATTGCGAGACATTTTCGCAAAGTTTAAAGATACAATGTAAATACTGCAAATACATTGCAAAATTCTAGGTAAAATACAAAAAATACAATGAGACGGTATATTGCAAAATACAAGAAATACAATTAAAGGGTATATGTCAAATACAAGAAATACAATTAAAAAGTGTATTGCACAATACTCATTCAGATTCAAAAAGGTACAGTATAATGCAATAATGTGATAAAATTAAAAAAAAACACAGTGGGAATAAAACTTTACAGCGTTGAATACCTTGATAAGATATTAATAAACAACACAGTACGACAAAAATGTTATATATATATATATGCTATTAAACACACAATTCTACAAAATTCTACTACAAACCTACCTCTAAACTAGGCTTATCAGTCGATTGTAACACAAAATAATAGCATACAGGTCTTGTTATCTTTATTTTTATTTTTCTGTTTTAGTGTACGTTTCCTTTGTTTCCTTTTTCTTTATTTCTTTTTCTCTTTTATATGTTATTCGTATAATATCAGCAGAACATATTTATGGGTGAATACTTATTACATCGAGAGTTAGGAAACTGACAATTTAATGTTGTTCTAGCCTTAATAATCATGATTTATGTTCACTTGCAATCAAACTTTGACCTGTGCGTGCATGAATATGTATCGCCTTTGAATTAACCTAAGAACAATAAGTGAAAATATCATTTAATCGTTTGGTACAGTATGGTCTAGTGCAGCTATGAAATGTACGTATATTATCAACGTTATATGTGATGTGTGACAGAGAATGTATTGCCGTTATCGTTTCAAACAAATTTGACTCAGAAGCTGGCCGTATATAGACCAATAGATGCTCATGTCGTGAGAGCTATGCATTACGAGATCTCTGTGTCGAGTAATCGAGCGGACATTTTGACCATTTTATCATTTATGGCGAATGCGCCAATACACAGTACCATAAGGTACATACTTTCATACAATGGTATGAAATCGTGAGAAAAAAACCTCTAAACATTGTCGAAGCCATTCATTAATGAGATTGCTGTATTATACCGCGTATTCGTTTTAACACGTATTATAACTGTGAAATAATATCATTATGTAGCTACATTTGATATCCCTGTAACAATATTAGATACGTTCAATTGAACAAGTCGATGTAAGCCTGATTTAAACTGTGAATCCACTTATAGGCTGAACTTTACAAAGTGGGAGATTCTGGAGATAACCCATGTTTCAAATTGTTTTGTTTTTTGTTGTTGCTTGTTCTGATCCTATGTACTCTGAATTCAGAGTTAAAGATAAAACAATCCTATGAACCAAGTCCATATTCCTTCCATACCTTAAAGAGAAAGATAAGAAGTTGAAAGATTTGCGAGCAAGAGAAGAAAAGAGAAATAGAAGGCATGAGAAGAAAAAATGGAATGGAAGATAGGACTATAATTGTCTCTTCCAAATACGAAGGAATTTGTTATTTTTTTCAGAATTTCATACTGAATTCAATTACGAAATATTCGACTTCGTCGTTTGCGACGTGTGTTTGATTGTGTGTGTTTGTTGTGAAATGCTTGCTTTAATGCTTGAGAAACATTCTCAGTTGGTTGCCATGATGGTGTGGATCCATCGGACCACTTAACCAAATAATGCTTTTTCCCAGAAATCCATTTGGATTTCAAAAGTTTATCAACTAAGTACCATTCGGTACCATTGTTGGTTAGTGTGAGCTCATTGCTTGCTTGATCATGTGATGTTTGGGTAGACTGTGGGGGTGTACTCACTGTGTCCGGTGTCGGAGGTCTATAATCCCTAGGATCTTTATAGTACTGAAGCCTATTTGCGTGTACAAGTGATTTCATTTCTTTATTGTCTGAACAACGGCGTAATCTGTAGGTGCTATTCGGACCTACTTGGGTGATGTAATATGGGCTTTCCCAACGAGGGTAAAGCTTTTTTGATAACCCTACAGGAATATGTGAGATTTGTAAATGTACATAATCTCCAACTCGAAAGGACGGTTCCTTTGCTTTCTGGTCAAACCTCTGTTTGCTTATGCTTTGTGCGTCACGTGTATTTGCTTTAGCTAGTTCTTGAACTATTTTCAATCTTTGAATCAACTGATCTATGTACTGTTGTGTTTGTGTTTGTACAGTTTCTTTAGGCGTAAGAGACACATCAAAGGGTAAAGTCATTTCTTTCCCAAATACTATGTAATAAGGTAAGTATCCAGTATAATTAACTGCTGGACTCATTCGGAATGCCATCATTACGCTGGGTAATATGGACGGCCAATCATCTTGGTGTTTACTACAGTAAGCTTGTAGTGCTTGACTGATGGTAATATTAGTTATCTCACAGAGGCTATTAGTTTGAGGGTGGTATGAACTGGTATGATGACGTGTTACTTGAAATAATTCACAAAGTGCGAGTACAATATGAGGCATAAAGTTTCATCCACGATCACTGACAAGTTTTCGCGGTGCACCATAACGTGTGAATATCTCATTGTACAAAACACTAGCGATTTCCGTTGCTGTTTGAGAACGTAAAGGAAAAGCTTCACACCAGTGTGACAAACTATCTGTCACCAATAAGATGTATTGATAACTTTCCTTACTTTTTGGCATGCACAAAATGTCTATATGCCACCTAGAGAATATGTCCTCGGGAGGCAATATGTACAATGGAGCTTTTCGTGCATTTGTGTCCCGTTTAATGAGCTGACATTTAGAGCATGATTTAATGTAGTCATACACATTTTGATACATTTTAGGCCAATAATATTTCTGTTTGATAGCTTCATATGTTCTTTGAACACCAAAATGACAGCCTCCTGCTTTTGAATCGTGATAAGATAGAAGGACATCGAGTCTCAAATTTGTGGGTAAAGTAACTTGTTTTATGAGTTGATCTGAAGAAGTTTTATGTTTTGTACGAGGTTGGAAAAAATGATGTAAGACACCATTGATTAGTTCATATTGGCTTGCTTCATATGGAATAGCTGTTGCGCGACGAGTGTTTTCTGGTAATATTCCTTGTTCTAAGTAAACATACATGTCCTTAAAATCAGGGCATTCGCGCTGATATTGGGCGAGATCCTGTAGTTCTGAAAGAATACCGCTAGGTATGTTATCATTAGTCTGTACTTTAAATAGGTTAGTATAATCGTCCTTATCGTAAAAGAATGTAATTTCTGTCATGTCTTCTTGAATGGAGTGTACTGGTGGCTCTAACTGAGCCTGAGTGTTTAGTGTATGCTGGATATTTCTCTAATTGGCTGTCAGTCTTATCTGTTTGGTCGTAACTACGACGTGAGAGTGCATCTGCATTTGTGTTTTTATGGCCTCGAGTGTATACGATATCAAAATCGTATTCCTGTAAGCGAAGTGACCAACGAATTAATCTGTTTGAAGTGTGCTTAACTGTCTTTAGCCATACTAGTGCCTTGTGATCTGTAATAACAGTAAATTTCTGATGTGATAGGTAAACATGATATGTTCTGATACCTTCTAATACTGCTAAACATTCCTGTTCAGTCACCGACTATTGTTTATCAGCGTTTGTTAAAGCTCGTCCACCTTAAGCAATAACATGTTCTTTGTCGTCTGTCCCTATCTGAGACAAGATATACCCTAGGGCTGTACCACTGGCATCACATGTGAGTCTAAATGGTTTATTAAAATCTGGATAAACTAAGATAGGAACTGTGGTCTAAGCTGTCTTAAGAGTTTCAAATGGTTTTTGACACTTGTCTGTCCAAAGAAATGAACTGTCTTTTGTCAATAATTTATTTAAAGGTGCTGCTATTGTAGAATATCCCTGGACAAATTTCCTGTAATAATTGCACAACCCCAGACAGTAGCCAATAAATTGGACACGGAATTAATTTGTTCCTTTGGGTGTCAATGATATATTGACACTGAGCAAAATTGAGAATTACAAACAAACTTATTTATATTTGTATGCGAAAAAACTAAACATATGCAAATCTTGAACAGCACCGTATCGACTGCAATCAGATAGGATGGCAGAAAGGATCAAAATAATCTTGCAACAAATGTTTTAAATGTTAGTTAATGATCATTGTGATTTGTACTACCACTTACCCTATGTAATGATGGCGTATCATACGTCAGTTCAAGAAAGTAGACATGTGTCCTGTCGAATATTTTCAATAGGTTCAAAATACATCCAAGCAGACATATGATTAAGCATATGAAAATCTAAATGGTATTTTCTCTAGACAAATGTTCCACTATGAAATAAAAGCAGAATTAGGTCATTTTAAAGTTAGAAAATGGGCGTAGAGGAGATATGCACCTGACAACAAAAACAAATCGGACTAGGATGGATTATTCCGAATAGAATCTTACAACATATATGAAGAAAAGATGGACTTTCTGGTTCTAGACGTCATTAAAAAAGGCGCAAAGAGGGATCCGTATCCCGGTAAAAAAAAGCATTTCTTGTCATAGTGAAGGATGCCATCACTCTACGTACTGAGATGCCCGTAAATACTTACACCACTGCGAGGTTATTCATCGCTCAAAGTTTACTTACATATTATGTTCACTCTGCCGACAAACATTCAGGAGACCAAGTGACCTGTGTCGTCATTGGTTCCAACTCATCATCGGCTCTGTCTTCTTCGACTAAACTTAATGTGCATCTATCCCTACTCCGTAAAGGAGACTCTGCTTCTTGTAACATAGCGGGAGAGAACACAATCGCAAGAGAAAGAGGAAAATATGACAAAGGTGGCTAGAGCAGGAGAACAGACGCCTGCGAGTTGAACTATTCCAAAATGACTCCCAAGTTTATTCCCAGCTGCATGTATATATCCCTTTAGATGAAATAGTCGAGAATGAATAAAAACATATGGAACCCTCCAAGGCAACAGGCAAGGGTACTAACCTTTTCCGGCCATGCACCACGGTATCCTGCGGCAGCATACACTGCTGTCCAGGAGGAATGAACGAGCTACCTCAAGGCTAAACTTCAATCTAAATATTTTGAAGATTATCCTGTCGGTGATTTTTTGAAAATTTATTAATATATTTTAATTATGTTAACTTCCCTTACGATCCTAAAGTTATTCGATATTGCTGACGAGAGTGCTGTTAGTTTCGTAGCATTATTAATAGTACTTTATTGAAATTAGTCATGATGTAATATTCTAAAGTGAATTTTGATTCTTTAATTTACACTTTTGAAATATTATTGAAGTAAATCTAAATGAAAGTGATTATCTCAATTACAGTATTATATTTGTACTTGTTAAAAATGAATGACGAGAATTTGCATGTGATCTATGTCTATCCCTTTTCATAATGTAAATCAGAATGGTAAAAATTATGTAATATCCCATGCATGTTATTTTAATGTGAATGAAATTAAAATTTGCATGTTGACATGGTACAATTACTCCATTAGACCCAATGTGCAGAACACATTAGGCTTAAGAGAGGCAATGTGTTTGAGGAGGAAAATGTAACGTGTAATCTACTTATTAACACAGAAATTCAAATTTACCTTCATTCTTTTCTACGTGATGTGTTACATAAGCTCTGGTAGTGTCGGAAGATTTGTATCGGTTAGCGCACGCGTCCACTCTATACGCTTGTTGGATCGTCCAATCCCTGCGCGTGTATACATTTCACTTTATATCATTGATTGTATGCTTTTTGACCTGTCCAGTGTCGGGTCGGGAGAATCGCAGTTTGCGGATGTTGAAGCTTAGTACAACCGTCATTGTTTGGCACTTTATCGAGATGACACAATCGTCTGGTTTGTATTGGTGACAAGATGGCTAAAAATTCAGCATGGCTCCTTTAATTACATCATTCATCTTATCAGGTTATACAGTCCTAATTTCCTTCGTACGTTTCAGTAATTAATGTTAATGTACCGCTGTTGCCAGAATTAAACCCTTATTTGACATTTCACTATAAACCCATGTCTATATTTCCAAGAATATTTTTTGTAGAGCATTTTATATTCTAGAAAATAATCACTTGAATTAAACAATTTGAATAATTTAATGCCAGTCTTAATTAAACATAGATCTACAAAACAAGTATACATTTGATTAGACAAAGACCATAAAGCACGAAATACTAATTTTTTAATGAACAAGACTTGTATGTTAAACAAAAGAGTAAATTGAGACCACGGATAATGATAAACAAAATACATAGTTCTAGAAGGATATAGATCTATTTAGGACGTCCCACTCCACAATCGCAACAATAAAAAATAGGTCTATCACATATAGATTATCTACAACAAACGAATGTCTTTGTCTTAGCTTAATATATAATGATCATAACTCAGAAATGAGTAAGTTGTTTATATTATTGTCACTGATTTTTAACAAGGTCAAATCCATTATACAATGTTACATTACCCATAGCATATCCATAAATTAAGTAATAATTATCTAACTAACAATCATTGCAATTTCACTATACACCTCACCGGCCTAGTGGTTCGTGCGTCCATCTCGGAAGCGGGAGTTCGTGGGTTCTCAATTTTATGTCGCATCACAAATTAGATTTGGATCATAACTGGCTTCGTTATTACGCAATGACGAATATATAGCATGTGTAACTATCGATTGTATGTTATAATTCTCCCCAGCAGCAAATCGAAAATATTCATATAAAAGCAATAGCTATATTTAGGCACTGTAACATCTTATTGTTTTTGTGTATGTTGTATGACAGTACTGGTACTTTTACGAGTCTACATTTTTAACATAAACACCAAGTAAGAGTAAAAAACAAGCTTTTGTAAACATTAACAAATATATTTATTTTCCTTGAATACAAGGTGAATATTAGAAACAAACAACTTACGGTATTCCCATAATAATCCAAGAAATACAGACATGAGTCCTAGTAATTTAAAGTCCTCAATAGCATCTAGTCTTAAGAAATACCAAAACTGAAGTCGGTGATTTGTCTGTGGTAACTATTGATTGGTCAGTCCAAATTCCTTGCAAACGTGGGAGAGGCGGCATACCTGATGCTGCAGTCCATCTTCCGTGTGGGATGTCAAGGCTGCATCGTCGGCGAAAAGCAATTCACGGATGAGTACCTTTGTGATTTTAGTTTTAGCACTCAGTCGGGCAATAGTTTCAGCTTTCCGAAAGCCCTGGCATAGATGTACACTCCATCGCTGCAGTCATTAAAGGCATACTGGAGAAGTATGGTGTGCATGTTCTCGTGGAACTACAAGAGAACAGCAAGTAGACGTAGGAAGCAGCCAATCTTACGCAGGAGTCTGAAGAGTAAAACTCCTACGGACCAGGTCAAATGCCTTCGTGAGGTCTATGAAGGCAAAAAAGAGGGGCATCAGCTGCACATGATACTTCTCCTTCAGCTGACTTAGTGAGAAGATCATGTCTACAGTTGACCTGCCGGCTCAAAATCCACACTGATACTCTGGGTAGACGCGGGAGGCTATGAACAGCAAGCACTCCAAAGCAATACGGACCAAAGCCTTTCCGACAACGCTGAGGAGGAAGATGCCCCTGTAGCTGTTGCAGTAACTACGGTCACCCATGTTTTTGTACAATGTGGCGATGTTGGCGTCACGCATGTCCTGTGGGATGTATCCCTGTTTCCAGGGGATACAGATGAGTATGTGTAGCGACTGGAGCAGCGGTGGTTTCCCAATCTTGAGGACTTCAAGCGGAACTTCATCGTTTGCAGCAGCCTTTCCACAGACAAGAGAGTCTATGGCTTTTCTGAGCTCTTCTAGAACGGACTGCGTGTCTATCTCTTCCAGGACAGGTTGGTCAGGGATAGCATCCATGGCAGTGTCATTGACGCAGCTTCGGGTTGCTCAACCCATCGCTGCAGTTGTTTTCCTTAGTCTGAGATGTATTCGCCTGTCTTTGACTTGAGAGGGAGCGGCTTTTGAGCAAGGATTGTGGGGCTGTTGCCTTCTTGATGCCCTCATATACTTCTCTTGCATACCCGGTGTCAGAAGCTGTCTGTATACTGTTACAAAATGTTAAGCCAATAGATGTTGGCACAGTGACGGGCGGTCTTCTGGGTGTTGTTCCTTGCAGTCCTGAGGGTTTAAAATGTTCGTGGGCCAAGTGCGACCTTGTATGCCAGGATGGCTTTTCTCTTTTCCTCAGTCACGTACTACATCTCATCCCAGTTTGTCTCATAGCAGTCGGCATTTATCCGTTCCGTCTTCCCGTAAACTGTGATAGCTGAGTTGTACACATAGTCAAAGAGATGGTACAACATGGAGTTTATGGTGTCATTGTGTGTCACTTTGGAGAGATCTTCCTTCATTACTGATGAACTGCTGTGTTTTATATGGGTTGCTTGCACAGCAGAAGTTAATGTGATGTTGACGCTTCTTTACATGGTGCAGCATCTTGGGTAATATCCGCACCTTACTGGCCACAACGGAATGGCCCGTGTTGCAGTAGGCATCTTGGTACCTGCGTGTGAGGAAGACATCGGCCAGTTCCGCACGCCTGGTGATGACGAGGTCTAGCTGGTGCCAGTGGAGTGAACGTGGGTGTCAAAGTGACACCTGGTGGATCTCCTTGCATTGGAGACAAGAGATAGATAGATAGATAGATAGATAGATAGATAGATAGATAGATAGATAGATAGATAGATAGATAGATAGATAGATAGACAGATAGATAGATAGATAGATAGATAGATAGATAGATAGATAGATAGATAGATAGATAGATAGATAGATATATAGATACGTGGGGATGGGTGGGTTTGGGCATACGAATTTCTTTGGAACAACAATTCACGTGTTTTCTTAACTCAAAACAATTAACCTTTTACACCTGATCTAATATTTCTGTATTCTTCTAAACCAAGAGTAAAACAATGTAACCATACTATTTCCTGGCTGGGAGTTAATTTCTTATTCAACACCATCTAGAAAATTACATTGTAGGTGATATACTTCTATGTGGTATACTTCTATGCGATATGTATGTATGTATGTATGTATGTATGTATGTATGTATGTATGTATGTATGTATGTATGTATGTATGTATGTATGTATGTATGTATGTATGTATGTATGTATGTTTGTTTGTATGTATGTATGTATGTATGTATGTATGTATGTATGTATGTATGTATGTATGTATGTATGTATGCATTCATGTATGTATGTATGTATGCATGTATGTCTGCATGTGTCTGTTTGTATGTATGTCTGTATGTATGCATGCATGCGTGCATGCATGTTTGTATGTATGTATGAATGAATGCATGCAATCATGCATCCATGTATGTATGTATGTATGTATGTATGTATGTATGTATGTATGTATGTATGTATGTATGTATGTATGTATGTATGTATGTACGTATGTATGTATTTATGTATGTATGTATGTATGTATGTATGTATGTATGTATGTATGTATGTATGTATGTATGTATGTATGTATGTATGTATGTATGTATGTATGTATGCATGCATGCATGCATGCATGCATGGATGGATGGATGGATGGATGGATGAATGAATGGATGGATGGATGTATGTTTGTATGAGTGTGTGTGGGTGTGTGGGTTTGTGTATTCCACAATTAATTTGGAAAACTATTCGCTAAAAGGTAATAATCGACTCTTTCTTGTTTGTTACTAAGACATTTTATTACAATAATATTAGGTTATTTTAGGTTTTAATCTCCCTCTCTCGCCATCCGTTTTTCATTCATACCGTTTTCATTTTATGATGCTAACGCTATCATTTCGATTTCAAGTATTCTTGAGTAATTTATGAAAAACTATAAATTTTGTTTTTACAACCCGTATTTATAACTTTTCTAATCTATTATAGACTGCTTTGGAGACTTTTAATCGGGACGGTAATATTTTATTAAGATATAACATACAATAGATCATTGATGAACTACTTCTTTAAAATAAACTAAACAAAACTGCCTGTCATGTATGTAATTATTGAAGACACTCTCACTATACACCTAGATTAGATGGTCGTACGAACCAGTTGTACTCATGCTGAATTAGTTGTGGGGTTGTAATGGCCATATATTTTACTCGCTGTTCCGAAAGCTCATCAACACCAAGAGTTTTCATAATTTCCAGCTGGAACATAGTGAAACACATGTATATACACTTTTTCCTGGTTACTCAGGAAACAACTATATCTGTATATGCCTATACATGAGATGCTGGGTTATAAAGTATGTATGTATGTATGTATGTATGTATGTATGTATGTATGTATGTATGTATGTATGTATGTATGTATGTATGTATGTATGTATGTATGTATGTATGTATGTATGTATGTATGTATGTATGTATGTATGTATGTATGTATCTATGTATGTATGTATGTATGTATGTATGTATGTATGTATGTATGTATGTATGTGTGTATGAATGTATGTATGTATACACACACACATGCTTTAGTGTGGAAAACTCATTACTGAAATTACACACTTGTCCGGATGTATACTTTAAATTGCAGACCATTTTATTTGTTGTTGTCTTTTGTTGATGTTGCATGTTTGTTACTTGCTTATTCGGTGATGGATTCCAGATTGGCCCAAAGCACTCAAACTTCCGCATCACCGCCATCTCACATCTGTATGCGTTGGTTTGTGTCTCAGGCTCGGCTTACGTTGAGACAAGAGCAAATTTGAGAGAGGCTACGCGTGGGTTGTTCATCGTCCTCCACCATTGGCAATGGCCAAATATCTAACCTATATTGTGCTGAATCAGGACGGTAAACCCTAAAAGAATAACAACTTGTGTTTTTGGCTGATTTTTGTGTCAATTTTTTTTAACCTTACGTTTATTATATTATTTTCTTAAGAGAAACTTGTGTACACAGCAAATTCAATTATTGTGACGAGATCGAGCTGCACACATACACCCCTACATCCCTACAATAAAATGAAAAACACTTATCTTCTCCCATCCATTTTCCTTCACGAACTGTATCGTCAGAACATCCAGTATAGATAGATACCGAGAGCACTCGCAATGTTCTCTAACAAACGTATAAATTAGATCTTGAAACTTGTTTCGACAACTAAGAAAGTGAATTTATGACAATACGAGTACCCTTCGTTTATCTTAACTTCCAGACTGCCATCAACTACTTCAAATGTCATTACATGTACTGGACCACTGATGAATAACACATATCTCAAGACGGTGGCTAATAATTCCGTTGCAGATTCATCGTATCAAATGTTTTAGAGATATTGTCAAACCATATGATCTAGTAAGTGATGTTTTAGGATACAGTTTAAGTAGAGAGACCTACATAGTGTCTTATTAAGTTATAAAGAGATTTATATAGGAAATCTGATGATAAAATTCACATAGTATTCCTTAATCTTATGCTTAAAACATCTCTTTACGTTTAATGCGTTGATAACTTATTTTATTAACTGAAAACATAAAATTAATGTGTTCGAATGTATTGTAAATGAGTGGGGTTTCTCGACAAACTTGACTTTATTATTTAGAATGTTAACCTGTAACATTTATCCTGAAATGTTGTGGAAGGTAAAGTGCATAGTTAGTAAGCAGTGTGTAAGAAAAGAGTCTACTTACTGGCAAAACTTAAAAAGTATGGGAACCATTTAATCGTCTGAGACTGCAGATTAAACCCAATTATATTTTCCATACACCAGTTTCATAAAATTCAGAGCTCAAGAGTAACTCCTTATTTAAAATAACTACATGACAATTATGTAACTGCAACGTTGCTATAAGCATAAACATGTCTAAACACGTGTAAATGTTATGGGTTGATGAAATGCCGAATGTACAATGTATGTCTTTAAAAGTATCCATTAGTTAATTTTTTTAAATGTTTGAAAACAAATGGAATATGTAATACTACATAACCACATTTTTGTTATGTTCCGAATCGGGTTGGAGTACTCGCTTGATACGACGTAGGGACATAATCTCGTCCTAACGGCCTCGATATTCCCAAGCTGTATACAAGTTGTTCTTTCCACCAGTTCTTTCCAGACGACTACACTGTACTTCAGGGCCTACTTATCAATGTAAGGAATATTCAAGCATTTTTATAGTTAACATCGTGGAATACATGAAATGGGATGCTATTTAAACATCAAAAGTTTATTACAACTACAACTCAAGAATGCTGAAAATGCCTGCATTGCAAAAGACTACAAGCTGGTCAAGAGATCTTGCACACGATAAAGGTAATTAAAATCACATAGATGTAAATGCAACCTTGAGTGCCATTAAATTTCTTTGAGATTTTCTTTAACGACGGCATAGCAGCGATACAAGCCAATATTTAATCAATATACATTTTTTACCTGAACTAAAATATAACAGAAAATAATGTTATTTTATTTATACTAACTTAAATTGGCACAAACGTAACAAACATCAATTGATTAGGGAAGAATTGGTACACCATCCACGATTACGAAAACCCAAATACACCTAAAACACCTGAACTAAATGGTACGCTCATTTCCAGAGGAATTGTTTACTGAATTGTGACAGAGACATGTGCGCATTGTCCATGGAATTTAAATAGTGTTCACAATACAAATGATGCAAATTTCAAAGAAATTGTCCAGACTGCGCTGACATTTCAGAGGCTGATCTTAAAAATATGAATGAATTATTTGTGAAGCAATTCCCTCTATATATACATCCACACTTGACCTAGATAAGATTCACTATCATACAACATTCCATGAATTGTAAAAAAAGCTTGTTCCTGGAATATTCTTAGCACAACAAGAAGTTATATATAACCTAAAATCATGGACTAAAGGTAGCTATGTAGGCATGTTGTTTACAAATGGCCATTCCGCTGAGTTTGATTAAAATGGACTGATATAAATAGGTGCGATGTCACAATTTAGGACGATATCTTTGATATTTGTTTGGTGCCCAGCCAATTATATATTTTAATACCCAGTGTCCGATTGTATTTAATAAATATCAATCAAGAGCGACATTCTGTACAATGTTGCACATTACCATGCTTACAAACAATTGAAATGTCCACAGATTTGCGATTTTACAAGAACACTCCTAACATTCTTTTGAAGAGTTAACTCTCCGTCAACACATATCCTGTCTTTCTCTTCTAACTTGAAAAATACAATTAATATTTATAAACGTCTTCGCATCTATAATGTAGTGGCACAAAGAAAAGCCCTCAAAATTCATTATAATGTAGATTTTTGCTCGCGACCAGATGAACTGTTAACTGATTGCATACATTACATGCACCTATCCACACTGCTTAATAATAATGACGTCTTGCGTCTAATTGATAAATTTTATTTGAAGTGCAGCTGGTTTCTTTGTCAAGAATTATCCGTAAGGATGAATGCATGTTATGCGCAATTATGGGTTGAAAATATCTGATTTCTGTTTAATTCTGCAAATTTGAAAATATGTATATAAAAAGTAGGGAGATTATGAAGACAATGTAAACTCATAATTTAAATTGGTATTAAATGGCATTACTGATGTGAAGAGAACTAGAGAGTAACCTTTAGGCTTCTGTAAGGTACAATGCAAGTTAGTTTGCACAATTGATCAATAAAATTAAAATAAAATATCAAGAGGGAAGAAAATATAGTTCTGTTCATCACCCACACTCATGCTTGGGTCTGGAGTTTTGATTATTTAGGTAATTACATGTACGAATTAAACACTTTCATATTTCATTTTTTTTCTCATGATCCTATTACATTTAAAACAAAAGAAACTAGTATAGTCCAACTGGCAACTCGAACCTACATGCAAATACATGTGGATGCTTACTGCACGAATATATTCCAATATATTGTGTTAAAGTATTAACAAAGGTAAATTTAACATATTGCAGACTATAGTTTCACTGGTGCATACAATCTAAAATATTTCTTAAATTTACTACGTGATTTTGATATATTTTTGTTGATGCGTATTATTGTCCTAAATGTCGAACATCCACTGCATGTAACGAAATTGAAAAGCGAATATTCGACATGGCCTACATACTATTCGACATTTAAGAACTAAAAAAGTAAATTAAGATTAGCTGCATTAATGAGGCGTATACCATTGTATCCAAACAAATGTTTTAACACATGCAAAGTTGGGGCTTTAACAAAGAGCTAATTGTGTGGGCACTATATCCGGTCAAAGAACAACATTTCAGCACCACCTACCGAAATAAAAGTCAAAAGAAATTGTTGATGGAATATCGTTCATTTTCACTTAACATCCATATTGCCGTCAAGTACTGAAGATTTTAATGATGTTATTTCTGAGTTTAGTTTAGTATAAACTGTGTAGTAGTAGCCTCACACAGCAAATAACATTATGTAAGCTGTATGAGTCGGCAACTGACAGCTTATACCACGATCAAATAAAAGCAAAACATTAAACTCGTGTAATTGCAATTCTGTTTAATTTTATTAGTTTGCATATTCTAAAGATATTATAGGCCGTTTTAGTGCTTAATGTCAGCGATAGCAGCTTCGTTAAGCGCGTATTTTACGGAGCTATTTATAGGTCATATATTCACAATCTGCAACGTAATAGGTCCGTCAATATCAAACTGAAAATATATCAACGTTAGGCGATCTAAGGTTTCGAACATTCCTCAGTATGGACTTAATATGTTATCTAAACTGGCATATGTGATCTGAGTACAAGTTAACTACTCAAAACAAAGGATGTGTTGTTGCTTTATTTGACATTCGAATGACTCTAGGATTTGATGCTCTTAATGTTCATTGTGACGTGGTCGAATCTTTATTATCTATAATTGTCAGTAATATATATTCCTTTCTTAAAATATATTTTTGTGATCGTTAAAAGTTTAGGTTACCTACATCTGCTACTTACAAATGAAATTAAGACTATCGGTAAATGATTATAGTGATGGGGTTCAATAGCAAAATAGTGGAAGACATCAGCCATGACAGTTACGAAGTGGGAGTAACAGGATTTTTGTCACGCCACCTACAAATCGTAACTATTAAGGTCGGCGTCTTACATTGTAGGACTGTGAATCGTTATTGTCCCAGAATTAGGCGAAAATTGAACTGATTTTTGTTCTTGAATTGCAAACGAAACTCACAATTTTCTTGATTTCGTCGTACACGCATTACCTGGGGTGATTAAGTGTTTTTCTCCAAGGCAAGTGGCGTGTAACGATTTGCATGTGCCAGTTTGTTATTTACATGAAATCCGAAATACTCGTTTCACGTGGTGCACGGCAAGCTCGATGTGATTTATGTTCACCTATAGAGAGTATATAAGGCGAGATATTTCTCATAATAATTACGGGAACCAAAATATCTAATCGAAGGATAGATAAGCTCGTCTTGCAATCTCCAGCCAAAGGGGTGAGTGTTAAATTTACATTTTCGTTTTATTGTGAATTTTATTCAGATTATCATTTCGTATAATGATGCTTTTATTGCAATTAAACGTGGAATATTTGGAATTACCAGTCACTATTAGACTTTAAATGCAATATCGTAATCTACGGCTTAGATTATTTTTGAGACAACTATTATTAGTCTGGTTTTGTTTATTGTAGCTGTTACCGTGTTTCTGATACTGTAGCTGACAATCGCTGTTACCATAGATCTGATAATCGCTGATACCGTAGATGTCAATGTTTCTGATACCGTAGATCTCATACCGTAGATCTGATACCGTAGATCTAATACCGTAGATGTCAATGTTTCTGATACCGTAGATCTCATACCGTAGATCTGATACCGTAGATCTGATACCGTAGATGTCAATGTTTCTGATACCGTAGCTGCTAACGTAGTTGATACCATTTCTGATACCGTAGCTGTTAACACATCTGACACCATCTTTTGATAAACGTCTTTGATATCGTCTGATTTCTTGTGGGACATATATTATTTGTTCCGGAACATCTCTGTATAAATATCTGAATGTGATTGTGCCGTTAATTTGTGCAAACGGAATTGAAGTATCTGTCTGTGTGTCGAACTGTCTATTCGTCAACATCTGTGTAACGTGTAAATATCCGGAAAGCTAGAAGTCCAAGTGTCGGAGCTGTCTGAGTTGTAAAACATCCGGGTCGACATCTAGGGTAGTGAGGAACCGTTGGTTCTGGTAGATGTTGTATGTTGTCTGAACGTATAACTGTGGTGGATCCGTGAAGGGAAACGTCCGATAATAGTATTGGTCAACCCTAGGTTTTCGGGGAAACTGGAAGACGATTCAACTGTTGCTGAATCGTGCGGTTATACGGGGTCGAGACACATATGTGTATTGAAATTGTAATACAATTTAATACATTGTTGTATTTGTATGCTTATGTCAGATCACAATAATATTTCAAGTGATCGCATAGATATCAATAAAAGCTAGCAACTTGATTGAATACAAGTATATGGTCGTGCTAGTTATCGCAATCCATCGTGCGATAGTATAGTTTGTCGTTTGTGTTCATTTTTCGTAATTTATACTTGCATTAATTTAACTTTCTTAAAGGATCCTTGGATCTGTGTATAATCCAAGAGATCCCTTTACATCTGAGATTCCTTTTGTATTAATATTTAATTTCTTCATGTATTGTGAATGGTTGTGAGTGTAATTGTGGGTTGAGTGCATGAATTATTGTGTTGTTACATCTGTATTTTTTTCATTTATAATTTATTACATAAATTTATATTTTCTTTCACAAATTGTGTTTGTATTGTTCATTTAATCCACCCTCCTCTCGGTAACAATTCTGTTACAGTTATTTTGTTTGTCTTTGAACACCATCACACAATCGTTATCGTCATTTACCTGTAATTGTTAATTCAATTGTAACGAGCCGCAGTGAAAGTGCTGTGCAATGCCACAGTATTCACCTTGGCAGATTTCGAATTTCCCAGCCTTTTTTCAACTCTAATCAAGAAAGAATTATTTATCTTCAGAACAATTAAACAGATTTTATTCGGTCAAATCAATTTATTAAATTTTCCAAACAAAAATATAAGTGAACCGTTTTTATTTCGTATAAAAGACATGTGGAAATTGTGTCATGTTTCATAATCTACTGACAAGTTGTTGAATTGTGTCCTTGCAATGTTCGGATGTGCAAATTTTTACAAATTTATAAACAATCTATTTACATATTTTTTATTACAGATGTTAGTGTAAAGTAGCTCTCGGTACAGTTTCTACAGACGTAAACACAACTGGGTCTACTCACATGGTTAATTTCTGATCAATGGAAATCATCCCTACATATATCATCTTATTTAAATGCAATTTTATAGGTTATTGACATTGCATTGACAAAATATTGGTCCCGATTGCTTGTGGCAGCTAATGCCCGAAACCTAAGTACAGCACATTAATATACACAATTTGATGTTATGAAAGCGCACGTCAGCAGTGAAAAAAACGTAACATGCTTACGAGAATGACATAGTATATAGCCAAAGAGAAACAACGAAATATTGATACGAGAAACACATTTCTATATGAGGAAAAATGATTCAGTACATCAATGAAAATTGAATGTACAATTAGGACAAAAATGATCAAGATACTTCCCTGGAAGGTTGTCTTTGTGGACGACATGGTATTTTTAGATGATGCTGTCATGGCTGGTGATGTACTTCACAAGGTAGATTTGGATAAGCATCGTGCGCCATGACTGAACAGAATTCTTTCCACAGCCTTACTCTACGCTTAGAGTCGTACGCCGCGATTTATGCAATATCTTGTCCTTTGGTCTCCATGATTTTATTTGGTGCCACTCCGGCTTTAGAGAGTGTGGCAATGTTGTATTCCTGACTGAAAAATTCGTGATTCAAATCTAGATTCGCAGCAGCAACCTTCATTAACATGCACATGGTATTGTGTCCCATCGGTCTTGGGTAATACTTTACAATAAAGGATTGACATTCATTTTGAAGTAGCTTTGTTTCACTAGAGTTTAAGTATGGATAAAACCATACTATTCAGATTGAATAAAACTGAATGGTTTATGTCAAACAAAACATGCCTTTTATGGACCTGCTGATTAATATGTTGTACCCAATGTTAGAATGATGTGCTCTCTCTCTCTCTCTCTCTCTCTCTCTCTCTCTCTCTCTCTCTCTCTCTCTCTCTCTCTCTCTCTCTCTCTCTCTCTCTCTCTCTCTCTCTCTCTCTCTCTCTCAACGTTTGTATTTTTCTTGCAATGATACGTCTTTGCAGTAGACCAATTAAAGCTACATTTTTCTTTCTGATTTTCAATGAAACTGTCCACGTCACTTGGGTTATGTGTAGATCTCCTCCCTTCACCATGATCTTTTCTTCAATAAACTGAATAAATAAATCTGACTCTTCTTGATTCATCTCGTATCATTGTTATTTCGACAGAGACAAAACTAGTTCTTCGAACGCAAGATCATTAATACCATATACGGAATAAGTGAATAAGTTTACTTAACTCCGGTCCATGACGCTGAATATTGACAACAATGTGACACAATTGAGACCTTAATAAAGTTTGTAATAGGTTGAATTACTCAAGACTACTGGCCCACTACAAAATATATGCTAATGTTTCAGAACGATATTCTCATATTAAAAAGATAAATTTTGCCAAGATAAAAAAGGTTTAGCTGCTAAGATTAAATCATCTCATATATCAATAATGGTAGAATAATCATTAACTACCCGTTTGGCACGAGAAAGACTAGCGGCGATCATGAAATTTATTATAGTAATAATAATAATGACGTCTTTGTATAGCGCCTAATCTTTAGAAGCTCTAAGCGCTTTACACCATCTATGCTATGACTACACAACCGAAAAACAAATGACAAAAACAATGAAATTCGAAAACATAAAAACATGCTGAAAACATTTAAGATACAAAACATTATTAGGTCTCCAAGTTTGACCTTGCAGTTGAAAAAGGTGAGTTTTAAGAGCACTCTTAAAGGGACCACTGTTTCTTTGTGTCTACTTTCAATGGGCAATTCGTTCCACATGGCTGGGCCCTGGAATGCACAAGAACGTTGTCCATATGACTTCGTTTTCTTAATGAGAATAATGAGTATACGATTGTCATAAAAAGAGCGTAAGTATCTTGCTGGTGTTTACAAATGGGTGAGGCCGGATAGAGATGTTGGACTGGAGTCTGTCAGTGAAACATAGCACAGAGAACAAAATTTTACGAATGGAACTGATGCGTCTCAGTTCAAGATATGCAGACTTGATTGACATATGTTCATGACATGTTGGTGCAAGGTGAGAGTACAGTCTAAAAAAAAACATAGGTTTCGTACTGGCTGTGAGAATTTAATGTTGGTGTTGATGATATTTATTGCCTGAGGTAAAGGATGTGAATGAGAAAGTCTTTGTGTTGTGATCAGAATAGCCTTAGTTTTATCATCATTCATCTGCAGCTTGCTACATGTCATCCATGATTTCACATCAGAAATGCACTTCTCTACTCCATGGATGGTAGCATCAACTTCAGTTGGGTGGCTAAACTTGTATATTTGGGTGTCATCAGCATACAATTGGTGCGACCCTGGGTGATGATCTATGACACTTGAGAGCGGCTGAGTGGATAGAATGAATAGAAAAGGTCCAAGAACAGACCTCTGTGGAACACCACAACATATATCAACTGAGCTCGAATGTATTCCATTTGCAGATACAATTTGTGTCCTGTTGACTAAGTAGAACTTGAACCACTGTAAGGCTATATTCTGAATGACAAATACAGAATGAATGAGAAAGTCTTCGGTGAGACGGTGAAGTAATATGTCATGGTTTATTGTGTCAAATGCTGCAGACAAACCAAGGAGGGTGAGGACTGTAATCTGTCCACTATCCAAAGCATAAGGAATGTCATTAAATACTTTCAGAAGAGTAGTATCCGTACTGTGGCAAAAGGCGACATGCAGACTCTACATTACTAAAAAGTCTATGTTTGAATTCAAATGAGATGCAAGTTAGGTTAGAACCGTTTCTACGATTTTTGATATGAATGGGTGATTAGAAACTGGGCGGTAGTTCTTTAAATCGCTATGTTCTAGTGTTGGTTTCTTCAGCAGAGGCTTTACGATTTCAGTTTTGAAAAATGATGGGAATTCGCACGATGAGAGAGATATTGATAACATCAGTTAGTGAAGGCAATATTGCGTATAAGCACTCAAGCAGCAGTGAATTCGGAATTTGATCACTTTTACAAGACTTTGGTGCACTTTTCATCACGATAGTCCATACTAAATCAATAGAGACAGGTTCAAATGCTCCTAATGGTTATCGCTGAAATTCTGTACCATACCTGTATGATGACGATTCAGTTGCGATTGTGCTGTGAAGCGAATCTCTAATGGTTTGTACTTTGTCACGGAAGAAATTTGCAAATTAGTCGGCAAAGGTCGACTGAAGAGAAGGTAGTTGGAAGTGGTGTACATTTGTTCCTTGACATTAGTTTGTTAGTTATCTCGAAGAGCTCTTTGCAGCTGGAACTCACCGTGATCTTGGTACTGTAGAGGGATAATTTTGCTAAATGGACTATGTATGTGACGTTCTTCTTAGCGGCTTCATAGATTTGTTTATGAATAGTGAGTCTGGTGGAAAGCGAAAGCCTCCCTGCTTTTCGGCAATGTCTTTTAGTAGTGCGAAGTTGGTCCCTAACACTGCTATACCAAGGAGAACACTTTTTTATTGATACTTTGCATTTGATGGCTGGGACATATTTTTCAAGCAATAATAGCAGGCAGTTATCAAATTGATCCGCTGTTGCATGTAAGAAAGTTGTTAGGTTTTCTTGGATGTCATGCATGAATTTGGTTCTATTTATCATACGGAGGTTTCTCTTAGTAGCAAATAGAGGTGGATGGTTAGGACTGATACGTCGAGATGGCATATAATTAATGCAAAGGTGATCTGATGCGAGTTGGTGGGATACAAGGGAGGATTGCAGAGTATCATCATAAGGTCTATAAAGAAATCATTATAAAAGGTGACCAAGTTTATGGGTGGGTTGGTTAACTGACTGTTTAAGATTGAAAACATGAATGGAATCTTGGAGTTTTGACGTGTATGGGTTTTCAGGACAGTCAAAGTGAAAATTGAAATCTCCAAGAATAATTAGGTTGCCACCTATCGAATTTCCATACTCCAGAAGATTTGGAAACTGCTCAAAAAAGAGATTCAGTCAGCTTGTGTTTTCTACTAGGAGGAAGGCGGTAGAGACACAAAAAATGGACTGAAGTTTGTTCCAGTGTGAGTGTTGTTTGGACTTGTTCAAACGATGTGTGACATAAATTGACAGTTGTGTTGTACTTAAGGCATTTGATCATGAAATTCTTTGTGATGACAGCACTTCCACGGGAACGACATGATAGAGTAATCTCTGAGTGTTAAATCCGCACACTTGGCTTCATCGCCTGATGGTTTTAACCATGTTTCTTTCAGGAAGAAGACGTCAGTATTCTGGTAGTCGATATTAATTATTTCTGTTCGCTTTTTCGGTGATCCTACGGATCGGCCATTGAAAAATGCAATACGTAATGGTATCTTTGGAAAAGCTGACACAACGGTTGACGATTTAAGAGAAAATTGAATCATGTTATCAAAATTAACGGCAGATTTTTAAATTGTTTATCAGCTATGGACGAAAGGGAGATAACTTGAATTCTTCTTCCCGTTCTACACCGGCCAGCTTTGAAACAACGTTTCTTTTTTCGCTTCAGTTTACATTTAGGTAATGATGAATGTAGTTCCAGTTCGTTTAGTCTTGAGCACAAATGAAGTATCAAGAGCCAACGTGTGGTCATTTAATGCAATTAATAAGGGTCCATCATATTGTAAGCAGGTTGACTTGCGATCACGTGATGGCGGTTTATTCACAAACAAATTACGTTTTAAGAGTGCAACAAAACAGTTGAGAAATATTATAATTGGTCTCGTTTCCAAAACAAGGAGATGAATTAACACATACGAACTGAATAGCCAATGCGTAATGAAACACAATAATGTAGACAAAGATAGACAACAAACACAGATATCATGGAAAATAGCACAAAATCGGAAGAGCCTTCCTCAAGCAGTTAAGCGATGGCGGCCATCTTTCAGATCAATTTATAACTGTCCGTGAATATGTCAGACAAAACTTACAAGAAAAACAAGAATCTCAAGTTGATTTTGCAGAAGGTTAGCAAAACTTGTTTAAACCTTTTAAGGCAACTACTAAAGAAGTTATATATGGAAAAGAAAATAGAAAGCTACAAAAGTCTTCTTCTTGAACTTGAAAAATAGCAAAAAGTACTGAAGAAACATGGAGACTTTTACAAAATCTTCCTGATCGAGTACCACAACCGACAAGAACTCAACCGGCCGAACCTCAATCTGGTCCGGAAAAAAACTGATAAGAAAATAGTCGAAGAATTACGTAATGAAATCTACTGAAGATTCTTTATCGAAAATCAATACAACTGATCCGAAAGAATTTTCAGCTTTTGTTGTTACAAGTTATGAAAACAGAAGAAGAAAAAATGTTTAAACCGGAACATGAAAAATATATTAAAACTATACCACGCTTGGCTGATATAGTGATAGTGAGATATCGGGATATAATGGAAGGGAGAAGGGCGGGTGAGGGAAAAGAAAGAAAAAAAAAACAAATGTAATAAAGCCTAAATAACGGAGTAAAGATTTTAAAAACAATCTAGAAAAGCCCCTCTCTCTCTCTCTCTCTCTCTTTCTCTCTCTCTCTCTCTCTCTCTCTCTCTCTCTCTCTCTCTCTCTCTCTCTCTCTCTCTCTCTCTCTCTATGCAGCGTATTGGTGACACAACATTGTTCGAATTAATAATGCAATACACCAAACAACATAGAAAGATCATGATATGCCGTTACGTAATAAGTCTGCATATCAGTATCCATGTTGCTTGTTCAATTTATTACTCCTAAGAAACAATGACCCAGATATGATAGCGCATTATGCTACCGTTGATCTGGGTATGTGTATTTTGGATTCATTTTATAAACGATTACATATGGGTTATATTTCTGCTTGATAATCTGTATAGTCACAATATTAATGTATCAATGCGTTGTAAATGCTGAAGCTTTAAAAACAATTTGTTTTTAGCAATACATTTGAAAACAGAATGCATAAATTTCTTTCATTTTTAATTCTATATTCACTTACATTGTATGCGTTCACGTAAATTAAATGGCAACATACAATTTGTTTTCAACTACAAATTGTTTCTCTCTCTCTCTCTCTCTCTCTCTCTCTCTCTCTCTCTCTCTCTCTCTGAAGAAAGAGATTGTGTTACCATTTAAAAGTACAATGTATTTGTAACGTAAATTTGTTCATTTAAACGTCTTTCCTTAGCTAATGAATACTCTCGAATAGCTCTAACCTAATGAACAGTGTGTTCATCATCACTTGTTAAGACACATGGGAAGAATGACGATATATATCCATGATCTAGTAACAGACAAGTGGAATCTCTACCGAGGTAATCAAGCTACACCTACGTGGTCTGACGTCGATGTTTCAGTTATTTCCAAAGACCACAAGACAACAGTAGTTGTCGATTGATGAATCATTAAACTAAGAACTACCAAAACAAATGTATCCCTCTGCTGAACAACCACAGATTTACTAGACCCTAATTTTGCACATGTATGGTTTTACATGTTTTCCATTTGCTTTGCCCATCCGTAAGTAAACCCACCCCAACCCCATGTGGTCCAGGAGTACTTCACGCCTTGCATACGAAGTATAACCAAGAATCTAATAATTTCTATCTCAAGCTAATAAGCATGTATATCTGATAATGTCATAAGAATTATTTAAGATAAGAATTTATTTAGGGGTACATTTTACGAAACTAATTTTTGCTACCCTACAGCCTTTGTATAATTTTCGTTATGACTGCTACTTCTTGTAATTGGATAATTACTCAGTTTCTTACTGTATTCCTTACACAAGCATTACATACTCCAAACATACGCGCTAAAACCTAAGAGTGCTATTAACAGAAACATAAATAAAACATTAAATGGTGTGTTACAATACGTATAAATATAGGACTGGAAGTACATTTTACTCCTTTGCACAACCTCCCTCCTTCCTATCTTTTTCTCCCTCCTTATCATCAGTCTTGTATGCATATTCACGTTTCTCATGCAAGAATTCTATTTCAAGCGTCCTTGATAAGTCGAGAAAAGACAATAAGTTTTTGGTTTGCAAACTGAGAAGTTTACCTTACTAATCCATTTGAGACTTGGAGAGTTTCAAACGGCCAGAAATATTTTATCGAGATTATTCATGAACTAGTGCTTTCAAGCTAATAAATATGGAATGTTCCTCATACACAATCTAATCTTCTTGTTACCTATCTATAAAAGGATAAGACACGCAAGAAAGGTTTCGAATACATGATGAGTACGACGCAGAGTGTTGACACATATACATCACAACTAACTCTCACGTAGACGGATATATCATGTATATAGTTGCATATAATGTAAATATTATATGTACTCTCGTTGAGCCTATTGGATTGTGAATAGCATTCCACAAGGGTCCATACGGGAAATGTGCCGTCTTATATATATCTTAGCTAAGATATATATTTTGTGTTGTCATACACTAAACACGCCTTTTGAGGTTCTAGACCGTTATTTTGTGGGTTAGAGGCTCACAACGGGGATTGTGTTTCGTGCTGCCCTGGGCCCACGCAGATGGGAAGGCACCTTTGGGGCCCACATGGGGTTGTGTTGTCTTATTATGTGACCTCTGGATTTCTAGTATTTAGGAGTTCACATGGGGTCTTTCATATATATGTATATCTCTGTCGTGATAAGATGTTTATGACACCATGTAGAAGCTCGACCGAGTGCCAAACTTAGAACAGCTCAACAAAGCAATTGACTCCCTCCCAAATGACAAAGCACTAAGTAGTGACAGCATCCCGCCCAAAGCTATTCCAAGAGGGACACCAACACTGCTTCAACCACTGCACGAACTACTTTGCCTCTGCTTGAAGGAGGGAACAGTCCCCCAAGACATGCGTGATGCCACAAATGTGACCGTTTACAAAAACAAGGGCGACCGCACTGACTATAATAATTACAGAGGGATCTCACTTCTGAGCATCGTTGGTAAAGTGTATGCCCGCATCATACTAATCAGGCTGCAGTTGCTGGCAGACTGTGTGTACCCAGAATCCAAGTGCGGCTTCAAAGCAGGCAGGTAGACAACAGACATGATCTTCTCCTTGCGACAACTCCAAGAGAAGAGCAGAGAGCATGGTCAACTACATGATGTTCATCGACCTCACAATGGCCTTTGACTTAGTCAGCAGGAAGGGCCTTTTTGAAGTTTTCAGTAAGATAGGTTGCACGTCACACACACCCTCTCTCTCTCTCTCTCTCTCTCTCTCTCTCTCTCTCTCTCTCTCTCTCTCTCTCTCTCTCTCTCATGCGACGATGTCTCTGAGCATATGAATAGTGGTACATTGTGCAGACATACTAACCAACAGAAATGGGAAAGAGAGATAGATGATAACATACAATCGTATTGTCGGTAGCAATGTAAATGTTTGAATAATAATTATTGAGATCAAATGAAAATAGATTCAAATGTTTATTTACCTTTTGCTGATTTGTATTTGCACTTAGTTTTTAGTTCGCATTCGTTTCAATAAACTGGCTGTAAGTGCCTACGTGTTCATTGAACATGTGCTTGTAATACTCAACTTTATTGATTTAAGCAATATTTCTTACTTCAATCATTAACGTGTTTTATATGTATTTAATTGATTTCGATGAAAACAGAAGTTCGAGATAAAAGGCAACTGATCAATGTTCAAAAAGGATTATGATTAACCCAATTGGACCAGGAACTATATTTTTAAGCGGACACACATAACAAGTATGCGAAAATTACTTTTACTCTGTCAACCCACCTTTGACTGCAGTCATCACTGTTGGAAATGCGGGTTTAGTTGAATGTGGTATCAATAAAATATATGTATAATATGCACGTATAATGTATCATTAATATACAACTCATGTTTCTTTATTTTTAACATGAAACCTCGGCAATACTCTTTAGCTTTTAATGTAAAATGAGTTGGAATTTTGAGAGACAAAAATGTACCACAAAGTCAATACGTAAATTGTATGCTCATATCAATAAGCTCCTGTTTTTAATTTATATTATCTTTACCAGATTCTCATCAAAATGATCTAGCATAGATATGAACCAATCTAATCTAAAATTCCACCACAGCATGACTGTAGATAAAGCTAGGGGGATGGTATGGTATGGTTATGCCACATATATTTCAAAAGGATTCATTTAAGCACACATATGTCACCTTCCTGTGGTCAAATTTTGTGTTGGTTGTCATTTAAACCTGCCGAATAATGTAACATCTCGTATACTTGAAAATAAAATACTCTCCTTGTCCAGAACGTTATCATATTTTAAAGCTTGGATTATATTTTATATTGCTTGAGTTTGCTTATTTCTCAGCCAGTTTTTGCCCAAATCTCAACTGTTGATGCTGGATGACTTCATTGAAGTATTCCTGATGTAGATTTGGTAGGAAAGCTACGAATTTCAATATTCAAGTAGTTTCAGTGAATTCCATTTTTTCGTTGCGGATGTGGTGAGGGTATTCTCTGAGCACTAATCCATCAGAAATGCTCAAATATCTATAATGCTGTGTGAAATGTTTGAGGAATACCGGAACCGCCGAGAATACACTCCATAATTACATCACCTCTTCTATACCAATAGAGATTTATATATCCCTCAGCCAGATGTCGTTATATTGAGGATACTATGTACAGCCACATACTGACTCACTCTTCAATCGGGACTTCCTATCTGAACACTCTTCTCTAATAAACCAGTTGTAGCTCCGCATATAGAACAATCAATATTAGATTTCTTTGTAATAGTACAACTGTAAGCATTCCGAAACCAAAAACAAATTTGCACATCCAAAGTTTGGTGCAGAATGTATCAGTTGATGTAGTAGCAGAGGGGTCGAACCCTAAAACTTTTTATAGGCGTATGTTTCTCAAACCATGGCTTTCTACGAAACCGAAAAATAAAATAATGTCAGAAAACAGAACTAAGGTTTCTAACTTTCGAGACGCATATTCGTTCTAGCGCTGTCTCACTCTCTCTTTTGAAACGAATTAAATCATAGCATATTACAATAATGGTAGGAGAATCGTTAACAGCTAGATTAACTTGAGCAGAGAGGGCGAATTCTACAACTTTATAGAGGCGTCTGTTTGTCAAACCATTCCTACGAAACCGAAAAAAATAATTAGTAAATCTATCAGCGCTGATCAGATCATCGTGCATGATTTAAAAATACTCTGAATAGGTATTTATGTTCTCCCTTCGCCTCGTTGTTTAGAAGTCGCCTAAGTTACTGGAAATCAGGTTTCTACTTTCGCTTTATGTAATCTATTTTAGTTGTCTTACGCGTACATTAATGTTTTTCTTTGTTTCATATTGTTTTGATATTCTCTGTACATGCACCAATAAAAGGTCTAGTGGAGAATAAAAGCGTGATTAATAAAATGTATGATGCTAAGGACGAATTTAAGAAAGATGGCGCATCTCACACTTTGTCAATATTCGAATCAGTGGTGGTGTTGATGCTACCATACACGATAAACGAGCAGCGAGTATCATAGCGTATCTCAAACATAAAAGGTATTTTATCAGAGTGAAAATTATTATACGAGCAGAAACTGGAAGTTGGATTATTCGTGATAAAAGCGACACTATCCTTGCCAAAAAAATAACTGTCATTGTAAGTCAAAGTTCCAAACCAGTATTATTGACCGGAATCGATACACCGTATTACGAGCGAGCGTATACTCTGGCCGCGGTTATTTATGGAATTTATCCGATAAATGAAAAACCAAATATTAACAATCTAAAACCTATGAAACTGTCAAGGATAAAATGTGTAGCCGAACGAGTAATAGAGTAATTTACAAATGCGATGCGTGACAACGGTCTGTAAGGTCTTAGACGTAGCAAGATAAACAAATGGGCTTTATCAGTCAAGGATACAGGTGCTACAATAAAAAATGTAGCTGAGCTAGAAAAATATTATGATTCCCAATAACCGTAGCAACGATAACAGGGAAAGTATTATATGAATGGAAATATAAAAAACGGATCTCCAATAAGTATCATTGATCATAATGCGCGCGCGTATACTAACGAACAGCAAAATTTCCACGAGATAGAATTGTGAGATACTACACGGAGAATTATAAGCAAAACATGTTTGATTTTATTTACAAGTTAAGTAAAAACGATCCTGTGTCCGTGTGGTCATTTCAAAGTTTTGTAGACGAAGAGGGTAAATTTGATCAATTTGTAAGACCTAACGGTGAAATATACCGTAAGAAATCTTTTAATGGCAAGATGAGAAAACTTGCTGATACATTTTCAAAAGATAATACCGAGCAATTACTAACAAACTGTTTTAAAGTTCCGTCAATTGTAGCTCACTTAGATAGAGAGAGAAATCTGTGGAAATCAGCACGATTTGAATTTTGCTTTGATGTTCAAGTTAGTTGTATAGAACATGGACACGGCGGATTGTGAAATACAAAATATAATTCTAAAAACGTTATTTCGATAGATATGGTTGCATGTTATCCGGGAAGTTTCCTTGGGTATGTACAGTGTGCTGGATATTCTAACCGACATGGACATCCCACCCACGAGAAGACACGAGTTGCGATAAATGGACCACTACGAGAGTGTGATCTAACCGGATTCGCTCTTATAATATCATTCGAGTTTGCTAAAAGACATCATCCGATTTGTCATGTTTGGTTTGGTGAAAATTTCTCTGAAAAATACTGGGCACCAAGAATGTTATTGCGATATATAATTGATTGTAAAAAACTAATATCGCTAATTGTCGGTTAGGCAATTATATCATATAATGCGCAGACTGAGGTTTATTTACCACAACCTAATGATGATAGTCTTGATAAAATTATTAATGATTATAAGGAAAGTTGTATTCATCTAACCGAGGCCTATATTGTTAAACGATCCGAGGAGATCTTTAAGATCAATGATAAAAACGCTAAAGTTCTCGGTAGAAGAATAATCGGTAAATTGACCAAAGGAGGAGCATATGATCACAAGTGG
This sequence comes from Unio delphinus, assembly GCA_029339505.1. Lineage (NCBI taxonomy): Eukaryota > Metazoa > Mollusca > Bivalvia > Unionida > Unionidae > Unio > Unio delphinus. Next base: position 959,587 of record JAQISU010000281.1, on the reverse strand, counting down.
CATTATTCACGATTAATTCTCGATGCTGCTGAATACGATTTTATAATCGCGGATGCAACAGCTAGAGAAATATTTTTTAGTCGTGAAAATGCTTACTTGTCTGACGAAACAAAGTTAAGAACTATTGTTAGCTGGCTACATCGATGGCGAATCTCCTCAGTATAAACAACAAAGATCATCTATGCTGCCTTATCTTTCTATAAACCTGCTATCGATGATAAATAGATTTCCTGACGCCGCGGTCAGAGTCGCAACGGATTCATTTTATATAGATAGCAAGTATATACAAACACTGGCGCCTTTTACAAATTCCCGTTGGTGATCCTGGAGAAAACAACAGCAAATGTGTCATGATTATTCTGAATCAGCGGATGTTACGGTTGATCCAGTATGTAGATATAAAACCGTTTACTTAAACGGACCAGGCGATTGTGGAAGAACAACAGAAGTGATCGAATTATGAATTTAGAACTATGTCAGACATGATTGCGCTAACACCTACACACAGACACGCCAGAAAGATGAAAGAGAGAGGCGTTATTTCCTGCACTTATCACAGTTTCTTTAGGTATAATGGTTACGCATGGACTCCTGATCGAATGGTTGAGAAATATATTCCAAAGATCGTTATTAGGGATGAGATATGTACAGTCTCGTTGAATAATTTAAAGTGTTTCTTGATTGACTGTTACTCACAAATACAGCGATGATAAGGTGTGGCGATCGTTTGTCAACCACCGCCATTTGTCTATTTGTCGCTTCATGATTGGTTGAAGAAATTTGTAGATTATTACGAAAAATTTAATACTTGTCATAACGCGCTCGATCCAGAATTAGGCCAGTTCAAGAAATTAATCAGATTACAGTCAGATAAAATCCAATGTGAAATAGCACGTAAACAAATTTCAGAAACCTCGCTAAATGATATTTTGGAAGCTTGGAGACCAAACAATTTGATAGTGGCACATAGAAAGATAGTCAGAGATTCACTTCAACAGCGATTGTTTAAATACATAAAGAACAAATCCCAACGCTGCCAGTGCCCTTATGTTATAGATCAGCTGATACACGAACACAAAATACTAAAGTTGATATTGAAAAATAGATTCTTGTAGTAAATTATATTGTTCTGGTCGTTATCAGTGTTATCGAAGATGCAAATCTCCCTGGACGCTTAGATCTCAGGGTTTAACCATATAATATAATATGATAATCTGATATAATTGTTTGGATCATAGATGATCGCATCGTGTGGTCGAATTTAGTTTATCTCGCAAAGTCACGTGTTAAAAAATAAACCAACTTCGTAGAGTCATGCAACACCAACAATGCAATTGACAGCGTTGATATAATAAGAAGAAACAAATCTCACTGGTTATAAACAAAGAGATTAAAAAATAACACCGATTTTGATATTGATGCTGATTTTATAACATAGCTGAAACAACAGCAGAATAATCAATGTGCGAATTGTAATTGTATAATGATATGATGTTGGTCTTAAGACAAAAATCCACACCAGTTTACCTGAGACAGAAAAGATAGCAGTTGCAGTCATACACGAGAAAATGTTATGCTGACCTGTCTTGAGTGTAAGAGACGCAGAGGTGGTAGTTAAGTGATCACGATTTTAATTGTGTATTATCGGGTATCACTTGCAACTGCTCACGTGTAAATCCTTGCTGAGGAGCAGTTGGATCTAATATGTAGATATCGGGTATACCCGTGGATCTTGTTATGTTAGACATTTTGAGTGATATGACACTCCAAATAGGATCAGTAGCTATGCTTTTGCCTCCCTCGAACTCACCTGGTTCATATAAATTTCTTACAGTCATATTACCGAGTATTTTTTGTTTCGAAAAATCATTTCGTGCGGGATTTATATTTTTGGGATCGCGTTTTTAGGTTTCATATTGATTGTTCGAGTAATTTCAATATTTAATGCAGCTATCACACCTGGTAATCTTGCAACCCTTTCACGATATCTCTTAGTTTTATAAATTCCTTCGCGTATTGACATCCAAATAACCGCTCAGCAAGTGTTCAATTAAATCGCTCAACAATTGCCTGATCGCGGTGTATTGCAGTATATCCTCGTCTGATGGTGACATTATGTTGTTTCAATAATGATAACAATGCACCCTGAAATTCCCTGCTTGGATCGTATCAGATTTGGCCACTTCAAAGGTCCTCGTAAATAAATTCGTTCAAACGCAGAACATACTTCTGATGCTGACTTTATCAATAATGGCTAAGCTTCGTTGTACTCTCGCAAAATCAGCTACAGTTTACGCGTATTTGTAAGTCCATCTTTTGACAGTATCATATGGAAGAAATAATATATCCGCCTGATGAACGTTTTTTGGAACGATGACATCAATATGTGCAGAGTGAATTTGTTTAGGTGGTGGTAGATACATCTGCCATATCGCTTGTCTTGATTACCAATCTGCTGTACTAACTTTTTTTACTTTTGATGCTTTTGGATAGTTTATTAATTGCTGATTTACCCCTCCAGTATCATCTTGGGGAATAAAATAAATAGATTCCATAATAATATTAATCAGCAGAAATAAATCTAAATTTATTTGTACCAAATTCTGCGCACCTGCCATTGAGCATTGATCTGTTTTTTTGTTGCTGCTGTAATTGTTTTTAAGCCATTTGTGCTAGTACGCGTTTTACATTTCACACAACAAAGATCCATAATTTATTTATAATAACATGAATGTAATTTATTTTTTCTGCAACAAAAACACGAAAACCTGTTAAACACCATGTGGCGATACCAAATTCCATCAGAGTGATTTTCATAGGACCGTCTGGAAGTGGAAAAACGCAATTGGTACTTAATCTGATAACGAGATGGTTAAAATAGGACAGGTTATATTTAGTGGCACTATCTGTAGATGATCAAAAATGTTATGATGCTTTAAAAGATTTTAATGAAACTGCAAAGACAATAAAAAAATGATGATCTTATTGAATCTATCATTGATATCAATGAAGCACCGAGTGCTGATTTCATTGATAGATATATTAACAATTAAGTCGTATATGATGATGTGATGATGGACAAAGAATCAAATCCAGCTAAAATATTTTCCCGAACCAGACATAAAAACACATGTAGCCCAGCGTTATACACAAATAACATAAGAGATCAGAGATAGATGTAATATTCCTGCTGTGCTTAATGGAGTTGATACTCACACACTTAGAAATGTTCATCGGACGTGGCGATATGGATATATGGACTATGATCTTTTCAGAAATTTATATAGTCATGCTAAATCAAACCCTCATGGGTTTATAACAATACATTTACATAACCCCGGATCAAGATCGGACTTGATACAATATTCGGTTAAAACCGTGGCAGCAGAGAGGGCGTCTCGAAAGTTAGAAGCCTTAGTTCTGTTCTTTGACATTTCATCAAGGCGACTGATTTCATTTAGAAAAAAACTATTATACGACTGAAATATTTTTTTGCCGCCTTGAATTTGACATTTAAAATTTCGCAAAGAGACCTATCTGTAATGTCTCCCGATCGAGGTCAATTCAGTTACAATATTGGTCAGTGAGTTTAAAATTTGTTCTCGTTAATGCATTATTTTGACACTGCATATAATTAGAACTTGCCGGTTATTGAACGATTAAAAATCCAGGTGGAGCCAGTGGTGTAAACGAATATAAAATGTGATTTGATTGTTCGAGATTTATTTGGTAGATTCCATCACTAACATCACATACTAGATTTACTGCGATCACCGAGGATATATTTACATTTCCAGGTGATATATGTCTCCCAAAACCGTCTGGGTCATTATTATGCTTGAGGATGCCCCCCTCCTCCCCGCCATATTCATTTCCTTGCATCAAGTATCAAAGAGAGTTTTCATTGATAAGATTGCTGACTGATTTCTTTAGTTGTTCGGTTGCAAGTTCAGGTATTACAAAAGTCTGCAATTGTTGTTCGGTTTTTTTAAAATAACTGAGAAATACATAACATGCTTGTTCTCTTGTACCGTAGCTTTTATAATTCTCTTCATGGATTACGAAGTTACGAATTTCTCGATTAATATACTTGATATCGTCCTTGATTTGATTTACGCGTTAAAGTATTTCGATAAACTGCTGTTTTAGGTCATAATAATAATTTTGTGCAATACTCGCAAATAAATTCATTAATTTATCAAATAAGCGAGCGAGTTCAGGAGTAACTGTGCCTGAAAGAAATGTAAAATACTCCTCTTGAAAAACCAGGCTATTCGGTGTGTCATGTTCGAATCAATTATAAAAGATCTTAACGAATTATCTTAATCAATAAAAAAATAATGAGAAATAAAAACAAATTCTGTTATCGGGTTTTATTATAAATTTTTTCACATCTGTGGTAAAATCATTGAAGGTTGGTTCAGGTATTTATAAAGGTGTCCGAGAAGGAATTTCAGGACATCCTAGCACTGCTCTGATCGATAACTGATAAATGAATTCAACATACCCACGTGAGTTTATCTTGATCGCGGCTAATAATATCCGTTCTTGGACTATTTTAGCTATTTTGGTTCAATTCCCGTAATGAATTTTATTCTATGTTGGATTTCGTTATTGATCTGTTCGATTTGATAACTATCGGATGGTATAGAAACAAAGGTCCAGCCAGGGTTTCCATCCTTATTATTTTTATTTGCTAACATCAGATAATTATTCGGCTGTTGACCAGCGAATGATTTTGATCTAATATTTAACGCTGAATTCAAGGTTAGTTGAGGTTAATGAGATCATGGTTGTTTTTTACGGGGATGTGTTCTCGGCAACTGTGAAAGAAATTCCGTCGTCATTTACTATTGTTATGTTTTTGTAATTTTGATGTCGCTGTATCGTAGATGTTAATCATCACCGATAACTCGTTATCGGATATCATTTTATCATCGAGACTAGATGATATCAACGAAGATATTTGAGAATATGCAGTCGTTTCGATATGTAATTTAATTTTATACTCGTGTAGTTTATATAGACTGCACGTGGATATATATTTTTTGGCAATGATATTAAGAAGCACATGAAGTTGTTGTTGCTGCTGAAACACAAATTATGACAACTACAGGTATCATAATTGTTTTCGCTGATAGCAATATACCTGTTTCAACAATAACAGTTGAAATCGAATACACTATTATGTCAACGCGGGTAATACGCCTGCGGTATTTTTTGCATTTTACCGTATACACGTCAGCGAGATTTGTTAGTTTAGTTTGTAATTCGGCACTTGATCGTATCGATATTGATCGACATTCATTATATTATTCACATTAAATCAATTCCAAATTATACATGCCATGTGATTGACACTGATGGTAAATTACCACAGCTGGGGGTTAATGTAAATATTTCAGTGGATCTATCTCCTATTATTGGACTTGCAGTAAATCCCGTGAACATACTTGATGATATATTAAATTTTAACAGCACAATCAGGGTTAATCTATAGATAACCCTGACCTCTGCGGTAGCTATAACGATGTAATATCAAAGTTTCTAGATGAAAGATCCATGCTGTATCGAGTACACTGTATTGATATTTTGTTTATTTGATATATTGATGTTATCACGCCGCTCAGCGATACCAGACAAATCACTAATGATATTTTCCTGTGTTTGTTTAATCGTATCATTAGTTGTTTTAATATCGGAAAGTTTAATAGTGCTATTTTTCGGTTTCTCAAAGAAATTATCCACAGTATCATCAATTTTTCTAACAATTTTTCGAAGATTTCCAAACGCGTCTAAGTGAATATCATATTCGGATCACAGCGTTGATTGTTTACCGCTGGTTGTATAATATTCACTCCGCTGTGTTGATAGATTAACGTCGATGGTATTATATTCGGTTCGCAACGTTGATAATTTACCATTGATGACATCTACGCAGTTTTTTGTTACCGAGTCGGTGTCCGATGTTGGATTACTAAGTGTGGTTATTTATTTGAAAACATGTTGAGCTCGCCCGTCATTGTATCACCATATTTCTTTACTCGATCATTAATACTACCTAACACCGTTGGGAAAAAAAACCTGGTTTAATCTTACCAGTGGGATCAATCACCGCTATATGGTGTTCGGTTACTCCACTAATTTTAACTATAATATCATTCAAGGAAACATTACTCGTTTTTAATTTTCTATGTCTATCATGAAATACGACTATTTTGTTTGGATCAACACTGGGAACATTAAACAATTCGGATAGTTAATCCTTGGTTGCCGATATTTCGCCAGTTGATTTTTTTTAGGCTCGAGAGAGAGAGGGAGAGAGATAGATCTCCCGTAAATATCAATCATTATACTTTAAGATCTCTCCAAAAAGTGATTACTCGTATATTCGTGTACGGTTTTATAAGGTGGTTTAGTCGACGATGATATAGTATCAAGTACATGAATTACTTCTTGACCGCATATTAGTGGGTCGGTTATTGACTGTGTTGATAGCGTTGAATACCAGCGAGGAATTTTTAATTGTTCTATATAATACATAAATTCCTTGGGTGGTGCTAAATCATATGAATCAAACTAAACGATTCCAATCGGATCAATCGTGTTTGCAGCCCAGTGAGTTCCAGGTCCGGTGCTGTTATCGAGATTAATAATACCGGTTTCAATGTTCTTTGGTGTGGAATGTAATTGATCTAGCATAAAAACACCTTTTAATTCTTAATATTTAGCAGCATCAAGTAAATCAAAATTTGACAGTGGTTTTAGTAAACCGACCCTGGCAACCTCAGACCTTTTCCGTTCTACCATGACTATGGCATCCCTGATAACCTTAGACCCCTTACTTATTTTTGTATCCTCGCTTTGTTGCTTTCTTTAGTGCCATTCCTGAGGCTGTTCCAACTGCTTCTAACTCCGCAGCTTTCGTGACTGCCGGAACGGCGGCGGCAATCAATGCTGGTATGTCGGCGACAAGTGGAAATATACCACCTCATTTAAATGTATCTTTGATCGCGCCCGCAGAGTGAGTAACCTGAACACCTTTTTTAATCTTTATTACATCATTTAAATGATTAATCTGACGCGCTGTCAGTGATAGTTTATTCTTAACACCAGTGACCTGATTGTGTTTTAACGATATCGTAGTTCCACATTTTTTAGCTGAATCTGATTGAAACTTTTAATCTGACCAGGAGTCAGAGTAACACTAACGTGACTATACGAAATTTATAATAATACGAATGATCTAATTGTGTTACATATTTTCTACTGGTGCATCAACTACCCTCGTTCGTCCACCAACACCTTCGAGTAACATCGATTTGACGCCGGGTATAACAGATATTGCTCTGTAAGATCCATAAACGATCGGCGGACCTGCCGCGACAATAGGGGGGTGTGTTACACGATCTCGGAAGTGTATATCAGTGACGGTCTTGTTAAATCTAGATGTTGCAGCAAAAGAAATAAATCGGATATCGGTTTCGAAATTCTAATTGTGTGATATTTGCAGACCAGTATCTATATTAAGATCACGTTCCATAAATGTCAGCAAACGATGATATGCGCGTGCTATTTGGTTTTGATCGTAATTAAGTAAAATATCTTCAGATGGTTCTTGTTGACCGTTTATTCATGGCGAGACTTCAAAAATACTCAGTTGGTCCAATATCATGTGACTCCGCGTTTGTTAATTTAATCGCGTAATATTCTGTAGCGCATCAAATATATGTCGAGACGCAAAAAGACCTTGTTGTGATGCCATGTGCTGTGAAAATATATCGTTAATAGTACTGTGAATACTATCTGTCGTAGCTGTTAGCGATGATAGCAATGATTTACCACCTGTATCCATGAATAATAGTAATCTTTTCTATGAGGATATCAATGGAGTCATTACAGGCATCCATAGTTCGAGTTTTTGTTATATTTACTTTATCATCAGCAACACCAGCACCATGCCCGATTGCATCATTATCATCACCTTTTCGGACAAGGACTACTGTGTGTTTCGCTCCAAAGATTACTTTTCGTACATTTCTACAAAATTCAAATATATGAGACAATGAGATCGCACAAGAAAATAATCTACGCTCGCCTTGCAACATCTCTGTACGTGTTGCAAATTATAATTGGCAGCATTAACATCACTAATACTATCAAAATCAGCAGCTGGTCTCGTAAATCCAGCTGGTGCTGGATCGATTGCAGTAACTTGTGTTGCCTTTACCTTAAAATGATGAGCATTTTCAGCGTGATCAGTAATAACCGTAGAAAACATCATAGATGGACCAGCCGATCTTGTATAATCATCAAAATATCTTGCTAAACCATCTATTGTTGTAGTAACATCAATATTTTCTGAATAGATTCAATCTCTGTTCCATTAAGTATATATGTAGCGCTACTAAACAGTGTCATAATTACGTTATTGACAAAACCAACCGGGATATTTGCGTCATATGGTGTATTAGCTGCAACATTTATTACAAGTTCCCCTTCTATTTCAATAAGCGCTTCAGCGGGTAAGAAATATCTACTAGTATCATGAATTTGAAGTTCAATTCTTGATCGACTATTTGGCTGTATTGTGTTATAAGAATAAAACTAATAATCGCGTTCATTTTTGAGAACCGGTGTGTCGATATCAAATGATGGGTCGGATGAAGATTTAAACATTTTATTATATATTTCGCGATCTAAATCGCGATCTTAAACCACTTCCTGCTGTTAAATTTGCAGTAAAATTTCCTTGTGCATCAGATCCTTGATTTATCAAGGCTGCTAGTTTTGATCCATGGTTTGATTCATTATTGTACTTACATTCACGTGCATAATTTCCGTGGATGGCAATTTTACTGGCGGCGGTTTTCGTCGCATTAATCGTGTTAGTCTTTCTTTGGCTACCGAAAACGCGTTATTGGCAATATTACTAATAGCATCAGGAGCTTTGTCATCGATAACATTAATAGCTTTCATCGATAATTGTTTTGCGATTGGTGTTATTTTTGGAGCCATCCTTGCAAATAACTCTTGAATAAAATTACTAAGACCATCTCAATGAACAGTTTAATAGTGAATTTTCTACATAGGCTATGGTTGGTTTATAATGGTGATATTGTATGATCATCGTATTTATTATTGTTATATCTAATGTGGTGACAATTAGTCACTGTGATAAACATCAACGAGTTCATTGATAAACTTGCGATATACTCTAGTGTCCATGATACCACCTTGAAATAATCGTCTACAAATATCAACTGCTTCATTAATTACTTCTGGTTATTTATTTTCAGCTCGTTTATCCTTTATGAGAATTTCTAATCATGCTACATCGGAGAGAATATTATTAGGACAGGCAACAAAACCAGTCCCCCAAGCACCGCTTGTAGTTCCACTCGGACAAATACCTTTTCATGTAGTGTTCCCTTGCGCGGGAGGAGATTCCATTAATCCCAAACATTCTAAAACCTCACCATCATCATCTGTTGAGGTGGAGGAAGTTGATTGGAAGGCTCTTGCTTTGAATATTTTTGACTCTTCCTTTGTTCTCTTTGCTGTTTTAGTTCTTCTTCTCGCTGTTTTTGTTCTTCCATTCTTGCCGTTTTTGTTGTTTTTTTTGCGCTGTTTTTGTTTTTCTATTTTTTGCTATTTTAGTGTTTCATATCGACCGTATACTCTACCTAACGCATTGAGATATCCTATATACTGTGCACTTTTTGTATCAGCTTGATTTGTCTAGTTTTAATTTTATAAAGTTCATCAACCCAGTATTGAATATATGTAATATATGTTTTATGTCACGGTTTCTACATTCTTTTTCTATCTTTGAAACGCGTAGCAACAATATCGATAACAATATCTGAATTACTTTTATCGATTGTTGTTAAAGTATCCTCAGTAATTAATTAAGTAATTCTTGGACTATTTTTTCATCTTTTTTAGGGGACCAGATTAACATCTAGCCGGTTGAGATACTTGACCAGGAAGATTTTTTTAAAAGTCTTGATGTTTCTCCGATTCTCTACGTGATTTTTTCAAATTCAGGAAGAACACCCTTTAATAATTTTTTATCCTTCTCTCGTTCCATATATAACCTCTTTAGTGGTTGAAGTAAAAGGTTTGAATAATTGTTATGTGCCTTCTACAAAATCAACATGAGATTCTTGTCTGACATAATCACTGATGGGTATACAGCTCTTAATCGCTGCTTGTCGCACTCGAGCCAATCTAGTTCTTAACGATCCTCCTACCATTATTGTTACATGTATATGATATGATTTAATTCGTAGCAACAGAGAGGGCACGACAACGAATATGCGTGTCGAAAGTTAGAAGCCTTAGTTCTGTTTTTTGGCATTAATTTCTTCGGATTCGTAGGAAGCTTTGGTTTGACAAACAAACGCCTCTAAAAAGTTATAGGGTTCGACCACTCTAGTGATGATGGTGTCAACAGACACGTTTCCATTTCCTGGCTTAAAGCTGAATATTCAAAACTCAAATATTGCATGCAAATTTGGAAACGTGACCTATCGAATCATCTGCAAGAAAGTATATCCTGCATTATGTTGAGGATACGTAGGGAAAAATCTAACCCTCATATATCTGATTGTGTTACACAAACAAATATTTAAAAAAACACCTAGAATATTTATTTTCGCTATACCACGCATTTAGTTACAATGTTAAAACCGGTTTGCCCTCAATTCAACTAAATTCAAGAAAATAGAAAAATGAAATAAACTGAACCTGATCGTCGAGAACACTCTAACCAAACTGTTTTATACAAGAAGGACATCTTAAAAAAATGTTGATATATAACATCATTACAATAGAGTTTGACAATAACATCATCTGTGATAATATTTCGATTGAACTATCTCCGCTCATCAGATAGGGCGCAACAATGCAAGGATGTGCATGAAATGCTTTGTTTCATTCTGTTATCGGTTTCTGCTTCATCAATCGATCAAGATAAATCGGGTAATAACAAACGAACTCAAGTTCTTTACAGAAGTTCAAAATCGAATTTTCCGCATAGTTTACTAAAACATGTAGATTATGAACGGGATTTTATTTATTCGCTGCTGTGTTGCGTGTTTGTATCTTTCATGATATTTCGGTATTATTAATTCGGATTTAAAATGTACAGAAGATATTTAATTATTAGGCCGACACGTTGGTATGTCTGCTACGCTCGAATGATTATACCACTGACACTAATGTTATTTTATGTGACGTTTGCATGGTAGAAATAATATATCGGTCGATGTTTACAGGCAATGAGATGGATGTTGCTTATCCGATGACTGGGGTCCGAATACGAATGTAAATTAGTCAACGTGTATAGTAATTTTCTATTTATTCGTATTTATAATTATGTCAGCATTATCAAATAATTTTCCTGTACAATTCAGCGATATCCATTTGTGTTCTGCTTGGAGTACATTTATAATACTTTATATCACAGAGCAGAGGGAATAATTTATTTTCTTGCTCTCAAACCAGATATATTTCAACGTGTGATACAAGTAAACGGGATATTTCAAATTTTGGCTATTTGAGTAACTTAAATATATCCAGTATTTGCGCAGGAAAAGAAAACAAACTTTTGATTGTATAAGATGAAAAACTCGCCCGCAAGCCTTTTTGTAAATTAACTCCAATTTCACCAAAAAATATTTATACAATGATCATACCAAAAATCATCAATGCAAGACAAAGGTTTACTTCGATGACATTACATTGGTGACATATTGTAAACTATTTTACTTAAGTGACCACTAAGCAAGTCCACCTGAGAGAAACAGTCGAGACAAATTGGTAGAAAGGTGACGATTCAATAAACTTGGGCTAAAAATAATCTAAGTGCTTCGTAGGCAATGCAGTTTTTATGTATTGATCTAGGACAAAAAACGCATTGTTCATGCTGAAAGTGTAACTTCCTTTGGTTTATATATATATATATATATATATATATATATATATATATATATATATATATATATATATATATATATATATATATATATATATATATATATGTAATTAATTATTGCATGGCATGCCGGGAAATCTTGTATTTCACGTGTGAACATATATAGATATCTGGAGAAGAAACAGAAAAAAAAAAACATTTTTCAATAATGCTATTTACGTAACACTGCATTTTTTGCTTATTATTGACTTTATTATGCCGAAGAAATGGGCGTTAAGTGCCTTACCCAAGGATATAATTAGGCAGCTGACATTGGTCGGTTTCGAATCAGCACCCCTTCCATGATAAGTTTTAATGCACTACCTGCCGAACTACTCCGTTGCTTCCTAAATACGTTGTACATTTTTTGTATGTGTAGAAACGATCTGTTTCAATGGAAAATAATATCGACTCACAATGCTTGTAGTTGTCTACTAAAAAGTAACTAAATGATAAAATGTACACTTTCGTTGATTTTAGGTATCTCTAAGATGACGTGGCAGTCTTTCATTCCACTAATATGGTGCTTGTATGTTGTTAGAAGTCAGTCCGAGCCTTATGGCGGTAAGGAGAAGTACCACGGCATCTACTCTTTAGATATTATGACACTAACAATTAGTTAATTGTGTGCTGTCAGAAACCAGTACAATATTTGTAGGTGTGAAACATAAACAGTCATGGCATTATCAATCTAGATATTAGGACACTAAAAAGTGGTAATTGTTTATGATGACAACATTGTGGAGCGATCTAAGGACACGTTTAATACATAATATTATAACGCATGGATTAAAGTGCATTAGTATTATAGAATTTAGAAATACTTGTATGCTTAAAGTGTTATTGAACAAATAATAAATAATGCGTAATAATTAAACATCATTATCATAGATCCAATGTTATTTTCTTTAATCTTGTATGCATTTCGATGCAGAAAATGTTGCATATAGAAAGCCTGCCAACCAGTCTACTACCTACCAGGCGTACAATGCGTCACTTGGAGTAGACGGCGGGATAGCCACGAACTTTAAAAATGGAACATGCAGCCACACGAATGAAGGACATAGGTATTCTTGGTGGACTGTGGATCTCGATGGATTCTACTTTATCAAATTCATCAGGATATACCAATGGACTGGTAAGATCACTTTAATATTATGAGATGTTCTTTCGTTACGATATTTTTTAAAAGCTCTCTCTCTTTCTCTCTCTCTCTCTCTCTCTCTCTCTCTCTCTCTCTCTCTCTCTCTCTCTCTCTCTCTCTCTCAATCAAGACTTGCATTAACGATGGTCTCCCCTTAAATGTAATATTAAGTCACCGTCAAATCTAGATTTGAATGTTCTTTATCTATATTGTGTTTTAGAGCTGATGACGAGTTCATACCATTAAGCCTTTATCACTATTCAGGTGGGCTTATTTTGTCTCCTTGGTTAATCATAATTTTCACAAGAATTCGATCCTTTTATTATAGCCAAGGTCAACAACACAACAAATAATTAAATTATTGTCTGTTCACAGCGACCAAGTACATCTAGTATTACCCACACTAAATTGGTATAAAGTTTAGACCTATTTTATTTATAGAAATCTTTATAAAGTTTAAAATCTGGATAATAGGTTGATTTAAATAAAATGTTATCAAATTGTGACAGGTCTGGAGAACACAATATTTACAAGCATGTTTTGGTGGCAAAATGTTATCATAAATTTTCATCTAATTCGTACTAATAAACCCTTGTCGCGCTTTTTGTGTGCATAAGCAGTGTCATTTAAGTAAAGAATAAATCCTCATAAATTGCTTTGCTTAACTTGAGGAAAAAACACATTATTACCAGTAAAGAGCAATAATACTTAGCGACGCCTTCTACTGTTATTGCATACCTGTATTTCGTTTTTGAATAAGTAGCAGATATGGACCCAAACTACCGACCCCTACGGATGACCTGCGGCATGATGTCGCAGTGCTAGGCATCACTATAAACTGCCACACTGTAGACATCGTTGCGATAGGACTGAAAAAAAAGTTAAAGCTACGTTAAAATATCCAAATCACAAACACATACTATCCATAGAACCACATTTTAAGATTACAGTATATATGTTTAAGCAGATGGCTATTTGGAATGCCCACTGTATGCTATACATGATCTGTTTAACTCGTTCTCAGTAATTCATATAAATTAAAAGATAATGAAAAGATACGACAGATATGAACATGAAGGCATATTTAGTTGCCGAGAATGATCTAACTTAGGCTGGAGGTATAGTTACCTGCTGCCATATATTATGTGGAATCGTATCGTTTGAACAAACGCGAATAAACTTTATCTCATGGTTATATACTAAAAATTTAATCTATCCTGATTGAAGATCTAATTTTGAAGACGCAATTTACATGTTTTAGCTCGCATTTACAAAATACACAGGAGTTTTTACCGAAGAGCCTGTCTTCGTCAGTATCAGTGTATTTGTATATTGGCAGCATGTTAAACATTGTCTTTAAAGTGTTGTTTATGGTCTGAAGGCAAAAACCCAGGACGGATTTGACCTGGCCTTTTGTATTATTTTTGTCGTTTGAATTTGAAGTGATACGTTCGACATCAAACTTTGCTTTTAATGATTGTTCTATGTAGAGTGCACGTTACCGTTTGTGTTACGGTTTTATGTATGACTCATATGCAGAATTCATGTAGTTAAGCATCGCTAGCATATTCATGACCTCTAAGTTATTTTATACAAATTTACATATTTTTTATTTATAGGCAGATGTGTCAGGTACATGTTTGTGTAAAAAAGTTATATGTGCAGAAGGACAATTCAAGTTTCATTTAAGTTATTGATTATACACAGTGGTGAAGGAGACATGCATTTATAATTTATTTCGGTATTTATAAACATGTTCATGCCAATATTCGTTATCTTCTTTTGTACATTTGTCTTAATTTTATTAAGGAACTTGGTGAAAAGCATGCGTTGAACAAATCATTCCCCTTATTTAGAGGTCTCCTAGTTTGTTTCGCTTTCAGAGAACATACATCTTTCTGTTAGACCATCAACAAATGTGGATGGGCATATTGCGTTAATCTCTTCTGCATGTTAGTATATTTGTCTATCCATACTTCTGTACAGAATAAATTTCTTAAGGTTTATGTAAACAAAGGAATGTTTCTCATATGATCTAGCTTATAGGTTCATTCTTATTATATATGGATTCCGCGTGGAAAAAAGTTAATGGTGCAGCTAAATGTAGATCAGGG
Organism: Unio delphinus; assembly: GCA_029339505.1. NCBI lineage: Eukaryota > Metazoa > Mollusca > Bivalvia > Unionida > Unionidae > Unio > Unio delphinus. The sequence continues at coordinate 944,349 of JAQISU010000281.1, read as the reverse complement.
ACTTTGAGCATTTTACGATATGTGGTATGCAACGTGGATTATACCTTCATGTACCTTTAATAATTTTAATTTGTAATACATCACACGTAACAAGGATCCGAATTACATGTTTAAAAGATCAATATTGCTGATTAAGCTACGCGTTTAGCTCAGATTATAAAGAAATATTACTCGAAGCTAATACGTGTGTTACTTAGAGATTTGTACTTTTCGATGATACTCAGTGATTGGATACTAAACGATTTGTACGATGTGAACATTCAAGAAGTATGCAAATGTAACCTATATTTAACTATCTCAAGTTTTGCTAAATAACTCTGATGTGTCTTTATTATGTATCATAGTATGTCATCCGTCAAGCTTGCATTTCATGTGTTCCAAAACCTCTGATGGCACGATCGTAAAAGTGCATCACTCGACTCGGATAAAAAGAGTGTCTTGTTGAACAAAAATCCTTCTTGATTTCCTGAAGTTGGTCTTTGATTACACCTATGACTGAAACAAAGATGTTTTGATTGGTACGAAAACTGTCACCAATAGATTACATGATCGCTCAGAATGTATCGCGGATTCACACATGTCTTTACAAGATCATTTAGACGAAAATAAGAATTATATGAAATGTCACTGAGTGTGATTCATAACAGGTTAGAAACAGATAAAATGAATAGTGAATAGTTTTCTCATTACGTTTGGCGAAAATAAGCATGTAGTGTCAACCCGTTTTTCCAGTGCACAATTCTACAACCCAAGCAAGACAAGAATGGAACAGGTGTTAGGCTTCCTTTTATTGTTGTGGTGGGTTCAGAAATTTGTTTATCTTGCACAGTGAAGGAAACTTCTACAATTTTAAAAGATTGAAGAATGGTGTGTTGAAATAATGCCCGAAAATACGCCAACTTTTGAGGTACTCCAAACATACAGATCGGTACGACGTGTGGATTCCACAACGCTTTGCGTTACATTACATTTATTAGACCGATGGCTATGATTTGGAAATTCCCAAAAGTGTATCAAAATTGTTTTATGGCACGGATCTGATTCATATTATCATAATAGCTAACATCTCCATAGCTTAGGTAATTCTTTGAAAGATTGGAACTAAAGAGCTTACCAACGACGCAGGTACTTTGAAATCTAAGGACATCACATCGTACAAATATGGGAACGTGGATTTACTATTTTCGGAGAACACACACTGCATTTTTAGTAAAAATATATTTGATTCTTTCACCGGTGACAACACATTTTCCCAGGATAGTATGCACGTGAACTATAATCGCCAATAGGTAAAACAAATTAAATACAAAAAGTCTTCCACCCAACAGCCCGCTTTACCCCTGTAGTGCAACGTAAACCTGGTGTTTCCAGTGTGTAGTGAAACCTGCAGTAACACAACTCTGCTGAGTCAACTATCAATAACTATCTTTTACTCTGTTGGAAGTAAATAGTGTGTCTATAAATTTTAATAACTTAAGAATTGCACGGATTAGGTTCCATCGTGTATTGGTGCATTGTCTTCATAAAAATATATCGTCGATTCTCTCTCACCGCTATATTATTTTTGGCGCCATTTCAATAAAGGTATGAACTCTTACAACGGTGGTTTCGTGACTGTTACCATTTGTTTATTCCGTCCCCCCCCCCTCCCTTCAGTTCAGAATTTCACGTACATATTCGCTGATTATCTTGGATATGGTTACCTTTTAATTTTCATTAGCTCTAATGTACTTAAGTAATTGATTGTCTTTGGTAGTGATACTCTTTAATTCTGATTTAATCTAGTGTATTGTACGATTATTAAAAGCTTTATTGACCCAGTAAGACCTGGTCTGTCTGTACAAATATCGAAATCTGTTTTAAGAGCTCTGCGATTAATCCACTTCAACACTCAGGTATCTATACACAGACGTTGTCTTTTTTTACTCCTACATTTTCCGTGCCCATGGGACACTCTATCGTAATATCTGTACTAGGATCAAGATACCGATACTTTCGCAAATTAACTTGGGTAGCCACGTCCGGTACAATTATGAAGTTTTTTTCCCATTCACACAGGTACAATTCCCTAATAGGTGTGGATAAAAACTGGTGTCAGAGTGAAAACGTCTGAAACGCCCTCGAACATTTTACAGCATTACCACATTAACCCACTCTTGCTAACAAGTCACAGACCTATCAAAGAACTGGTTGAAATATATTCCTTTAGGATTTGTTAAGTGTAAATCTTTTCTTAATAACACTTCATCGGTTACTCATATATTCTGAGTGCGTCATAATCTAACGCGTCATTAATGTGGATAGCCAAACATATATCCAGTTGCAACCTATTGCAAACTGCTGGGTTGAAGCGACCAAGCATCCTTTCTGCACTTTTGGAATCTGGAATATTGTTTGAACCAATGCAAATGACTGTACTTACCACTTTTATTATCGTATCGTATTAATAAGCATGAGTTAGAGTCTTTTATCCCATCTTTATTTGCAGTTAAATATTAAATTTCTGTTTGTTATTTCTCTTCACATTTACGTCGAGCTTTGCATGCTTATCACATTCTAACTTCCTTCCTCTAATTGTCTCACCTCCTTTATTACTTCCCTTTCTGCTTCCGTTTGCCTCCCTGTTGTTTCGATCGCAACCCACTTCTCTAATTCTATCTTCCTTGTGTTCAATTCCACTATTTGACCTCATTCGAATTCTAACATTTCACGTTCTACTTCCCCTCTTTTAATTTGTTTTCCCTCTCCCAAGCCTGCGCTTTGTGAACACATGTTCTCATGGATTCATAGTAACTAAATGTATATATATATATGTATGCAATATAGTTACTTGAATTAAATATTGTTCTTTTATCATGCGAATGATATGTAATTGCATTTGATGCATTAGTCATGCCCATAACGTGGAGAAATGGATAGAACAAAATGATACTCAACGATAGTTATGCTAATTATATTTCCCTAAATGGACCCAATCAAAGCATCACATTTAAACAAATGAAGCATGACCAATTGTATGTCAACTTACATGATCAATGTACGAAACTTGTAAATATATATATATATATATCTATATATATATATATATATAATCAGTGTATATAATGTATTAGGAAATTTGAGTTATATATGGTATCATGAACAAATGTAATTCATGATGGAATTATAAACAAGTATGGTCAAGGTAATGTTCATTAAGAAAAATATTACCTATGTAATTATTTTTCACACATATAGTGTCATTGCATCTCATTGGAGTTCTAACATATAGTGATACTGAATTTTAAAATGGAATGTATGATGTCATTTATTTCGTGATATTTAGTCGATGGTCACGCATTGTTTTGTTTCTCGACGAAAATAGTGAATGAACGACCTAGCGTCGTCCGTTCGTTGCAGCCTTTAAGGGATCCATTGCAGTTTTTCTAATCCCGCAGACCCTATGTCCAAAATAATCGGCTCCTCCCAGTAACATCCTAATGAATGACACTAAACGTGAATCTTTCACGTGTGATAAAAACAACATGCCTCATTCATACGCATACATAAATTAGGGTCGTTACGCATTCAAATATGTCATACTAATGTTTGTATTAGAATAAAACGACGGTCATACAGTAATTTATCTCCGGGAAGAGTAATCGCAATGGAGTAACAGTATTCATCATTGAATGTTCCATATAACTGAAGCTTAAAACCTACTATATTATATCAAATAGCTTGGCATTATGCGCCATAATCTTTGTTTCTCAAAACATTAATAAATTTCAAAATATACAATTTTTTAAAACAATACTGTCAAATTAGACTGGTGGCTTGAAAGAACAGTTTTACAGTTCACATACTGCTGCAGCTGAAGATTGCTTCTTATACCATCTCGATGATAAGTTAATCTGGGCTAAAAGTTCCCTTGTTGTGTTCAGAACGACTACCAGAAAAATCAAACAGATTGGGTTCCGACTGAAGACACTTTAAACTTGCAGCACTCCGTATCTTACGCCACAACGAAGGCCGCGTAATTTTCGACGTCAGTTTTCTTTATTGTTTCATAAGTTAATGAAACAAGTAAGCGAGGTTTATTAAACTGTTGAGTCTGTATAAACCATAATTGGTTTTGTGTGCTTATAATTTATTGTTATTAGATATAACAATATTTCTCTTGTTGGATGTTTTCGTTCATTCGTGTGCCTAGTCGTTGAACATTTTCTATGCAACTCATATATTCTCACACTAAACCGAATATTGTTTATGACAATTGTGTCTTTTTTATGAAACTGTGAATTTTCATGTCTAGCCATTCATTGTTGACATGTCAAAGATGGTTTTAGTGGAAGGGTATCGATTGTTTTGAACCATTTGTAAAAATGTAGTACTTTCAGATCAAAACTCAGTTTATCCAACATATATGTTCATACATAATAATTAAGCATTTGCATATCATATTTAATTTAATCACTGAACCACCCAATAGGGGTGAAGGTGCTTGTCAGTTGCTGCAGGACAGTTGGTTGTGCGCCTCTTGTATAATCCAAGGCTCACACTTTACACTCCTCCTAGGCCAGCACGAATCGGCTTTTGCAACCAGCTCTTGCACAGGCACTTACCTTAAATAATATATTGGCAATCATGCGGTACGAATGCTGTTAGAAAATAAAAAACCAATCGACTTTCTTTCTGATGGTATAGAACACGAAGACATATCCAATAACTAATTTAGTGACTAGTAATAGCAATCCCAGCCAAATGAACATATCGTTACAAAACCGAACGGCAATTAAGTGATGTGTAAAATATAGGTTACAGTTATAGACTGTTCGATAAAGAATGTTGCTCCTATATAAACTTACCATAATATTATTTTTACCAACTATGCAATGAACTTTGGTTGATAGATAAAAAAGATAATTATCAAAAGTATAAAGTACCTTGAGTTTATCATACAAGTTTACGACAGACAGGCTCAATGTTTCACTTCAAAAGTATAATTTTGTATGAAATTAGTTTCTGAAAAAGAGAATCTATGCATGCCTTGGATGTGTGAACTAGAACATCAACCGTCATTTTGTTGTACAAACGTAGCACTGACAGGGCACTAAACAAACAGGAGTCATGATAAATAGCATCATTAATACCTGAAACAATTAATTAAAAACTACATGTTCCTAACTTCTGTTGAAACTAAATACAGGCCGCAGTGACCTATTTTCTCACAAAAGTATCAGCACTGGCATACGTGCATGCCTCGCTGAATATCATTATTCTAGCATGAACATTATCAGACAAGAATATGTTTAACCAAAGACATCGAAACATGACATGTACGTTCAAAGACTTATATTTTGTACTAATAGTGTGGCATTTCTAAAGTTTAATCACACACACTAACTTTTATTGATTCTAGATGGGAAAATATGTGTATATGGTGTAGTCACAAATTCTTTGCAAACAAAAGACGAAAAATAAAAGGAAGCAGATTTGATTTGTGTCATTTCATTGTTGGCATTTATAGCGATCATATTTCTGAACAGTACGTGATTGGAAAATTCAAGACTGGTTTTTTTCAAATAATGGGGCGGGACTTCCAGGTGTACATATGAAAAGGCTGGTTTGAAACCATATATTGTTATGTCATTGAAATTAATTCCTTGTGCACTTGAACCACGAAACCGTACTTCATAATGTACTGTAACACATGAGAAGCACGAATGATTCTGATGCAGTATTTAAATGCCAACGCAAACACTGTGGGAAGAAACATCGATCTCTCTTACCTCTTATTTGTGAATGCGAAACTGTACTTTCTGAACAATAAATTCGCAATATAGAGGTTCAACACCTTTATGTACTCATAATTAAGTACTATATCTAACTTCCAAATGTACAACATTTGTTATTTCATTAAAAAGCAATCAATAATCCACGGAAAAAACTTCGAAAATTCTTTCTACTGAAGAAAGTTGTCATAATAGAACTGTATTGGTTTGCGTAAACATATGGTTACTCCAAGTGTCTCCTTAGGTAAGGAAAACGTGCAATAAATGTTATTTCTGACCATGTAAAAATGTGATATTTTACAGCCTGCATATTACTGATGTCATTTAAGAGATAATATATTAATAGTTCAACTCTAAATTTTTTAGTGTCATCCGTTTTAAGGAATTGCCTTGCAACTAAAAAAGGTTGCAAAGAAAATGTACCAAACGAATTTGAAGTATTCAAGTGGGTACAACTCCCTTATTTGTGGGATGCAAATAAATGAATAGCCATCATGTACTATAATCTATGAATTAACTAAACTCAGCGTGAATGTTTAAAGTGTTTATATTACAGAAACAGAACATGGTGTAAATCGGCTGAATGGTTCTCAGATGTATGCAAAAGAGATGGACAATACTTGGAAGCAAATAACTTTCAATTCGAGGTGGCCTCTTAGTGAGTTCAATGTGAGTGTGGAACTCAATAAACCAATCGGTGAAATAATGCTTAGTAATTCTGTAGTGCAAGGGGAAGCAGCTTTTATCTGTGTTTGCGAGTTACAAGCATTTAAAGGTAAGACTCTTACGCAATCTGTTCATCTGTATTTGAGATGTTCTCCAATAATTATATAAAGTTTTTAAACCAATAATTAAAGAAAAACAATGTTTTTTTGGTAGTTCTTTAAATACATTACCCATTCATGAAACCACATCCAACCCTAGCAGACTGAATCGTTTTAGCTAAAGGTTAAAAGTTACCTGCTCACCTAGGTGGCAGCTCAATAGAGTTATCTATCTTAATACTTGGATTGGAAAGATCTCCCGTGAACGTTCCAATGATTACTTCCGATGGTGCCGAGTACCACGATCTCTCTAGATATGTAGGTCTTGCAAAAGCACTGCATGCAGTTTCAACGCTGTCTATCATAAAACAAGTTAGAGGAATTTCAGCTTCTAAGGAAAGTATACTCCATCAATACATTTTATTTCTTCTGCGTATTCCTTCGTTGGGAACGTTTCGCACATGTTGGTGTTACCAATTGTCCATCGACACAACTTGGGAGCCTTGCTACATACATCCACGGATGGAGATTGCTATAACCGAATACACAAGCTCATGTATCGTTTGTGATATACGAAATTCATTATATTATATAGTATTCATATATATTAGAATGTCCACTTTGTATCTTAAAGGCGCACAAAGGCAATTTACATATTCACAGTAGTCCGCACTAGAATACTTTCAGGCATCCATATCTACCTTCCTATGGTTCAACTAAAAGAAACAGCACTAATCACAATTAAAACCTACCGTACCACGATCACTGACTGGTACACTTTGTTATCATGTAACAGAGGAGATGATATAAGAAAAATCCAAATACCTATTTGGTATTTTGTCTATTTTTATCACGCGTGTCCTATAATGTCGGTTTCTAGGGAAGATTGAATCTATCATATATACTAACTATCTGAACAAGACACCTGTTTGATCTGCTCTCACGATTAATAATCGTAGTTCTCCTCTCACAACAAGACCTGATATTTCACGCTGTCTCTTTAGGCAGACATAATAAACTAATACAAGCACATCCTGTCTACAGGTAGTTCTGAAACGATGGGTATCACTCATGAAGGTTCCTGCTTTCATCACTAAGAACTCTCTACCGTCCATGGGAAATCAGACGTAGGTAAATTCCTATTTATTCTGGACACTTCATCTGAAGGCAATGTGGAGGAACACGTTTTTACCTATATAAACTGTCTCGCATACCTTATGAGACTGAAAGTTTTCTCTCCGGTGTAAGGGGACTTACAACTTATATATGTTTTTGAGGTATTATGATCGCGTAACGCATCTGAAGAAGAAATCAAATTTTGTTTCTGGTAAAATATGTCTATCTTTTCGATATCACTTACCTGATCTTTCCAGGCATACTCATCTAGCCTCTCCGCCATTATATCCATATAAGGAGCATGCCTTCCTTTCCACTAGTAATTTCAGAATTGTCAATATCAAGAGGAGATAACTCTGACTGCCAAATAGGTGGGTGTTATACCTACACTTTTAATCTCGTTGAGCTGGAGTTACAAAGTAGTGCTAGTTATATGATCACGTAAATATTTTCTGAGAATATATATTTTATTACAAACATTGGTATCTCTACAAGTCAAAGTGAAAATTCTAAACTTTGGAATATACCCCAGACAATCATAAATATCATATCACACGTCCAAAACGATAAAATGTTCCGAATCAATTCCAATACTATTTAATGCAATGATATAACACAATGATGTTATTCAGAATATCTTTAAATGAGCTGACAAAAATTACGAAGTTCTATATGTGTCAAAATGTGAATGAATCCCTTAGCAATTCTAATGACTATTGTTTTTTAAAATTCTTTTTCGAATTATATCTGATATCAACAATACAACTGCAAGCTTTAATCTAATTCTCCAAGAATCACACAGAATGGAAGGGATTATTTATTTATCACGTCTCTATTTATATAGTTTCACGTTGACTACATCATAATCGAAAGTAAAGATTTCCATCTAGAAAACCTATTTGAACCTCAACCAACGACTAGCATTGAACTCTTGCTGCGTAAGCATTCTGGTTACAACTTTCAAGCGTGGCTAAAAGTTAAGAAGACGGTATAAATTAGACATACATAAGTAAAAGACTTGGTGAGGCTGTAACTGAGTCTTACGTTTAGTCGTAGGTATGGTTGTGCCTAAGCCATACGGACGTAAGTTGCCGAATATGCAGACATCATTCAGATTGCCTGCAAAGTATTAAAGGCTTCATTGTTCACATTGTGATAAAAGAACTTTTAGCGAGAAGAGTTAGCAAACATCATAAGACATATCTTGTTAACAGTAATAGGGATCATTTCACTGCCACGACCTAGTTTGGCATAGCCTAATTATCCTTACTCGAACGATGCTATCTCTAATAATGTTGAACATGATGAATGACATAAATTACGGCAATCTAAATGTATAGTATCTATATGAATTGATGATTTAAAAAGTTACTCAATGAAACTCCTTATCTTTGACAAGCAACACGATAAACGTATCCATTCTGTTATTACAGATTTTATCCGAGACATTATTAAATACAGAGCATTTTCGAATAATTGTACTAACGTTTTACCCAGAATGAAAAGAGCTGTGTGACATCTCCTTCCGACAGAACCAGCTTAACTGGTCCCTAAGGTGTACAACAATTGCATGTTAAATAAGATATTGATCCTTATTAGATCTAAGCATACCATAATTAATAGGCTGGTTGCGGATTTTCAATGTGCTTTCAAAGCTTAATGTTTCTATCGGAATTATCCACACCTTTATAGGAGTATCAGTCACTGAACTGTTAATAATGGCATACATATATACATATTAAAATAATCTGTTACAATTGTAATATCCCATTTTGTCGTGACTGGAGATATATATATATGGTACGAAATTAACTGTTCTTAGTACTCCTAAGACATACTATAAAATATACAACATAAAACATTTCATACAATCAGAACGAGAGACAACATGGCCTTTCCCACATGGAACATTATATTAAATTGGAAGACTCAAAGAGTTAATACATGCGCTGGAGCAATACAAAAGGCCATTCTAAGGGAAGTCAGAAGAATGTCCTAAGAGAACAACAAACTATGTTGTATTATAGTGGAAAGTTTGACAAGTCCATAAATGGAGTAGGCTTCCCAGCAAACAAAGCCATCAAGAGATCTGTGCTTGAAAGCAGCCCCATATCTAGCAAAATCAGTTCCAATCGTCTGAAAGCATCTTCTTTAACACAACAATTATTCAAGTATATGCTAAAATTACCGATCATGATGATGAAGAAATAGAGGCGTTTTGCCACAAACCCAGGGTATTCTAAACATGGTAAGTTAACAAAAGACAACCTCATCGTCCAAGGAGACTGGAATGCCAACGTTTTCAAAGATGCTCTAAAATACTGAGAAGATCATTGTGGACCTTCTTGCAATAAGCTAACCAATGAAACAGAGAGACGGTTTCACGAGTTCGCAAGCTACAACAACTTGGTTATAGTCAAAACCATGGGCCAACATAATGCTTCTCGATGCTGGAAATTGCACGCACCAAATGGAACCCGTCATAACTAAATCGACTACATACTAGTTCAAAACCATTACCGACCTAGCATTAATAGAGTAAGACCAATGGCGATGCCAGGTGCTGGTGTTGGGAGTGATCACGACCTCATAATTATAAACCTTTGAGTGCGGTTAAAAAAATTAATTAAAAAGCCACAGGACATCAGTCTCAAGTACAAACTTGAACAACTGAAGGACCCTAACGTATGCAAGTCATTTCAAGCCAGTATTGGAGGAACATTGGCTCCACTCCTTCTGATGGATGTTGATGTTAGCGTGATGACAGACACCTTCAACACATTCATGAAAGCGGCTCCCAAGCCATCATTGGACACCATCGCCCTAAGAAACAACCCTGGGTTACAGAAGAGATTCTGAAATTGACTGATGCCCGAAGAGACCTCAAAAATACCAGTCAGACGAAAGAGACAATGAAATACCGATAAATAAACAAGAATATCAGAAACAAATTTGAAGAAAGCAAAAGTAGATAGAACTGGGCGAAGTTGCACAGAAATTGAGAGCATTTTGATAAAGAATAACCACAAAAGGCATTCCAAATTGTGAAACACCTCACCAGACAGAAGCAACAAAGAGTCAATACCATTCAAGGCGAGGATGGAACATGCCTCACAGAAGCGAGCGACATTCCAGAAAGATGGACTGAGTATTGCAAAGAACTTTACAACCGTCAGTGCACAGGAAACCCAGATGCGGTTAAAGTTCCAAACTCCTCAAATGAAGATGATTTCCCCATTTATCAAAGAAGAGGTGGAGTCAGCAATAAAAGAACTGACGAAAAGGAAGGAAACTGTTGTATACAACATCTTTGCTGAATTTAAGAAAAATATGGTTAGTAAATCAGTAAAAGAGCTACTAAAATAAATTTACAACAACCTCTAGCAGACATGTTAATGAACATCATAGTGGACGCATTCACTGATTATTACACTCCCACAAAAGGACAATATATTGCTGTGCAAAACTTACAGAAGTATCCTTTGGATCAGCCATGCTAGGAAGGTGATGCTGAAGATCTACTTGAACAGACTGAAACCACAAGCAGAAGAAATAACTGCTGTGGAACAGGCCTGGATCCAGAGTGAAAGACGCGCAACAGAACAAATACTCAATATCAGGTTTCTGTGAGAAAAGTATTCATAGATTTCAAAACGACCTTTGATAGAGTGTGGCATAAGGAATTGTGAGCCACAATGAAGAAGTAAAACATGGGTCAAACGTTGACCAATACCATCACACAGCAATACGACAAGACTTAAAGTGCAATAAATGCCCACAGTAATGTGCGAGACTGATTTCAAGCAACAGTTGGAATACGTCAAACTTGTCTCCTGTCACCTGCGCTTTTCAACATCTGCTTAGAGCGCATCATAAGCGACGTCCTGGAAAACCAATGTGGGACAGTCAGCATTGAAGTGTGTAACATCATCACCCTCAGCTTAGCAGACGACATTGATAGGCTGGCAGGCAGTGAAAACGAGTTTGTCCTCATAGTGAAGAACATGAATGAAACACCTTCCTGATTTGACATGCATCTAAGCGTTGAGAAGACAAAGCTGATGACAAATAGTGGCAAACATCTTTCAGCCATGATTAAAGTCAGAGGACAGGGCCTGGAAACAGTGAGCCAGTTTAAATATCTTAATTCCATGATCATCGAAGAAGGATCAGGAGCGGAAATTGTGTCACTAGCAGCAGGAAAAACAGCGGCTTTGTCAAAGACAAGACCCATCTGGAGAGACAAGAATATCTGTCTGAAGAAAGAAAATCTGTATATTGAGAGCACTAGTCATCTTAATCTTTTATATTCATGTGAGGCCTGGACCCTGAGTGCAGAATTACAACGAATAATCCAGGCACTTGAAATGAGATGCTACAGAACCATTCTTGGCAGCTTTTACATGGACCACATCACAAATGAACAAGTGCGTAACACCATCAGCCGCAAAGAAGAAAGCTGAAATGGTATGACCGTGTCACTAGAGCCAACACTCTAAAAGAGAACAATATTGACTGGCAACGTCACAGAATGGACCAGAAAAATATTTGAGGCGACACGGGTATTGACACATGATCGAGACAAGTGGATATGATTCGTAATAATGATAATGATAACACAGAAAGCACGATGATCAAAAAGTTGACAGGAATAACATGAAACAGACAAATGGTGGAATAGAGACTGATTGATATGATACAGTCCTAAGAAACATAAATCTAAAGAAACTGTAGAGCTATTAATAGGATTGAGATACTGCTTCTAAAGATTGCAAAGGACAGTTCATGTATCTAATGTGATAAGTACATGCAAGACACAAAACAATCATGCATCTACAATGTTATTATACTTTTCAACATTCGGTCAAAACAGTTCATGTTCATATTCAAGCATAATGAGTAATTTTTAACAGAATATTGTAGCCTCAAGTAGTAGGGAAGGCTTACTCACCATTTTCCGAAAGGCGTTATTTAGTTAAATAGAGCCTTGTACACATAGTTTTACTAACTTATTTTTCACGCATGTGTGCAAAAATACTACTCGGACCCGAGTATATATTCGCGTGTGTGAAATGTATCATATGGTTGCGATTAATTAAAAATGTGTGTCATTGATAATGGAAAATATCAAAGATTCACAAATAACTAGATCAATAATAATAATAATAATAATAATAATAATAATAATAATAATAATAATAATAATAATAATAATAATAATGAGGACTTTGTATAGCGCCTAATCTTTAAAAGCTCTAAGCCCTTTACACCATCAATAATGATATTACTACACTACAAACAACAAATGACAAAAACAATGAAATTCGAAAACATAAAAACATGCTGAAAATATATGATACAAAACATGATTAGGTCGCTACGTTTGTCCCTGAAGTCGAAACATGTGAGTCTTGAGAGCACTCTTAAAAGGGACCACTGTGTCTTTGTGTCTAATTTCAATGGGCAATTCGTTCTACGTCGCCGGGCCCTGGTATGCAAACGAACGTTGTCCATGTGACTTTGTTTTCACCTTGGGAACAATGAGTATACGATTATCAGAAGAAGAGCGTAAGAATCTAGCTGGTGTAAACACATGAGTGAGGCTGGATAAGTATGTTGGACTGAAGTCTGTCATTGAAATATATCACAGAGAACAAATTTTGTGTTTGATTCTGTATCGAATTGATAGCCAGTGTAGGGTATAGAGCAGTGGTGAGGTGTGCTCTGATCGAGGTACTCTAAAAATGATCCGTGCAGCTGTGCTTTGAACTTTTTGAAGTTTCTAGAGTAAATATTGTGATGAACCAGACAGAACTGAGTTACAATAGTCCAGTCTTGAAAGTACTCATGAACACACATGTGTTTTCGTGGCATCAACAGAAAGATATTTACAAATGGAACTGATGCGTCTCAGTTCAAGATATACAGCCCTGCAGATGTTTATGACATGTTGGTGCAATGTGAGAGTACTATCTAGAGTAACACCTAGATTCCGTACTGACTGTGATAATGTATTGTTGGTGTTGCTGATATATATTGTCTGAGGTAAAGGATGTGGATGAGAAAGTCTTTGTGTTGTGATCAGAATAGCCTCAGTTTTATCATCATTCATCTGCAGCTTGTTACATGTCATCCATGATTTCACATTCGAAATGCACTTCTCTACTCCATGGATGGTAGCAGCATCTTCAGTTGGGTGGCTAGACTTGTATATTTGGGTGTCATCAGCGTACAGTTGATGCAACACTGGGTGATGATCTATGACACTTGAGAGAAGCTGAGTATACAGAATGAAGAGAACAGGTCTAAGAACATATCCCTGTGGAACGCCATAACATATGTCAACTGGGCTGGAGTGTATTCTATTTGCAGATATAATTTGTGTCCTGTTGACTAAGCAGGACTTGAACCACAGTAAGGATATATTCTGAATGCCAAATACTTGCTGGAGACGGTGAAGTAATATATCATGGTCTATTGTATCAAATGATGCAGATAAATCCAGGAGAGTGAGGACTGTAATCTTTCCACTATCCAAAGCGGAGAGAATGTCACTAAATACTTTCAGCAGAGTAGTATCCGTACTGTGGCAAGGGCGATATGCAGACTGTACATTGCTAAAAAGACTGTTTGAATTCAAATGAGATACAAGTTGAGTTAGAACAACCTTTTCTAAGATTTTTTTATATGAAAGGGAGATTAGAAACTGGGCGGTAGTTCTTTAAATCGGTATGGTCCAGTGTTGGTTTCTTCAGCGTTGGCTTTACAATGGCAGTTTTGAAAAATAATGGGAATTCCCCTGATGAGAGAGAGATATTAATAAAATCAGTTAGTGAAGGTAATATTGGTTCTAAGCACTCAAGCAGCAGTGAAGTCGGAATTGGATCAAGTTCACAAGACTTTGGTGCACTTTTCATCACAATTGTCAGTACTAAATCTATAGACACAGGTTCAAATACTCCTAACGGTTGTCGCTGAAATTCTGCATCATACCTGTATGCTGACGAATCAGTTGAAATTGTGCTGTCAAGGTTTGAACTTTGTCATTGAAGAAATTTGCAAATTGGTCTGGTAGGTCTAGTGGAGAGAAGGTCGTTGGAAGTGGTTTACATTTGTTCCTTGACATTAGTTTGTTAGTTATCTCAAAGAGCTCTTTGCAGCTGGAACTCTCCATAATCTTAGAGCTGTAGTGGGAGGATTTGGCTAAATGGACTATGTTTGTGACGTTCGTCTTAGCGGCATCGTAGATTTGTTTATGAATAGTGAGTTTGGTGGAAAGCCAACGCCTTTCTGCTTTTCGACGATGTCTTTTAGCAGTGCGAAGCTTTTCCCTAACACTGCTATACCAAGGAGAACACTTTTTTATTGATACTCTGCATTTGGTGGCTGGGGCATGTTTTTCAAGCAATGAACGCAGGCAGTTAGCACGTTGTTCCGCTGTTAGATGTAAGAACGTTGTAAGGTTTTCATGAATGTCATGCATGAATTTGCTTCTATTTATCATACGGAGGTTTCTCTTAGTAGCAAATAGAGGTGGATGGTTAGGACTGATACGTCGAGATGGCATACAATGCAGAGGTGATCCGATGCAAGTTCGTGGGATACAAGAGTTGATTTCAGAATAGTATCATCAGGTCTATAAAGACACCAGTCTAAAATGTGATCAAGTTTATGGGTAGGTTGGTTAACTGACTGTTTTGATTGAAAACATGAATGGAATCTAGGAGTTTTGACGTGTTTGATTTACCAGGGCAGTCAAAGTGAAAGTTGAAATCTCCAAGAATAATTAGGTTGACACCTATCGAATTTCCATACTCTAGAAGATTTGGAAACTGCTCCAAAAAGAGAGATTCAGTCAGCTTGTTTTTTTCTACTAGGAGGAGGACGGTAGAGACAGAAAAAATGAACTGACCTTTGTTCCAGTATGAGCGTTGTATGGACTAGTTCAAACGATGTGTGGCAGAAGTTAAAGGTTGTGTTGTACTTGAGGTATTTGATCATGGCATTCTTTGTAATAACAGCAATTCCACCTCCGCGAGAGTTGCGGAAGAACGACTTGATGGAGTAATTGCTGGTTGTTAAATCTGCCCACTTACTTTCATCACCTACCGAAAGTAACCAAATTTCTGTTAGGAAGAAGACGTCAATATTCTGGTCATTGATAAAATTAACAATTTATGTGCGCTTTTCCGGTGATCCTACTGATTGAGCGTTGAATAATGCAATACGTAGTGGTATCCCTGGGACATTTGACGATTTAAGATGAATTTGAACCAGGTTATTGAAATTAACGGCATAATTTTTAAGTTGTTTATCCGTTACGAGAGAAATGAAGATAACTGGAATCCTTCTTCCAGTTCTACACCGGCCGGCTTTGAAAGAACGTTTCTTTTCTCCCTTTCGTTTACATTTAAGAAATGATGAATGAATTCCCAGTTCGTTCAGTCTTAAGCATAATGTAGTATCTAGAACCGACGTGTGGTCATTTATTCGAATTAATGAGGATTCGTCGTAGTGTAAGCGGTCACTTGACGGCGGTTTATTCAAAAACAAATTACGTCTCAACAGCGGGACAATACAGCTGAGAATAAATCTAATTGCCCTCGCTTCCAACACAAGGAGATGAACCAACACACACGAACGGCATGATGAAACACAACAATGTAGATGATGACAGAAAAGAAGCACAAATATCACAAATATAGTACAAAATCGGAAGAGCCCACTTTCAAGCAGTCAAACGATGGCGGCCATATTTCCGGAAGTCAACTAGAGAACGATTAGCCGCAATTAAAATGTTTCTTCCGGTAAGAGATTCTTTCAGAAATAAATAGCAAGCTCGTCAAAGAGCTCAGGCTGATTTTACCACCGATACCAAACAATTATTTAAGCCTGTAACTACAGCTACTGAGAAAGCCGCTTAATCTACTGATAAAGATATTAAGGGAGATATTATTGATGAAAAATGAGGAAAAATGGCTCTTCTCCCAGTCCTTTAAACAACTGCAGAAAAATCCAAGCAAACAAAATAGATTTTACAAAATCTTCCAATTGGTATAGTCGATACACAACCTCGGCCTGAATCAGAGATAGATATTGTTGACCCTAAAGAAAAAGATGTTAGTGAAAAGATTGCTATCATCGATAAATTTCTTCCTGGTAAAATTAATGAACTCAGGGGGATTGAATTTAATACTTTAATATATATGACTGATTTTTAGATAGAGGTTTTAGTTATAAAGATAAATATTTGAAAGATGAACATGTTAAACCAGTAGGTAGAGACTAGTTTTATAAATCGATGTATTGTGTATTTGCTGGTAAAGAACGAATTTCAAATTCGGATAAAACATATAAAGAATATTTGGATGAAATCAAAAAAATTCTGAATCTAAAACTAAAACCCGAACCTAAACTTCTTCAATTACCGGAAACATCAAAAGGTTTAGAGAAAAAACAATTTCCTTTGACTCAAGGTGCAACTGGTGTAACTGAAAAAAGCGGTGAGAGATTTCTCCATCTTGAACTTATGATAGTGGTTTTGTTTCTTATCCTAATAATATCCTCGCCGACATCGGGTTACACGAGCTGGAAATAATTCACCGGAGATAATTAATAAAGACGCTGCTATCTGTTGACGATTATTTCAAGCTGGTATCATGGACATTGGTGTATATCACGAATTATTTATCGATGAATTGGTTGATGATTATCACAGCGATTAGATAAACAGCATTTAAATAAAATGATCATACATCGTAATCACGACAAACCAACCACCGCATACATAGCTCTGAACAATTTATCGTGGTGGCATTTCTTTCAACAGTATTTAAACTGTGTGATCCTTTCCACATTTATATTCCCTCCTATATTAAAGCAAGAATATTCTACAAAAATTTGCTGTAGCTGTAACTTATAACAAGCACATTGTGCCATCAACTTCATCACGTTTCGAGCATATATCTCAAAATGTCCGACACTTGAATTTGCACACATGTTATGCCAGCATAAGTTCAAGATGATATCAAGGTATCTTGTAATGTCAGCATAAACGACTTGGATGTAGATATTATTATACCTTGTCTTTATCTGGCATTGTGTTGAGCATACACAAAACGATCTCAAAACCAATTGAAGGTGGAGATGGTAACCTAACTAAAGACAAAAGATATATGCGGAGACGAACTTCACAGACAATTTTATTCGCTTGCACAATATAAGAGATCTAAAGAAGCGATATTTTGAAGATGGAAAAGATTGAACAATATCAGGTACATGGAAAGAGAAGACATCTAACTCATTAATGAGCAAGGCAAACAACAAATTGTAATTAACACAGTCCATAGAGCTTGAGGTTAGTTTTATCAATATACCAAACAAAATCCTTAAATATATTTTGTTCCACCAACCAGACTATCACAGGTGGAAATGTTTCAAGTGTGCTAGTACATTTATCTTTTAGTGAGTTTACAGTTAACACTTTGTGAAATTAGGCAGAACTATCTTTAAAAAAGGTAAATAAATGACGTGAAATGAGTAATAATGAATGATAGGATTACTCCAATAATATATGAAACGCAAACACAAGAACATTTTTAGGTTCATCATACCTGATATAATATCCTCATTCCAATAAACCGCTAGGTAAGACATTGAATTTCGGTAAACATCTTTCGTATAACACTCCATTTCCTTAAGGTCAACTAGGATTAGATATATGTAAGACTCTGTGCTAATAATCTTCACACAAACTCATTATGAACCTCACATCTCCTTTGTTTCTAAACGTCAAAGCTGGATCATAAACTATCATGTTTCTTTTGCGACGACGAGTGTTAGAAATCCTATCCATTAATAGACCACATTCCCTTGCACATGGGTTTGTCTGTACGTGTAAGCGTGTTGGATAGAAAATAATGTGCGGCTGATTGTTCACGGATATTAACCGCAACTGCTCTTTCATAAGCATTGAGGGGACTAGACAAAGAAATACAAATCAATATACATAACTAAAAATATAATATTGTTTTGTTATATATATATATATATATATATATATATATATATATATATATATATATATATATATATATATATATATATATATATATATATATATATATATATATGGGTTGTACTATATTTTTAATGAGACGCCAAATGCCTACTTAAGCTTGTTTTGTAAAGAATACACAAATGGTTAAATTAAAGTGTGAATACAAACGCGATATATTATAAATACAAAACCACATCAGTGTTTTGTTCCCAGCCGGGTAAAGAACTCGTTTGTAATAGTATAGAGACATAGTCTCGGTCTGACAATCTCGACATTCTTATGACGTAACCATCTCGTTCTTTCAGCTCGCTCGGAGCAAAACTCATAGAGTTTTGTCTATATATCACATGGCCATTAAATTCAATCAAGGCGTATGCCCTCTGACAAATTATCGGTGGCTTTTGTCATCATTTGATCACTTTACCGGAAGATTTGAATATAGTCATTAACTTCCACACCTAATATCAGAAAATGTGCATTAGGTTCAGTTGGTCTCTAGACATCAGGGAAATTTGAACTGATTGCCATGTCTCTGCTTAGGTATACAATATATATAATATGGGTTCCAGTCAGCAGTGGGGTGGGGTTTTCTTTATCTTTTTATACTTTTTGATTCCACACTATTATCAATCAAAAGCATAAGTAATTACAGTTCGAAGGTGAAAAGAGGATATACTATCATTTTCCTCGGTAATAAAAGTAGACGATATAATTTTCTCAAGTCCCAAACGTGTATCATAGCTCCAAATGTGTTCACAATATGAGCTTAATGCGATGGCCTAATAAGATCTTTTGATAATTACTGATGGAAACATATCGTGGAGAAAGATTTTCTACGTAAAGGCTAATAAGGCTTTTGTTCATTTTTTGATTAATACGTTATAAACATTTACGATATACACACTTTTTCCCTAAATTATATTGTTCAAACTAAATCAAAGACATTTAACATTGTGCCTGGAACGTCAAAATATCTTTGCAGTGATTGAGTGTGTGCCCTTTTCTATTGAAAATGGGAGCATTGAAGTTGTAAAATATTGGGACTCCATCCAGACCTTTACGTTTGGAACAAAATTCAACGTCACCTGTCATGAAGGATACAGGATGTTAGATGATGGCGTGCTAGCTAATGAGACTGAAAGTGTTCTAGCGTGCAATGCGACTGGAAATTGGTCCCTAAATCTTACATGTTCAGGTAACTTTTATCCTTTACTTAAAATTCAAAGATTCAAGAAAACATTCATAACACGTATTGCACTATTACTTAATAATTTTAGCATTCCTGATCAAGTAAAAGATCAATCATTTATTTTTCATGACGACAATATATTCAAAGGATTATAACAATAAGGACAATTATGTTAACGGTTTCTTTAACCTTGTATATTCCATATCAGGCTCTAGACCATATCTCTATCTATTGCAAATTGTATTCAGAAGATACAAAATGTATATCTGATTTATATTTATTTTTTCAACGGTTGGACATGTCTCAGTTTTTTAGAAACATTACCTATAGAGAGGAAATAACTGCCATTTGTTTGTTTCATTTTTCCATGGACAGTTACAGTTTGTGGGAGTCCTACGAACATCCCTAATAACAGTAAAGAAATTCTAACACCAGGAATTGCCGGTAACAACACATACAATGCCACAATGACAATGGAATGTAATGAAGGTTACAATTACAGTTTACATGAAAGAGAACCTCTTCGGTGTGCTAGCGATGGACTATGGACAGGAAACCTTGGAAACTGTAATGGTAATTAAGCAATTACAAGGGTTTATCTATGGTATACGTTCATTGTGTGACGTTGAGTAAATTCAAGCCAAATATATGCAAAGTAGATGGGATGTTTCCTTTATGAAGGTTTTATGAATGGTTACTGACCCCATGACAACTTTGGGAAAGGTTCGCTAAATAGCAAAGGCTAAGTGAGCGCCGGGTAATAGTCAGTTTTTCATATCATGTCTGATATTTGGCTAATTCTTGAATACGTAGTTCTTTGCTGAAAGATTTTAATTTTATGAAACGCACTAGTGAACACGTTTTGTGGGGAATATTTATGAGCCTCAAACTTGACAGTATTGGCAGAATAGTGCATCAAACTAACAGTCACATGCAACACTCAATGTTCAAGATGCATTAATTTACGTTGGCACTCTATTCAACTGCAGACATTAGTTGTGCATTTTGACCATCCCTGAACTTAACATCCTACAATGAGAATTAGTCAAATAAGAAACATTTAAACCAGTCCTTGACCATTACTGACTATACCTTCAAAATTGCCTAATACGTCCACAGTCCTATCACTACATCTCCTGATCCACGTGCCATTTTACAAAGAGTTATCATTGTATATATTACAGATAGAACTTTACAGTATTTTGAAAGACTTTATGATCTCTAATTTCGGAACTATTCTGCGTGAAGATAAAAGTGTAAAAAGTTCCAGAAAATATTGGATCGCTGATTCATTTGATGCAACATACAGATTATCAAAGTGACACATACAAATGTTGCATGAATTTTCGAACTCATACCGGAAACTATTGATAAAGTTATAAACTTTGTAATTAACTTAGAGTAGCAACGAGCAAAAATCCGAAAAGCCCTTTTTGATAATTATCAATAACAATTAAGGCACTAATACTGAGTACAGAGGACAGCTGCAATAACGACGATGGCGATGATGATAATGATAACATTTAAAAGGCGTTTGAATGTAATAATCATCATTGATATAGTGTAGTCTGACCATACGACCAGTTATATACTTCTCTCCATCATGTGCCAATGTCTCTGCAAAACATTTCCTGTTCTATTCTGCAATGTTTTCAATCCACTTTGTTCTTGGTCTACCACTCCTTGTGGATAGACTGTTGGCTCTATAGACATTGCCATACCATTTCAGCTTTCTCTGTTTGACCGTGGTGAGTAGGTTTTCATATTGACCTCGTATTTGCCTGATGGTGTTACGCAAGTTTTCATTTGTGATGGGTTCCATATAAGAGATGCCATGGATGGTTCTGTAACATCTACTATAAAGTGTCTAGATTTGTCGTTTTAGTTCTGCTGCCAGGGTTCAGGCCTGATATCAATATAAACAATTTAGATGACTAGTACTCTCAATAGTCTGATTTTAGTTTTCAGACAGATATTATTGACTCTCCAAATTGGTCTTAGCTTTGACATAGCTGCTGTTGTTTGTTCTGCTAGTGATACAATTTCCGCTCTTAATCCCTCTTTGGTGATCATGGAATTAAAATATTGGAACTGGAAAACTGTTTCCAGTTCCTGTCCTCTGACTTAAATCATGGCTGAGATTTATTTACAACTATTTGTAATCATCTTTGTCGTCTCACCACATAGCTGTATGTAAAATCAGGAAGATGTTTTATCCAGGTTCGTCACTATTGTGGTCAGCAAAGCCGAGGTTAGTGATGTTACGCAATGTTGGTTGTCACATAGTGGTTTTCCAGGGAATCGCTCATGATGCACTCTAAGTAGATGTTGAAAGCATTTGTGACAGGAGACCTTTGGAAGTACTCCAATGTTGTTTGGAATCAGTTCCCACATGTCCGTGGGCAATTACTGCACTGGTTGCCTTGGCATATAGCTGCTTGTTGGTATGTTTTACTTTTTTATTTTGGCTCACAATGTTTAATGCCAAATTCTATCAAGGTCGTTTTGAAATCTATGAACACTTTTCACACAGATCCCTGACATTGGGTATTTGTTCTGTCTTCCACTCCGGAACACGGTCTGTTTCATAGTGAGTATTTCTTCATATTGTGATTTCAGTCTGTTCAATATGATCTCCAGAATCACCTTCCTAGCATGGCTGTTCCAACTGATAGTTCTGTAATTTTGGCACAGCTATATACTGCCTTTTTGTTGGGAGTGTTATAATCTGCGTCCACTGGGTTGGCCATTGAGTAATCTGCCATATCATGTGTCTGATGTTAAACAGTAGTTCTGTCATTGTTCACTGTTCCGCCTCCCCATCATTGATACGTTCAACAGGGATGTTGACTACCCCAGCTGCCTTACCATTATTGTGTGCTCTTATTGCTGACTCCATCTCTTCTTGAAGAATCGGAAAATCATCATCATTTGTGGAATTTGGAACTTCACACACATATGGGTGTCCTGTGGACTGATGGCTGTGGAGTTCTTTACAATACTCAATCCATCCTTCTGCAATGTCGCTCGCTTTCTGTAAGGCATTTTCCATTTTCGTCTTGAATCTACTGACTCTTAGTTGCTTGTGTCTGTTGAGGTCTTTAACATTTTGGAACGTTTTTTGATGTTATTCGTTATCAGAATCAGTTCTGTAACCCGGTGCAGCAGCAGAGAGGGTGAACCTCACAACTTTCCGAGCGTCGATTCGGAAATCTGAGGCTTCTGCCAAATAGTAAAAAAAATGGCGTCTATTCGATAAAATAAGATTTCCTTATATACGCCAACGTCGTTGTCATCCACCCTCTCTGCTGCTAGTGATTTCATCACTAGTGATTTCATCACTGGGTTAACAAAAAATAATAAATGATTTCAACCAAATATTTGATCGAGTCTTTAGGACGAAAATCATTTGAAATTGCAAAGCAATTTAGGACTTTACAAACAAACTAATCGCTAACACCTCTTCTTGTAAATCAATCAGATTATTTGACTGGTCGGTGAGTTTGAAATTAATTCTCGTTAACGAATTATTATGGCATCGCATATAGACAGGATTAATTGGGTTTTCAATTATTAAAAACCCTGGAGGAGCTGTTGGTGCAAATGAATAAAGAATATATCCTTGCTGAGCTTGATTTGATCGTTCGAGATTAATTTGATAGCTTCCTTCGATAACATCACACACTAAATTGAGCGCAATCACCGTTGAAATATTCACATTATGAGGGGCAATATGCCTACCACCACCATCTGGATCATTATTATACCTGAAGAGGACAGCTGAATCTGATTTTTGTAGCGCTTTGATATCGGTTTTAACAATTCTTGCTAGTTCATCAGCGTTGTATTTGGGAAACTTGAAATTACGCAGATTGTCCTCTGTGATATTGTAATCGGTTAAGAATCGTTGTTTATTGTCGCTGTTGTCATTAATTATTGTTTGAATCATTAGTTCATAGATATATTTCATGTCCGATATAAGCTGATTTATTATTTCAACGTGTTTTTGCGATTTTGTTTTCCGTAGTTGTTCTAGTTGTGTGTCATATAATTGTTTAATCTCATTAAAATAACCACGGACGTCAGTTAGCGTAAATGAAATAGTAACAGATGAGTCGGTTGTTCTTTTAATGATAAAATCCCATTGCAATGTGTCTTTGTTGGTAAATATAAATCTATCGGCGATTCTTCCTTTTCTTATATCAGATAAATTATCTCGATAACTGGGATTGATTTCATGATATGATTGTATGTCCGTGGTTAAGTCGGTGGCGGATTTTTCCGGTGGTTTTTCAGGCCATCCTAACACTGTTCTTAACGAGCTGTTATATATATCTACAATGTATCCCTCTGTGCTTATTTCGATCGACGACGAGAGCGTCGGTTGATGAAGATTAATAGCTATTTTTGATTCTTTTCCAGTGATTGATTTTATTCTACGCTGAATTTCAGCATTGATTTGCTTAATTTGGTACGACCCAGTTGGTAACGAAACTGTTTCCCACTCTGGAGTACCATCGGGTTTATTCTTATACGAGAACACCAGTGTGTTATTGGGTTGCTGACCATTAAATGCAACCGATCTGATATTAGGCCAACTGTGATACACTCGTAGTTTTGCTAGCGCTATCTCCTTCACTGGGACCGGAGAGGGGAAATTCACACTGAATTCTGGATTCGTTGATGTTATTGATATCATACTCGTTTGTACTGGGTTCGTGTTCTCCACTATTCGTTGAAGTAATTCCATCGGTGTCGTCATCGTTGCTATACTCATGATTTATTTCTAATTTTGGTATCGAGGAATCATAAATACTGACCATCACTGAGAACTCACAATCTGGTAATGTTGATATTATTGAGATCATTTTTTGTTTTTTTGGGTTCGTGTTTTCTGATTCCATCGGTGTTGTCATTGTTATTATATTCATGTTGTCGCTCTAATTTCGATATCGCGGAATCAAAAATACTGACCATCGCTGAGAATTCACTATCTGATATAATCGTATTATCGAGTGACGACGATATCATCAATGATAACTGCGAATATGCGGTTGATGCAATATGAAATTGAAGTAAGTAATTCTGCAGTTTACTCTGGCTGCATGATGATATCTTTTTTGCTATCCCGGTTAATATACCCCCGATTGTAGCCACCGCAGAAATGCAAATTGGAACTACGACCGGGGCAATCATTGTAACCGATGCAAGTATTATTCCGGCACCAGTGAGAACGCTTGACACCGAGTATATAGTAACATCAATTGCGGTGATTCTTCGTCGGTATTTTTTTATTTTTATTTGATACTCCTCAGTGAGGGTTTTGAGTCTATTCTGAAATTCTCTGACCTGATCATAGCGACATTGCGTCGATGACAAAGTCATTGTTATTTTAAACCCGCTAGTGTTTTCAATTATTTGTCATCGTTAGCGGGAATTGCTAGTACTTCAGTCGGAAAAATGAGCTACGAGTTCTAAACACCAGGCTATTTTTGATCTAATGGTGGAGCTATCAACCGCGACGACATTAAAGCTTTTTTTGCGACCATCCATAATTAACGTCGCGGTGCCACCAGAGTAGGTTTTACCGTCCGCGATCATATTAAATTGATCGATAGAGATCCACGTTAGCCTGTAGATACCATCGGCCCATGTTGGCTTGTAGTCAGGGCCCACTATGCCGGGGAGACCCAAGATACCGATGGATAATGTAGTATAACCGTCTCTTATCCAATCCATGGTTCCATGATTAACCGTATACACGATATTTTTAACGCCCGTGTAGTGATGTGGAATCTTTACCTTTTCAGATATTCTTTTCAGGTTAAAAAGATCGTCGAAAATATCGAGATAATTTACCGTGATTCTGGTAGGATCTATTGTTTTTCCACTCTCCTCCCTGTTAGAGAAGAATAATGAAACCAGAAGGTCTTCAACTTTTTGCTCTGCTTGGGTTTTAATATGGTTGTCGATGTTAGAAAATTTCTTCGTGATATCTTGGAGGCTACTGCCCTCAAAGAACTTATTAACAATATCGCTGGTGTGCTTTTGTTTGTCAATAGCGCTTTTAATTTCCGCGAGAGTCATGCCTGTCAACGATGTGGTTTCAGACACAGGTGTTCTCCCTAAAAATTTATCCACGATGGTATTAAGTGTTGTTTGTCTCACCATAAACATATTAATATCTTTGAGAGTCATTGTAGATGTAGCCGGGACACCAAAGAAATTATTAGCGATGTAGGCATTGTGAGTGTGCTTGCCGATAAACTCACTGATTTCAGCGAGAGTCATGCCAGCCACAAGCGGGGTTCCAAAGAACCTACCAACAATGTCGTTTGTGAGTTTTTGATCTTCGCTTACTTTAAAAATCTCGAGATAATTTGCCTTGATTTCTGAAGCAGTCATCATCCTTCCAGCTTCCTTGTTAGCGAAGAATGAATTCAACAAGTCTTTAATTTCAGCGAGAGTCATGCCAACCACAAGCGGGGTTCCAAAAAATTTATGTACGACATTTTTGCGAAAACTATTATAACCTCGTATAAAATCATTCAGCTCACGTTCGTTGGTAGCAATCGCGTCGGTGATCGTAGACACAAGTGCGCCTGGTTTAAGTTGTCCATCGTTGGAATACAGTGCAATAGAGTTTTCAGCGGCAGCGCGATGCCGTATCAAAATGTCATTCACGGATATATTACTGCTTTTCAATTTACCCTGGCGATCTTGAAATACAACTATTTCGTTCGGGTCAACACTTGTTAAATTTAACGTCTCAGCGATTTCATCTTCTATTATTTTTTTTACATCCTCGATAGAACCCGCAGATGTTTCCTCGGTGGGTTCCAACATTGACAGAGGTTGTCCCCAAATATCGATCATTATTGTTAGCGTAACTTGTGTTTTCAATTTATTGATCCTTGTAATTTCCCACTCGTGTATTCGTTTACAATAATATGAGGTGGTTTCCACGGAGATCCAAAGGATTTTAATGAAATCTCCGCGAGTACATTTAATACTTCACGGCCGCATATCGGTGGATCATTTAATTGTTGTGTTGGCAGCGTGGAATAAAAAATCGGAAACCCTTTGAGTTTCATCGAGGAATTTATATACCGCATAAACTCGCTTGGCGGAGCTAACCCATATGAATCGAAATAGACAATCCCACGTGGATCAATCGCGTATGCAACCCAGTGAGTTCCCGATCCGCTGCTGTTATCAAGATTGATGATACCGGTTTCAACGTTATTTGGTTTTCTCGGTAATTGATCTCTCATAAAAACCCCTCTGAAGTTTTTTATCGCTAGTTTTTTAGCAGCATCAATTAAATCAAAATTGGACATAGGAACCATAGGTCCGTCAACTATAGGTTCGGAAATCGAAGATTTGTAAATCGAAGATTTTTCAACTAATAAACCGTTCCTGGTATTTTTCTTAGACCCGATCCGTTCACGGATTTGCCGCTGTACCATGAATACGGGGTTCCTGGTAGGTACAACCCCTTTGCCTTTTTTTATATCCTTTCCCAGTTGCCTTTTTCAACGCCATCCCTGCTGCGGTCCCAACGGCTCCCAACGCTGCCGCCTTCGCCACCGCTGGGGCAGCCGCTGCAATCAATGCTGGTATTGCGGCTAACAAAGGAAATATACCACCTGATTTTATCATGTTCGCGACTGCAGCTTTCGAAAATTCTATTTGAACTCCTCGCTTATTTTTCATTGCATCATTGAAATGTTTTATTTGACGATCCGTTAATGATATTTTATGTGTACCGCCGGACATCTGCGCTGGTTTCAACGTTATTGTGGTTCCACATTCCTTAGCGGATTTTGATTTTAATTTCTTGACCTGACCATCAGTCAGCTTGACACTAACAACACTATATGGCATTTTATTGTAAAACATATTTATTCTTTCAATTGATCTAATTGGGGAAATCCTATGGAAACTTTTCAAGTTTCATTTACAGATTTTCCACTGGTGCATCAACAAGTCTCATTCGTCCGCCAACCCCTTCTAACAACATTGATTTGTCGCTGAGAATGACAGCAACCGCTCTATAATTAACACCACCAGGAGCTATACGAGCCCTAAAATGTATGTCAACAACGGATTGTCTCATTAAATCAAGATGTTCCAGCGAAAAGTAATAAATCGGATACAATTTCTTAAAATCGAGTTGAGATATTTGCAAACCAGTATCAACGTTTTGATCACGACCCATATATGACAGCATCCGATGATATACACGTGCTATATGATTTTCTGTGTAATTAAGTTGTATATCCTCGGTTGGTTCTTGTTGTCCGTTTATTCTCAGCGAGACTTCTCTAACACCTAACTGATCAAATATCATATGGCTGCGTTGTTGATTACCAACTCGCTCATTATTCTGTAACGCTATAAATATATGACGTGGAGCTGAAACGCCTTGTTTTGATGCCAGGTGCCATGTGAATATATCATCGACATTATCCTGTTTGACATCAGTCGTTGTTGTTAGCCAACTTAGCAATGATTTGCCACCTGTTTCCATAAATGAGAGTAGCCGCTCTTCTCTGGTAATTGATGGGGTCATTACTGGCATCCACAATACCAATTTAGTTATTTTAACTTTACCCTCAGCGGCACCAGTACGCCAAATTGCATCGTTGTCATTGCCTTTTCGCACTAACGCGATTGTGTGTTTGGCTCCATAGATGACTTTTCTGACATTTCTGCAGAATCCAAATATGTGATGGAGTGGAATTGCACACGAAAACTTTTTCTCTTGTCCTTCCAATGCTAATTTTCGTGTTGCAAACCCTAGATTGAAATTACCATTAACGCCTCCGAGAATATCAAACGCAGCTCCGGGTCTAGCTCGACGTTCTGGATTAGTTGCTTCTCGTTGATTATCAACTGAAGTGTCTTGCGGTGTTAACACTTTAATGTATTGAATGTGGTCAGCGTTATCAGTAGTATCCTTTGCAAACATCATAGACGGACCAGCCGATCTTGTATAATCATCGGAATATCTCGCTAGTCCGATTATTGTTGTTGCAACATCAACCTCGCGTTCTATTGATTCAATTTCTTTTCCATCAATGAGATATCTTGCACTTTCAAATAACGCCATTATGCCATTGTTAACGAACCCAACTCGGATATTTGGGTCATCTGCATATGGGGTATCAGCTGCATCATTTGTTACAAGTTTTCCTTCTACTTCAATAAATGCTTCACATGGTAAAAAGTATTTACTGGTATCTTGAACTTGAAGTTCAATTCGCGATCGTAGGTCGGGTTGTATTGCATGATAGGAATAGTATTGATAATCGCGGACGGAATCATCCTTGCGCATTGGGGCTTCCATATCAAGCGCGGGATCAGCTGTTCGTTTAAACATTTATAACATACTAGTGTTTTCAATTGGTGAATTGCAAAGCAATTTCATCTTTGTAATCATCGTCGTTGAAAATTCTTCGAATTTCTTTTTAGTTTCAAACCACTTCCTGCTATCGCGTTCATGATAGCGTTATCTGTTACTGGCGAAGCTGTCAATTGTGACGAAGTCAATTGCGCTAGTTTTTCTTCCACTGCGTTATTTATTACTTTGCTGATTTTTGCAGGCATCACTGTAGTTGATGGCAGCAAAATCGGAGATTTCGTTGGTTTCTTTCGCACCAATGATGCTATTTTATCTTTCGCAGCAGAAAATGCCTTTCCAGCAAGATTTCCAACGAAATTGATTCCCTTATCACGAATGATATCAATGGCTTTCATTGATAATTGTTTAGCTAACGGCGCCACCTTGGGAGCCATTCTTGTAAATAACCCCGCAATGGTATTGCCGAAACCATCTCCGTACCACGCGCGATAAACAGGCAATCGTGAGTTCACCACGTAGACACTTACGGGTTTATCATGGTTGTAGTGTATAATCATCTTGTTATAAAACTAGTAGTTTTTCAATTAGTGATCAATCGCTTACATCCATAAGATTTTCATCGTTGTGATTTTCAACTAATTCAGCAATAAGTTCTCGATATACATTAATGTCCATGATACCACCAGCAAATAATCGTCTACAGATATCAGCGGCCTCGTTAATTATCTCGACGGAGTTATTTCCGGCTCGTTTCCCTCCGATGAGAACCTCTAACCGTGATATATCACTGAGAATATTACCAGGACATGTCACGGTAGAATCAAATACATCCTTTGGATTTTTAATCGAATATCCCTTTCCGCTTGTTTCCTCAGTTGTACCAGTTGCGCCCTGACTATCATCAAGTAATTGCCTTTGTCGGCCTCGACTTTGTTTTTCTCGTTCTTGTTGTTTTTGTATACCATAACTATCAACTCCTACTTTAAAAGATCTATACTCAATTGTATCCTTTTTCAAATTACCAATAATCCCCTTATTCGTTTTATACAACCAATTAACCCATTCATCTCGGCTTATTCTACTGTTTTTATACTCGTCTTTTAAAAAATCCTTTCTAGAATCAAAGCTTTTGGCGGCGAAATCACCAAAAGTCGTATAATCCTGGTGTTTCTCCAATTGAGGTCGTTTGATTTCCTTTATAGCTCCTTCGGTGAGTTTGTCTATAAAGGAAACACCTCTTGGGGTGACGACATCAACAAGTTGTGGTTCAGGTGTGGAATCATCAATATCAGCTAATCGTTCATACTCACGCTGAGTTTTTATATCACTGGATAACTGTTGTATCCCTGCGCGTGTTTGTCCGGTCTCTGCTGCTACCTTTTCAAGCACACCAAGAACAGGCACTTCTCGTCGCTTGCCTTCCTTAGGAATATCTCCGTATATTGCTCGTTCAGTTGCTGTTTTCACATCGCTGGTCGCCTTAGTTACCGGGGCGAACAGTTGTTCACTTGACACAGAAAAGTCAGTCTGCGCTTGTTGTCGTTGTTGAAGTTGATCGCGAAGTCTGTCTCGAACCGGTATAAACTTTTTAATTGCTGCTAGCCGCTCTCGGGCTAATCTAGTTGTAAGCGATTCACCAACCATATATTGTTTGTGAACTAAATTTTCAAATGTGAAATCCGGAGGGTTTCCATCATAATTAAAAGCTTAGTTATTAAATAACTTAGTTATTAAATAATGTACCATCAAGCTAACGTATTCATCTTCGACAGGGTTAAACTGTACGACGCTATTCGCGAGTGTTTCAGAAATAACATCGCTGGGGATTTCAGAATTGTAATATCTGAGAATGGCGATGAACGATTTGTGTTAACGACGCGGCAACAAGAACAATTACGTGAAAATGGAGGCGTCGCGGTGATTACTTGCTACTACGACCAGATCATCCATTATGCACATAACTGCATGAGCAAGTCCAAACTGATGAGTATCCTTTCAGGAGAAAATCCTATGTAACAAGTGTTACAAAAAACGCTAAAAAAAAATAAATAAATTATTTAAATTATTTACGAAAGCCTATATTATTTTTTAGTAACACTCACGTGGTTAAGATACGGGTCGCTCCTCGTTTAACATTTTTCTAAGATCACGAACTTTAGAACCAATTTCAGCTCGTTTTTGATATTCTTGGCCAAGCTTTTGACGTATTGCTTCAACGGTGCTAAATAGCGTTATAAATAAATTAATGTCGTTACCGTACAAACAACCATTAATGGATTTTTGAATTCCTTTCACGAGCCTGTACATCCTAGGTAAAACATAACGACCCTTACTAGACAGATATTCAATATCTTCATATTCCGAGGTAATCTTGTCAACGTCGAGACTTTCAGATAATAATACCCCTTTATTATTTAAATTTGAGATTTCAGCAATTATAGCATTTACATCATTGATATCCATTATTTATATTTTTATATAAATAAATTTATTTATAAATATAGTATACTGTATCTCTAATTAATAAAAATAAAACATATATGACAACACATCTTTGGAACTCCTTGGGTGCCTTCGCATCCAAGTAAGCCCAAGGGGGACCCGAAACATACATCTCCGGAAGGGAGGCCTAAGGTGGCAAACGCCATCTTAGACCGCCCAGAAGATATGCTTGAGGTATAACGTCACAACATGGACGGCACAATGCCATATATTTCCGCTCGAGTGTTGCGGCAAATTTTAGGCATAACATATACTTAATTAACTTAATTAAGGATGGATTATAATTCAATGGAACGATGATGGTATGATATATTTCCGCTCGAGTGTTGCGGCAAATTTTAGGCATAACATATACTTAATTAACTTAATTAAGGATGGATTATAATTCAATGGAACGATGATGGTATGATGTGGGCGTGGTAAACCAAACCAACATGGCAACCCATGAAATCTCATTCATGGTTGCATGAGTTGGAAAAAAACACCAACCCACGCTACCGAGAATGCGATAGCATGGGTTGCCATGTTGGTTTGGCTGAGGGGGACCGCCCCACCCCCCCCAATTAATAGAAAAAAACATCTTCCGTTTCGCCATCAAATAATGTATCTGCTATGGGGACCGAACACGTAGTAGTTGATAGCTATGTTTACAAGACAAACACGATACCATTACACCACGGACTAGTCATACAGAATAGAGATTTTTTAATATATATATATATATCTGATATACTTAACAATAAGAGATTTTTAAAATAGACAATTTTACTGTATCCATCGTATTTAGGAATATAAAATACTAAGTACACAAAAAAAAATTAATTTAACTGTTTGTAAATATCAATCACGCATGCCTGCGTCAGTGAAATACCGATCATACAGGGTGGGAAACAGAAGTGTGTACTGAAGGTCACATGAATACCGATCAATATAGAGGAGAGGGAAGACATGTATACTTAACAATAAGAGATTTTTAAAATAGACAATTTTATGCTGCAACAATGAGAAATATTTTAAACAAAATAATCCAGTTGTTTAATAAAACAGCGTTTTATATACTCTGTTATAATTCTCTAGATAAAATACATTCACATACAAGGAATTTTAACCACGCCCACCTACTTCAATGAATAGGAAACACTCGCGTTCTGGCTGAGCGAACATAGGTAATGCGTGGATTATAAAGAACGTCTGTACTGAAAAGAACGAGTTAGCTGTCTGCTTTACTGCTAGTCCACCCACCCCACACATGAGATATGTAGATAAATAAAACTAATAATGCAGTTTTAGCCCACAAGTGACAATAAAAGTTTTATTCTCTATCGAAAACTCATGCATTATATCTCCATTACAGTCACGTGGGCGCGCCTAGTCAAGTACAGGTAATATAGCAGGCGACAAATTCCTTTGACGTCATAATACAAGGGAACTTAGTAGGTAGGGTGTGAATTGTAGTGCGGATTTATCCATAAAGGATTTATCTCCCTTAAATAGTTTCAGTGTATACGAACTTTATTTTATGACCATTTTTTTTAGACAGAGATGTTTTAATGATTTTTTCAGCAACAAATCGAATGGAAGTACTGCAAATATCGAAATATTTTCCAGCCGCATTTATCGACTGAAAGCTTCTCTCTTCATTATTTTCTAAATCAAACGATTTCACACCCTTGGGATGTTTCGCGTGCTTACCAGCGTTGCTTTTTAAAAGGTTATCGCGCTGCGAGACGGCTTGAAGATTCCCAAGACAATTATCAGTCTTCACGCCATTTATGTGATCAATCACAAGACCGTCTTCGATTAATCCGTAAAATGCTTCATAGATGGCTCTGTGACAGAGATACTTCTTCCTCCCAGCTGAAAACATCAAATAGCCCATATTATTCAGATACCCAACAGGTTCTTTGAGTCTGCGGTGCCTGACAACACCATCACTAGAGGCTTCGTAATTAGCAAGCACTGGGTGAGGTCTGAAATCTTGGCTCATTTGTATAATAATACTACTTGTCTAATTTATTATCTGCTTTAATTATAAATCTCTGGATATAATCTTGAGGGGTTTTTATTACTTTGTCCTTGATTTTATCAAGGATGACGGAGTCAATGATTCGTTTGTCATAGTAGCGTTTTAGTTCCCTGTATCGTTTACCCCCACAAGCAAGGCATAATTGCGATTTTCCTCTAACACCCACCCCACATTGGAGGCATGCGAGAGGGCCTTTTGAACCGTTCCTGACGCTTTGCATATGATACCCACAGAATTCGCTTCTGCATGATTTGTTACACGGGGTTGTAGATCCAATCATTAGCCACTTGCAGTGATTCATTATACTATATTTTTCTATTTAAATACTTGTTTTAATTATAACATGGAGGAGTTCAAGAGATTATCGAAAATTAAGCCCTGGAAAAATACTAAATTCAATCTTGATAGGGAGTTCCAAAGATTATCGAAAATCAAACCTTGGAAAAATACTAAATTCAATCTTGATAGGGAGTTCCAAAGATTATCGAAAATCAAACCTTGGAAAAATACTAAATTCAATCTTGATAGGGAGTTCCAAAGATTATCGAAAATCAAACCTTGGAAAAATACTAAATTCAATCTTGATAGGGAGTTCCAAAGATTATCGAAAATTAAGCCTTGGAGAAATACTAAATTCAATCTTGATAGAGTCTCTGATACACCAAAACGTCTAATCGGTGATAGAACTATACTCGGTAAAATCAGGGAGTGTTTTAATGAATTCTACCGAGACGGTGCAGCATACTGTTGGTCGACATTTCGAATTATTGATGAAGATGTCAATGTACCCATCATCGATGCTACTATGAACGATAAAAGAGCAGCTGAGATAATTTCACATCTTGGTGAGAAATCCAAAGGTGGAAATCCAAAGGATTTCAAGCAAAGCAATTCCCAACAAAGCAATTCCAATCAGAAGTATTTTTTCAGAATAAAATTCATTATCGAAGTCGAAGGCAAATGGATTATTAGGGATAAATTTGAACCAATCCTCAAGAATAAAAAAGCTGTCATTGTAAGTAGAGATTCCAAACCAGGAATTCTAACTGGAATTGACAAACCATACTACGAGAGATCTTATCCCGTAACAGCAATCGTTTATGGGATATATCCGTTAAATGATAAACCCGATATCGCAAAACTAGCTCCTATGAAATATTCACCATTGACTTCGTCAAGGCTCAATTGTGTAGCAACACGGGTAATGGAACACTTCACAAATGCATCCCGAGGAAATAAACTAACTGATCTGCGACGTAGGAAAATAACCGAATGGGAACTGACAGTGAAACAGCACGGTGCAAAGATTTCTGATATAGCTAAATTAGAAACATCATTAAGATTTCCAATAACCGTTATGACGATAACCGGAGAAGTATTACACGAACCGAAATATAAATTACAAGGAGCGCCAATACAAATTATTGATCATAACGAACACGCGTGGACACCTGCAGTAACAATATTTCCACGAGATAGAACCGTGAGATATATCCCCCCGGAATTTTCCGGGGATGTTTTCTATGAAGAGAAATTATTTGATGCTATTCATGCGTTGTGTAAAGATGATCCTGTGTCAGTGTGGTTACTTAGTAGTGCTGGTTCCGAATCAGGATTTGATCAATTTGTAAGACCAAATGGTGAATTATATCGCGTTGAAGAATTAGATAACAGAATGAGAAAAATCGCTAATGATTTTTCACCAGAGAGTTTCCATGAAAAACTACTCACGGATAGTTTTACTATTTCTTCAGTGGTAGCTCACTTCGCAAGAGAAAAAAACTCCTGGCGTCCAACACGAAGTGATTTTCTCGAGGATGTAAAATTGAGTTGCATCGAATTTGGTCATGGAGGACTGTGGAATACAAAATACCATCGTGACAGTATGATTTCAATTGATATATCCGCGTGTTATCCTGGAAGTTTTCTCGGGTATGGAGAATGTAGTAACTATTTTAAACGATTTGGACACCCCACGCATGAAATGACTCGTGTTGCGATTAATGGACCATTACCTGATTTTGATTTAACCGGATTCGCTCGTGTGATATCATTTGAACTCGCTACAGGGTTACATCCGTGTAGTTATGTTTGGCTCGGTAGACACCTATCTGAAAAGGCCTGGATGCCAATAGTGTTACTACGATATATGATTGATTGTGGCATGCTGATATCGTTGATTGTTTCCGAAGCTATTATATGCTATCGAGCTCAGAAAGAAGTTTGGCTACCACAACCCGATCTAGATCGTATAATCAGCGAACTACGAAAACAGTGTCCAGATGGAAATTCTTCGAATTTCAGTGAAGAAGAAATCATAAATTGGTCTAAGAAGTTATTTGAAAGTAAAAAAGAACAAGCAAAGGATTTTGGACGAAAAATAATCGGTAAATTTACCCAGGGTGGAAGATACGACAATGCAAAATTTTCCTCGCGGTTGATCATAGACGTCGCTGAATACGATTTTCTTGTAACGGATTTAACGAAACAGGGAAAACTTGTATCCCGTAA
Source organism: Unio delphinus (assembly GCA_029339505.1). Taxonomy (NCBI): domain Eukaryota; kingdom Metazoa; phylum Mollusca; class Bivalvia; order Unionida; family Unionidae; genus Unio; species Unio delphinus. The sequence goes on along the minus strand of JAQISU010000281.1, from coordinate 908,041 downwards.
GGATGCTTTTCTATCCAATGGTGAGAAATTGGGTACGGTTGTTACCTACTGTGATGGATATAATTCCCAGTACACACATTTGAGAAGTTCTATGCTAGCTTATGCTTCTATCAATTTATTTTCGATGATAAATAGATTTCCTAATACCGCGGTTAGAGTAGCCACTGATTCGATGTATATACACAATAAGTACAAATCAGCTGTAGCGGCATTCACAGATCCGGAGGAAGCGTGGGGGCGTTGGCGATTTAAAAAGGAGATGCTACATGAGTATTGTGAATCCGCAGACGTTGCCATGGATGAAAAGTACTTAAAATGTGATGAGATTCAATCAGAATTTTCTAATGCACCACCGGTATCTGATCCAATATGTAGATACAAGACAGTTTATTTAAACGGTTGTGGTGGGTCAGGAAAGACAACTCGTGCAATTGAATTATATCGTGGTGGTGGAAATACTTGTATTCCTACTAACATGATTGTGTTAACACCGACTCACAGACTCGCCAGAGAGATGATACAGCGAGGGGTAAATGCTTGCACTTACCATAGTTTTTTTCGATGGAAAGGTGACAAATGGACTCCTGAGCGTATGGGTGATAAATTCATTCCTGAAATCATAATTTGGGATGAAATATGCACAGTGTCATTAGATGTATTACAAACATTTCTTGAGTGGTTGTTAAACAAAAACACAAAAGTCGTCATGTGCGGTGATCACGGCCAACCACCACCATTTGTCGGTGGATCTCCACATGAATGGCTAAAGGGTTCTGTAGACTATTATGAAGAAATTAATACCGACCATAGATCACTTGATGAACAATTACGCGAGTTCAAAGCACTGCTTAGATTACAACCGGATAAAATCCAATGCGAAATAGCGCGTGAAATAATTTCAGAAACTCCTATGAATGATTTCTGGGAAACGTGGAGACCAAATGATTTGATAGTAGCAAGTAGAAAAATAGTCAGAGACACACTTCAGATGAAGTTATTTGAATTGCATAAAGAAAAATTTGCAACGCTTCCAGTACCGTTGTGTTATAGGCCTTCGGATACACGAAAGCAGAATATAGAAGTTGATATTCCAAGCCTGACAAAGTCAGGAAGTGAAAAGCAGATTCTCGTGTTAAATGATATTGTGCTGGTTGATATCAATGTCGTTGAAGATGCATTGCGTGCTAATAAATCCCCATGGACGCTAGGATACGCAGCAACAATACACTCTTCACAGGGATTGACTATATCGGATACAATTGTTTGGATGGTAGATAATCGCATCGAATGGTCGAATTTAGTCTATCTCGCAGTATCCAGAGTACGAAGAATAAATCAGCTTCGAAGAATTGTCCTGACAGAGTCAGGCGATGATGAAATCATTGGTGGCGATGATGAAATCATTGGTGATGATAATGACACAACAATAAGTGATATTGATGTTAGCATCATTAATAAAAAACTCTCCGGTTACAAACAACAGGACAAAAAAAAACAACGAGAATTTGATATTGATGCTAAATTAATAATCACTTTGAAGAAACAACAGAATAATCACTGCGCGAGTTGCAATTGTATAATGCGTTGGCAGTATTCGGATAAGGATCCTCGCCAATTCACCGTAGACAGAAAAAATAACAATCTCGGTCATGTCAGAAATAATGTGATGTTGACTTGTCTTGAGTGCAATAGACGCCGGGGTGAAAGCACAATGCCTCTGGCATCGGGTGCTAATTAAGACCATGCGGTGGCAATTGAGTATCCTCGGGAATCACTTGCAGTTGTTGTCGAGTAAATCCTCGCTGAGGAGCAGTTGAATCCAGTTTATAGATTGCTGGTCTACCAGTTGATCGTGTTATACTAGATATCTTATGCGTAGTGACGCTCCAAATAGGATCAGTAGCCCTTTTTCTACCCCCTTCAAGCTCTCCTGGTTCGTATAAGTACCTAACAGTGACATTACTACCAAGAATTGGTTGGGAAACGCTAGCGTTTCTAGGGAAATCTTTTTGTGGTTGTACGGGTATAGACTTCTTTTTAATCGCGTTGATAGGTTTCATGTTGATTGTTCTAGTAATCTCGTTATTCAGTGCAGTAATCACAGCTGGTAACCTTTTGACCCATTCACGGGATCGCTTTTCTTGAATGAATTCTTTTGCGTATTGATATCCAAATAACCGCTCAGCAATCGTCCGATTAAATCGTTCGACAATGGCCTGATCGCGATGTAGCGCAGTATGCCCTCGTCGTATGGTGACATTATGATGTTTCATTGTAGATAACACTGCACCCTGAAATTCCTTGCCAGGATCAACCTGCAATAGATTCGGCCAGTGCAGAGGACCTCGTCGATAAATCCTTTCAAATGCAGAAGCAACTTCAGTGGCTGATTTTGTTTTTAACGGTTCTGCTTCTTTGTATCGACTTGCAATATCAACTACGGTTAACGCGTATTTGTAACCACGATCATGTGGCAGAAATAATATATCAGCCTGATGAACTTCATTAGGAGCGGTCACATCAAAATGCGAGAATGGAATTTGTTTAGGTGGTGGTAGATAAATTTGCCATAGTGCCTGTTTAGATAACCAATCCGCCGCTGTAGTTTTTTTCACTTTTGCAGCGCTAGCGAGTTTATGTACTGCTGATTTACCCCTCCAGTATCCTCTTGGGGAATAATAAATTGATTCCATATTAAAATGGTAGCATTTTCAATTACCAGCACCCATCATCAATTTGCCTTTCATAGCTGATTTTACCAACCACGAAGCCAACTTTTCTTTAAAAGATTTATCAGGAATAGCATTTAACGCATGAATTAATTTCACATCCGCGAGATGCCTGTGTTGCAGGTTGCTGCTTTTATAAGCAACATCATGAAGGTGACAGGCCTTATCAATGGCGTTTATTGGTTCTTCGCCGGGTCGGGGTTGATTTTGATCATCAAGTCTGATATCTAATCGTGTTCCGGGACCACAGTAGCTATATCCTGGAAGGTGCTTTTCTCCGGGGTACTTTGCCCATGGGGTTCCAGGGAGCTTTGTCAATTTGGCTGCGATATCACCTCCTCGTTTTTTTTTAAAACATCTCCGGATTGTAAAATCTTTGATTTTGTAGAAATAAATCTAAACTTTTTTATACCACATGTTGCACATCTACCAGTTAGTGCTGATCTGTTATTTTTAGTTGTAACCGTCGTCACATCATTTGTGCTAGTACGCGTTTTACACTTCACACAATATAGATCCATAATTTATGTATAGAGATATGAATATAATTGATTTTTCAGCGACTAAAATAAGAGAACCAGTTAAGCATCATGCAGCGCTACCAAACTCTATCCGTGCAATTATAATCGGGCCATCTGGATCCGGTAAAACGCAATTGTTGCTCAATTTAATAATGAGATGGATGAAGTGGGATAAGTTGTATTTAATTGCCCCTAGCGTAGATGATCAACGATGCTATGAAGTGTTAAAGGATTTTAACGAGAATGCATCAGAAATTAAAGGTGAGAATACCATTGATTTTATAACTGATATTGACGAGGCGCCATCCGTGGATGACCTTGATGGGAGCATTAACAATTTAGTCGTATACGACGATGTGATGTTAGACAATCAAAAAAACCCAGCTAGAATATTTTCCCGGGGGCGTCACAAAAACACTGATGTGATATATGTCACTCAACGCTACACTCAGATTCCAAAAGTGATCAGAGATAACTGTAATATTCTTGCTGTGTTTAACGGCGTTGATACACATACACTACGAAATATTTGGCAGACATGGTGTTCCGATATGGACTTCAATCAATTTAAAAATTTCTTTAGTCATGCTCAGTCAACCCCGCATGGATTTGTAACAATAAATTTACATGATCCTCGGACACGATATCGTATCGGACTCGATCAAATATTTGGTTGAAATCATTTATTATTTTTTGTTAACCCAGTGATGAAATCACTAGTGATGAAATCACTAGCAGCAGAGAGGGTGGATGACAACGACGTTGGCGTATATAAGGAAATCTTATTTTATCGAATAGACGCCATTTTTTTTACTATTTGGCAGAAGCCTCAGATTTCCGAATCGACGCTCGGAAAGTTGTGAGGTTCACCCTCTCTGCTGCTGGTGCATTTGACAACATTAGTTTTGATATTTGGACCATATAAGTGTCTTAAGTTCATGTGATAAGTCTTATTAATCCCTAAATAACCAGCCAAAGGGGCTTCATAAGCCCGACTAAGTAGTTCCTATCTGTAAGGTCTTCTAACTACAATCGGATAGTATACTGACCACTCATCACAAGCAAGTACCTCGAAAGGTCTCCATTTTCACATAGGATGTCATTTTTAATGAAATAACAGACAGATATTTCAGAGGCTTCAGTTTCAGTAATGACTTTACTGGTTATGACTTTTGTGACATGTTTGCACGGGTAACTAAGGATCCCTATATTTTCATCACAATTGATGTGATAGGTGGACCTGAACAAACATACCGTGTGGGTCTGGAGAAGACAATGCATCAGTCTATAATGATATATAAATACAAAAGCCGGTTATAAATGAGTATGACATGTGACGCCCTGGATCTGTGTTAACTAGATTTGTATTTTGTAGAATATGTATATTCCAGTGCCAAATAAATTAAAGTACGTAATTACAACCAGGAATGTAGATATATTTGCAAAATGTTTTTTTTAATTATTTAAATACCTAACGTACGTATTGCAGATAGTATTATATATATTTGTTTATATGTTTTACTTTTGTTTGGATTTCTTTCTGCTATTCTAATTTTGGGAGGTGAGTGTGTTAGATTGCTTACATATTTTTATCTATTGTTTAAACAAGCAATGTTTCTTAAAATATAACAAGTCTACAACGTTTAAATATCTTTCTATAAGCATGTATTGGTATATATTCATTTTCGTCTTCTGTAGCTGTACATTGTCATAATCGTGCAATATTTGATGATACTGAACACCTTCATATTGCAACCATGTACATGATACGTGTGCCCAATAGTAGTATAGTTTGCTAGGAACTACTTTGTAAGCAAATCATATACACTTATCCGGTAAGCTCTTTAGGTTTTGATTGATTAAATTTGATTCTGAATGAACTAAAGCAGCTGCTTCGTTGACAGTTTTTAGCGTATAAACTAGCGATATAAGCTGTACAGGTCATACCATTCGGGGATCCTATGAAAGATCATACAAGTGACAAGGTATAAACGTGTCTTCTTTAGCTGGTAATAAAAATGGCAAACAATATACTTAGTTTTGCATCCTGAATTGCTTCGACATTTACTTGCTTAGTTCTTCAAATCGAAATTTGCTATCTCATTGGTTCTCAAGCTTGATTACACATTTCGAAATTGTACTGTAATTTCGAGAATATTACAAACGGAATAGCATCCTCCTTACTGCACTCAAAATAAAAAAAAAACATTTTATTCCATTGCATCTTTTGCATAATTACAATTGAAGGACTTCATATTTTTCCCATATCATAATTTCCTTCAATGACAGAACAGACTATCAATGTCGTGAAGCATCCATCCGAGAAATAATTGTTCATTTCTTCCATACATATGCAGTAATCTTTAATTATGAAAATGCTGTAAAGACCTCAAAATATAAATAGATCATTTAAACTTTTATATAGATATATCTAACACATCTTATGTATCCACTTGATAAAGTTTAATCACTTTTGCCAGTAAGGGTTTTTATGCAATATCTTTAATTTGTAATTTAGCACAAAAGGGTATAAGTATACCTTCAAATATTATCCATTCCTTTTAAAATTCAGATCAATACACGTATCGTCTGTGATCAAAGGTACATTAGAAATTTCTGAAACTTCAGTGGCAGAATAGGATTGTATATCACACACGTTATGCATATCATGTTACTGCAGCATATAATTATCTGCACAAATTATAGCAACAATTTACTTTTAAAATATTCGAATTCATTGACCAAGTTATTACGTGTTGACAACAGATTTTAAATGGTAGATATAATAATTTTGGGAGTTCAGCAAATTTAGCTCTTGATCAGCATTGTGCCATTGTATGCACTATTTTACTATTTATTATGGGTTTACAATAAGAAAAATTCCATTCCTATATGAACTTAGATTGTATTTACTTTCGTGAATAAAATCTACTCGCTTAATAATTGCTATTGGTGACATCTTATCAACAACGGTTGGATATTAATTTTAATTTGATGCATAGACTCTATTAAAAAATATAATTCAGACTATGGAATGTACAATATATAACTCTCATCAGAACTACGTTACAAATAATTACAAACGTTAAGTATATACAGCTTGATTAATAGTATTAGCACACTTGTGGTCTTTTGTTTAAACTCAATTATTAAATAAACAACTGGCAACCACTATTGAATATCAATATGGAACAAGTTAAATATAATCGTTCAATAGAAAGATTCGTTCCCAAAGTATTTTGTTCTATGGAAAAAAACATCACCTTTCACTTAACCTTTCACTTATGTGTTTTTAATATTTTTTACCCTACGATTAATATGTTATGGGCATTTGAAAGTTCCATTCCTATCCACCATATATCACACGTTATCAGCTGATTTCCAGATAAGATATTTAGTAAACTACAAAGCATAATGGAGATTTCTTTGAGGGTCTAGAAGACCGTTCCGTCATACTCTACATTCAAGGACCATTTTCTTATACGTATTGAGTTCTACTCTTCTTTCTATATGTGATTTCACATATTTAGCTAGTGGATCTAAAACGCCTCAGCCATTTCGTCAATATAAATGGGCTTATTTACTTTAGTCTTATCAAGTGGGTTTCTGATTATGATATTGGCATCGGATTCAGTTATTATGGGACTTTGTAGGTCTGGATTAGAATTAAAAGGTAAGTCAAAGTTATTTATTTATTCCATGTAATCTGTCGTTTCAATGACTGACTAGCTCATTAAACTTAAAGATTTTGTTTATAGGTGATAAAGAACGGCGCTCACTATTACAATGCAGAATGTTCACACGCAGAGCCAGATTGTTAACCGTGTCTAGTAATCTATATTGTTGAGCTTCCGGAAACATAAATTAATCTACCAGACAGCATCATTCTATTTCAGTAGGTCATGCCGATGGTGTTGCATTTACCCTTTACTAGGGTTTTTGGCACTTGATGCCCTCATCTTAGCATTCAGTGATTCAGAATCATCTACATTCTAGGCACTTGCATTTACAGCATATGAAAATTGTGCAATCTAATTACATTGCTAACGTCATTTAACAGCTTGCCAATTATCCACTTATCGGGTGTACTGCTCATTAATTGTGTAGACACATCTTGAGTAGAACTGATATCAACATTAAAATCAGACTGTCAACCACCCTCACTAGCGGACGATGGCGGAAAAAAATATTATTACGCTGCACATACCTAGCAAGATTTAACGGTCATTCCAGTAACAAAACATATAACGTTTATCATTTAGGCACAATAGTTATGGATGCAATTTGTTTTTTCTCTGTCTCAGAATATAAACAAATGTGTCCTGATTGTGTTTCACATGAGGGCCGTGAATACGTAATTCTTATGGTTCTTGCTTGTGATATTACCTCAGTTATTCGATATATAAAATCGCCTGAGAAACACATTGCTCGAGGGTGAATATATTTATGGGATCTAGGTTATGCTGTTGGGTGCGGTACACTGTCACGTCCACTTGACTCCCAGTTGTTCGTGCAGTATAACAGATCCTGTATTATATTTTCCTTTAGACTGCCCACGTGTACTCTTTCCAGACATTATACTATATGTATTGCTGTTTCTGTGTGCATGTTTTTTATCGGTATTCTCTTGCTATCACCTTAGGTACATAAGTTTATATTTGTTTCTGTTCAGCGCATTCACAGTAACCATTTGCAAATTGTTTTGTTATCTTAAGATTTCACATCTTCTCCCCAATATAGTTCTGAGAAAAATGTTGCGATACCCATTTTACGATATAACTACTAAGCATTCAAACACAAATTCGTTCCCTATAGTTATGCTTTTTTCCACATATTGCCAACTATTTGTATTTTTAGTATTTGCAAATGCATATTATATTTCTTGTCATCACTTTAGTAACGTTAAACAAATCATCGACGTAATGTGAGCTTGTTATTGAGGAATAATCCTCAAAAGAAATTTGCTTGTTGTTTTGTCATTGAAATCGACGACACTCTGAACAATTTATTTATCTACTTCTTTGATATTGGTCCTTTTACAGTAATAGACTGCGGTCAACCACATATCCCGAATAACAGCACAACAACATCTTTAACGGGATTAGCTGGAAACACGAGTTACAATAGTACATTAACAATTGAATGCAATAATGGATTCAACTACACACTTCCCGGAAATAAGACTATTCGCTGCGGGAAAGATGGACACTGGACTGGTAATCTAGGACTATGTGAAGGTGATTGTTTTATACTTTTTTTCTTCTTCAGTTATTACATTGCAGCAACTGAATATAATATTGAATGGTTTATGATTTGTTTCTGATAGCTACAACTGAAACGACTTTCCTTTTAAACAAGTAACTAATGATTCAAGATAAAGTGCAACAATGACCATTTTATGCACGAGTATTATGCCACAGCCCATCTTACAGCAGATCTTAACTTATAACTCTATACGTTTATATAGTTTTGTACAAACAAAATACAGTCATAACTTGCGGATGGCAGTGAAACTGATTACGCGTTCGAAAACCACTCTCAACAACCGATTATGCGCTTTTTATTCTTTTCAATATACAAATAAATGCATTCGCCTGATGCATAATGCAAAGAAGAAGTGTTTATCTGTAGCGCTAGTATATGTTTGTCAATACATGTTTTAGCTAAAATGTCAACCTGTTGTACTTCTTGATGAAACTATCTCTTTGTATGCACATATTCAATAAAAGATCTCTTAACGAAGGAAAAGGATAAACATATTACGACTTTGACATTCTAATTGGATAGGAAATTATTGGACATTATGGGCTTACTTATCTTATTTTACTCGGGTAATAACATTCAATCTGAAAAGATAAAATTCAAAATATTCAAACTGAAGCAGGCGAAATTATCAGCGGGGCAGCAATTTACATATCTTACGGACATTAATTTTAATACATCTTTTTAAATGGATGAAACAGTTGTTAACGTGACAGCATATCACCAATATTTAACAGTCAGCCCAGGCATTAATGTGTCATGCATGTAAACAAATGACATATTCGCGATAGACCTTACCTGCGATCACTTTCAACCTAAACTACTCTAAGTCAAATTTCTTTACCAAAAAATATGTTAGGCCAGCAAACCTTTCCTACTACAGCTTGGAAACAACCCCTCTAAACTATTTTTAACACGATATTAATATAGTGACAAGATGACGAAACATATTCTCAATTATACATGCAAAATTGCGGCTTCAATACGCTTTCCGACAATGAGGAGTTTTTCTGCAGCCATTTTCACTTAGTTGCAACTGATCTATAACGTGCTGGAAACTGCACACTATATAAAATACAATATTTCATAACACAGCATTATATGAAATTATCATTTTGTATTGATATATTATTTTCTTTATGCGAACTCTCTTACTATCATCTTCAGCAAATGAGAAATTAGTGGGTGCCGTCCAATGGTTCCCATGAGATAAAACATTTTGTTTAGCTTATTGTTTTTCGTAACATCTCTAGTATGATTATGAACAGCGTGTTCAAATATGTATTTGGAAAGGTGGTTTTAGTTTTCTTTTTTTTTACGAATAACCTTTACTTATGCCTCTCCTGCGCTAACCAACACATTCAAACCTTTCGCCTTGCGATATTTACTTGTGTCTTATTACTATTGTATGAAACTAGCATAACGTAATGTCAGTCTGATGTATGGGCAATCTTATAAGCGAATTATTCAGTATTTGAGAATTAGGTACTTTTCCGTTAAGCACTTCATTTAGGTTCTACAATTCATTTAAGTAAGAGATAGTTTAACTGAAACGAAAATTTACATTATGCATGGTACACAGTCAAATAAAGCTAGACTATGTATGTAGATTACATTTACATCTCTTCTGTTGATGTTGATAGCTAGAACATATCAGTTACGAAACTTCCTTCACCTTATATACCATGACGATATGTCTTAAACACAAAACAACCTTCAATTTCTCTGCAACACATCGTTTGAATTAGTCCAAACAACACTCGCAATGGAATAAAGGTCAGTCCATTGTTTGCTGCATCGACCGCCCTCATCATAGTAGCAAATAACTAGCGGACTGACCATCCCTTTTTGCAGCAGTTTCCGAATCTCATGGAGTATGAAAATTATATAGGTGCCAACCTGATTATTCGTGGAGATTTCAACTTTCACTTTGACTGTTCTGGACACTCATACACATCAAAACTCCTAGATTCCATTCATGTTTTCAACTTTAAATAGTCCGTTAACAAAACAACTCATAAACATGCTCACACATTAGACATGATTCGTCATAGACCTTATGATACTATTCTAAGATCCACACTTGTATCCACGAACGTGCATCATTCACCTCTGCTTTATATGCCATCAGGACGTATCAGTCACTAACGCTCCACCTTTATTAGCTAATAAGAGAAACCTCTGTTTGGTAAATAGAACCAATCTAATGCATTCAATCCAAGCAAACCTAAACACTTTCGTACCTCCTACAGCAGTACAACTCGATAACAGTCTGCGTTCATTGCTTCAAAAGCATGCCCTAGCAACCAAGTGCACAGTATCCATTCAAAAGTGTTCTCCGTGGAATAGCAATGTTAGAGACCAGTTTCGCACAGCTAAACGAAACCACCGTAAAGCGAAGACGATTTCTACCAGACTCACGATTCATAAACATATATATGAAGCCGCTAAGAAGAACGTCATAGTCCATTAAGCCATTTTATCCCAGTTCAGTACTAGGATCACTGAGAGTTCCAGTTGCAAAAGGCTCTTTGAGATTACTAACAAACTAATGTCAAGGTACCAATGTACACCACTTCCAACTACCTTTTCTCCAGTAGACCTTCCGGACCTTTTTGCAGATTTCTTTCGTGAGAAGGTAAAACAAATAGAGATATATTTGGCAAGACAATTTAAACTGACTCGTCGTCATCATGCAGTTGCGATACAGCATTTCAGCGTCAACCGTTAGCAGCATTTGTCTCTATGGATTTAGTACGGACAATCGTGATCATCCGGGGATTTCCCATCATATTTGAAAACTGCCATTATAGATTACATCACCGTTTCGAGCATCTATTTTGATTTACAAAATACAGCTTTACTGTGGTTCGTGTCCTACTTAATCAACAGGATACAAATTAAATTAGCAACTGGAATACACTCCAGCTCAGTTGATCTATGTTGTGGAACTTTCCACAAGGGTAGGTTCATGGACCTGTTCAATTCATTATATACACTCAGCCGCTTTCAAGTGTCACAGATCATCATCCGGTTTCTTCCCAAGTGAACGCTCATGACACCCAAATATAAAATCCTAGCAACCCAACTGAAGTTGATGCTAATATCCAAGGAGTAGAGAGGTGCATTTGTGATGGGAAATCATGGATGACATTAACAAGCTGCTGATGAATGATGATAAACCTAACGCTATTCTGATCACAACACAAAGATTTTATTATTGACATATTTTATTTCAAACAATACATTTCAGCAATACAAACATTAAATTAACACAGTCAGTATGAAACCTAAGTGTTACTCTGGACAATTCTTTCCCATTGCACTAACATACCATGAACATATGCAAGGCTGCATACCTTGAGCTGTGACGCATCAAGTCCATTCGCAAATAGCTTTCGGTTGATGCTAATAAAACACTTGTGTGTTTCAATATTACTTTCAAGGATAGACTACTGTAACTCAACTTCTGTCTAGTTTGTCTCAATATCTACTACTGGAACTTAATAAGTTCAAACAACAGCTGCTCGGATCATCCTTAGAGTACCACGATCAAACAACAAGTCCCTGCTCCTTTGTACCCAGATACAAAATGTACTATATGTGATATGTTTCACTAACGGAGTCCAGTTCAACATACATATCTGGCATCACACATATATGCACACCAGCAATGTACTTACACTCCTATTCTGACAATCGTTTACTCATTATTTCCACTATGAAAACGACGTCATATGGACAACATTCTTTTACATAATGCAGCCTAGAAAAAAGCTGCTCTTCAAGAGTTATACACAACAGACACAGTGATCCCTTTCAAGAGTGTTCTTAAAACTCACTTTGTTTCGACTTCTGAAACAAACTTAAAGACCTAATACTGTTTCCTATCTAAATACTTTCAGCATTTTCTTTTTCTGCTTTCATTGTGTTTTGTTTTGTGCTTTATAGTCATATAATTTTATGTTTTAAAGCGCTTAGAGCTTCTAAAGATTAGCCACTCTTAAGAAAGACCTTATTATTCTTATTATTATTTTTAGTAGTAGTAGTAGTATTACTATTATTATTATTATTATTATTAGTTATAGTATTAGTATTATTATTGGTATTATTATTATTATTTTTATTATTATTATTATTATTATTATTATTATTATTATTATTATTATTATTATTTTCTTATGTAAGGTCCTCCAAAACCCGGTTAAGTTGCTGATATGCCCGCTAACCTGTCTTGTAAGTAGGTATATTCCCCATGTTTCTTAAACTATATAATCAGCTTGAAGTACATTACTTGCACTATTTTAAAATCGTAGTAGCTCTGTGATATCGACAAAGCGTTTCAATTAAATTTATCTTTTTTTTCTTTGTTCTTCAGTGATAGACTGCGGTCGGCCATTGCATATCCCTGGTAACAGTACAGCAGTGTCTTCCACTGGATTAGCTGGAAACACGAGTTACGATGCTACGCTTACAATTCATTGCAATAATGGGTTCAACTACACCCTTCCAGGAAATGATACTATTATTTGCGGTATTGAAGGACACTGGATGGGTAATTTAGGACTATGTGAAGGTGATTGAAATCGATAGTATTATTTATTCAAGCATGTAGTTGAAGCGTTTTGACAGGTAATATAGAATATATGGCAGTCCAGCAGAACGTTTAACGATTTCTTACGAGGAATTTCAAACATTTGTCATCTAAAATGTATCCAAGACAGCCAACACTTTCATTTAGTCATGAATAGCATCGACCCATTGGTAATGTTCGAATATAATGTATAGGGCTGCATTAAAATAATAGCATCTAGTCAAAAATATATGTCGTGTTATAAAGTTCTTGTTTTCTTCCCAGTATTTTAATGCGGTATGAACCCTACCTGCCCATCCAATCAAATACCAAACCATTGAACATATAACTAATATAACTAGCTACCATCCGGGAATGACACTTTTATACACTGAGATGTATAGCTCAACTCATTATGCAGAAAACATGTACCTATTAAACCTATTTGCGTATAAAGTTCTGAACGGAAGTAGAGGCAATACAGGAATTTCAATTTTATTGTATGCTTAACACGATTGATTGTTGGAATGCATAAGCATTTAGGCTTCTTGATGAATTAGACTTGTACATATAAACTGTTCATATGTGCTAACATTAGCCATTGATATATGTTACTCTCTTGATATGGCATAAAGCTGAATGCAAACGATTGGATAGGATGAAAATATATATATCTTCGCTAGATGTCAAATTTCTTAAGAACAGAGGCCGTCAATATGAAAATAATAATCAAAACCAAACAACTGATGATGTTACAATTATCTGTGTTATAATAGCCTTTGTATCGTACAACAACACATGGATGACACTTTCTCAATTGTATTCAAAACAGGATTATATTTACCAGTGAAGTCTGGGCCCACTGTCTTCTACGAGTAACAAAGTGACATTTTCGCGACATATTGGAAGAATATTCTACATGCTAGTCAGAGACTTCTAAAATTATGATCCTTCAAGTAAACTGTTTCACTTAATTGAAACTATTTCTAAGCCGTACCCGAGGTGCGATATACATTATTTCGGACTGTACACTATACACAATAATTAAATACTATACGATATGAATATTATCATTGATATTGATATATTCTTTTAACTTCTGTGTGACATCTTATTGTCACATTAGCAAATAATGAGATAGATAATGGATGCCGTCCAATGGTTGCTTTTAGCCACTAACTTATTTCGTTTAGCTTATTATTTTTCATAGCCTCTGTATTATAATTCTGAACAGGATTTGTATTTCCTTGTGGAACCACTACGCACATACTAGTACCGGACCAAGTATTGACTTTAATCCTAATAATATTTTTGGAAATCGTATAAGTTGATATCAGTCTAATTTTTCTGCTTTATTATTCATTCATTTACTCAATATTTTAGAATGTATTTAGTTCATTCCTTAAGCGCTTTGGTCAACCTCAACATTTCATACAAGTAAATCGTTATTTTTCCTGAAAAGAAAGTTTTAAATATAAAACTTTTCCTATTTCTTATTCCTACAATGGGCGATTTCTATCAAAGATAATGTTGTCCTTTGTTTTGATATTGAAAACGGAAAATATAATTTAAAAAATTTATTATATACTATAAGTATTGTCCCTTTCTTTTGTAAGGACCTCCGCAACTCTGCTACGGATTTGATATACTCAATAACGTATATTTTATACAACGATATTTTCTCTCCGTACGAAAATAAAAAAATTAGTTTGCAGTACAGCATTTGCACTTTTTTACAATCATTGTAGATCTATGATATATACGGAACTTTAGCTAAATTATTTTTTTTTTCATGTTCACCAGTGATAGACTGCGGTCGGCCACTGAATATCCCTGGTAACAGTACAATAGTGCTTTCAACGGGATTAGCTGGAAACACGAGTTACAATGCTACGTTTACCATTCTATGCAATAATGGGTTCAACTACACACTTCCCGGAAATGAGACTATTCGCTGTGGTAACGAAGGACGATGGACTGGTAATCTAGGAGTATGCACAGGTGATTGTATTCTAAACAAATTATAGTTAAGCTGGATAACAGTGAGAACTGAAGAGAAAATCGGATTTATAATTTTTATTTTAATTATCCAAACTTTAGAGATTTTCTTTCCAAACGAGCATTTAGTTTCTGTCGCATCAAAAAGGCAGTATATTACAATGCAGACTAGCAGACTTCCACACGATTTCTTGTGGGACGTTGCGTACGTATGTCAAATATGTTAAATAAATGTGTACAAATGACGATCATTACTTGAATTAGATGTTTTGGGACTACAAGTGACATCATCCTAAGCAGAACAATATGATATTTTCCTACCATAAGGATCAACTTTATTTAATGGCATACAGACTTAGCGGTTAAAGATCGAGAGCAATCAACTTCCAACCAATCACTCGCGTTATGAAAGCAAAGCCATTGGCTACAGAGGTTTCACTAATTTAATATTATTTGTATAACCTTTCCCATCATATTGTACTAGTACCTGCACGTAACGATAAGAATGCGTACAACTGACCGTTTAATGTTGTGAAATATAAGGGCAAGGTCCTCTATTAATCATATATAATTGTACCGACAGTGTCTTATTCTATCTTTTGTATGATATGAGAAGGAACAAGGTTGTCTTCGTGTGTTTGAAGGGGTGAAGGGCGGTACAATTAACGCACACTACCAATAAACATGAAATGAATAAGAGAATTAATCTACATACAAATAATCTATAAGATCATTATAATTATGTCGAGAGTCTACATTAAAATATACCTAATGATCTCATAATTACGTCGAGAGTCCATATAACAATGTATTTACATATATATTTAAAATGCTAGAACATTCTTTATAGAATGACTTTCAACCACCCAACATGTAGCCGACCACTTTTTGTCTTAGAAAAACAGTTTAAAATCCAAACCTATACTGTATGAATCGTCTTACATGGTCATTTCAGCTAACTGGCAATAAGTATGCATTACAAAGGTGGGACAGTTCAATGTGATATTGCTCGATAAGCAATACACACGATAATTTTGTATTTGAATGAATTTGAGGCAATTTGTCAATATTATAAAATAGGCATGGTTTTTATTAAGCGACCTTCCGATCAACAATATATCTCCATCATTCCACGTTTGGCTGGTACCAAAGAAACTAGAATTATGTATAATAAAACCAATTAAATAAATGAGACAATTAGTATAGCAATGCTCTGAGAGAACTTAATATTATTCCAAAATTTATCACATTTAATATAAATCTAAGTATGCTTAAAATTAGTGTAAACCTTCAATTATGCAAATGTTTGCTCCGTAAACTGAGGAGCTGGCTAAAAATGTACATCAAAAGTCAGTAACTCAAATGTTAAGTCATGTCGCTATTTTAAAATTTGGTTATGATAGAGTTTCTTGATGTCAAATCAACGCGAATAATTTTTGTACTTAGCTTGATTAAATATATATCAACATTCCCCTTGCCATATACTTTGCCAATGAAAACAAACTTACACCAGTGAACATTAACATGTTTACACCGTATTTGTTATAGTCTGTATCACGTTTAAAAAAAATCATTTAGAGGATTGATTGTCTGCAAAAGATCCCGCTTTTTGTATTAAACAAATTCAAGTAATAATATATCTTGATTCCATTGGGTAATAATTTCATATTTGCGATGATATTCGTTGCCCTAATAACTAAGGATCGTAATTAGGTTCTCATCGGGGAATATTAAAATGTTCTGATTTGTTGTCTATGCAATTTATTTACCTTTCTAAATTTCAACGATGGTTCCAAAGTAACTCTTGGTGTCTAAGGATTTTATGTTAGAAAATTATGGTTTTCTCTAATTATACGATTGTGTAGGACATTTCACAGCTAAATGCATGACATGTACTTCAATGTTGGTTAAAAAAAAACATAGCTACAATAACGTGTTATTGGTTTAATTCAATAAATTTCTAACAGAAACTACAACTTAAATAAGATATGTATATATTTCAGCGATTGAGTGTTCTGTGATGTTCGTTATCAACAACGGGGAAATAAGAGTAACAACAGTAGGTATTGACGGCAGAAATAACACTTATGGAGTCAAATTGGCCGTACAATGCGATAGTGGTTTTACATCAAATGTTCTAGAAATCACGTGTCTTGAGACTGGACTATCTGCCCAACCAGTATGCAACACAGAAATATATATATATATATATATATATATATATATATATATATATATATATATATATATATATATATATATATTCCAAAAAGACAAATAATAATGGTAATGAAGTAGTCACGTTATTACATATCAGACAATAGTATAAAAGAAACGAACAATTGCATTATTGACGTGTAGAGATGAATCATGTTACAACTCTTAATCTTAAACTCCAGTACTCTTCTATTGATTACGTTTACGCCATTTTTATGTTCATTTAGGAACTGACCGATTTATATAATTGTGTCACAAAGGCAAAGCAATAACAAAGCGGAAACATTTTAAATATAATAGACTTAGGTAACGGGAAATTAGATTCTAAAAGTAGCTTTCAGAATATTTTCTTAATAGATATCCTGCCACAAATATTCAATGTGAATTTTATTTCAGACCCTAAGCCTACTGATTTGACCGCTGCCATCGTGGGATCTGTTGTCACACTAGTTATATTAGTAGCATTGGTGGTCGGTATCGTCATATTCATGAGGTATGTGTTTCATAATGTATATGCATGCTGTTAAATATTTGTTAACAAGTTTAATATAGAATCACGCTATCTAGAATGTGGCACCAGCAGTGTTTCCTCTGTTAAAAAATAAAGCGCATCTAAAATTTATAATAATCGACAGACTACTAGTGTCATATTTTTTATACAATCTGTCATCAAATATTCAAATTTAATACACGATTCAAGAACACGTAAACTGTATGTACTAACCCCCTATATGCATTGGCTGTTCAGTTCGTATGTGTTTCTTCATCTCCATGTTTTGGAAACTAGAACACTTAGACTTTTCCTAAGCTGTCTTGCTCCACTACAACAAAGTCCTTTGTTCTTGAATTAACCGCCATTACGTGATCGCAAGTCAACCCGTTTATGTTATGATGGACCATCATTAATTGCTTTAAATAATCACTCCTTGGCACTCATTGTGCTGAAGACTTAACGAACTACTACATTCATCATTACATAAATGTAAACGGAAGCGAACGCTGGACTGCATATAACAGGAAGTATAATTCCAGTTTTCACCAGTTCGCCCTTTCTGGCTAAATAATTTAAAAGTCCGGTCGTTAATGTAGATAACCTGGTGCAAATCCCTCATAAATCGGCAAACTTTATGTCAACTATATCAGAGATACTACTCATTAATGCATTATTCAATGCCCAATCAGTCGGACCACTCGGAAAGCTCACCGAAATGTTTAATTATATCAAATATCAGAATGTTGACGTCTTATTCCTGACACAAACATAACTAAAACATCAGGCGATGAGCCCAAGTTTGCGGATCTAACACCCAACGGTTATCCATAAAGTCGCTCGCTCGCCAGGTGGAATTGCTGTCATCACAATGAATTCCATGATACAATGTCTTAAATACAACACAACCTTCAATGTCTGCCACACATTGTTTGAACTATTCTAAAACCAACACTCACATTGGAATAAAGGTCAGTGCTTTTGTTCTGCCTTTAACTCCCTCCTCCTAGTAGAAAAACAAGCTGACTGAATCTCTCTGCTTAGAGCAGTTTCCGAATCTCTTGGAGTATGGAAATTATATAGGTGACAACCTGTTTATTCTTGGATATTTCAACTTTCACTTTCACTGTCCTGTAAACCAATACACATCAAAACTTCCCGATTCCATTAATGTTTTCAACCTGAAACAGCATGTAAATAAACCCACCCATAAACATATTCACATTAGCAGCAGAGAGGGTGAATCAGACAACATTTTTAAACAAGTTTTCACTGAAATCAGGCTTAACACAATGAAATCAGGCAAAAAAATCAATGATCAGGCTTAAAATAATATGAAATCAGGCAAAAAAAGTCAATGAAATCAGGCAAAAAAAGGTCAATGAAAAATCAATGAAATTAATGAAATCCTCCATCGATTTGGGAAAAAGGGATTACAACGTCGTTGTCACTCACCCTCTCTGCTGCTAGAACTTTCAGTTCTGGGTTAACCGAATATTTGATCCAGTCCGATACGATATCGTGTTCGAGGGTCGAAAATCACTACGACGAAAATCCCCTTAGGATTTCACAAATAGACTAATTTGTAAAACCTCCTCTTGTAAATCAATCAGATTATTAGACTGGTCAGTGAGTTTGAAATTAATTCTGGTTAATGAATTATTATGACATCGCATATAGACTGGATTCACCGGGGACTCAATTATTAAAAACCCTGGAGGAGCTATTGGTGCAAATGAATACAAAATATATCCTTCCTGAGCTTGATTTGATCGTTCTAGATTAATTTGATAGCTTCCTTCGATCACATCACACACTAAATTGAGCGCAATCACCGTTGAAATATTCACATTGAACGGAGCAATATGCCTGCCGCCACCATCTGGGTCATTATTATGGGTCAGGATAGTTGTTTGTGGTTGTGATGGTGTTTTTTTCCATGCATCATGAATTATTTTAAAACCGACATCGATGGCATCACTGAGAGAATTTTGTAGTTCTGAGATATTATATCCTGGAAGTTTGAATGTTGGAATATCTCCTATGCGGATCTTATATTCTATTGCAAATAAATCTCTTGTTTTAGGACTACTGTCACCTAATACTTCTTGAATAATTTGTGAATGAAATGTTTCCATGTCATTGATGATTTTGTTACATGTTTCTACGACACTGATAAATTCATCTCGGGTGAGAGTGCCGGATCTAAGGGATATAAACAACAACGAAATATCGTTATTGAAAGCTGTGAAATTTTCAGTGATTTTATCCCGGTTAGCAAGATGATGAATAAGTCGTATTTTTTCATCATATTCTACTCTAATGAAAAAATACGACTTATCATAATATCTATAGCTTTTTATTGGATTATCAGATTTTATCCTGTCTGTGATATAATCGGTTTTTTTTTGGTTCTGGTAAATCAACGGTTTTCCCCCCGGGTGGTAATTCAGGCCATCCTAGTACGGATCTAATAGAACTCTGATATATATCTACGACGTATCCTTCTGTGCTTATTTCAATGGCAGATGATAGTGTTGGCTCATGAACTGTTATAGCGATTTTTGACTCTACTCCAGTAATCGATTTTATTCTACGCGCGAATTCATTATTGATTTGTTCGATTTGGTATGATCCGGTTGGTATGGAAACAACATTCCAGTCTGGGGTTCCGTCTGGTTTATTCTTATTTGCAAAAACCAGTGAATTATTGGGTTGTTGACCACCAAATGATTTTGACCTAATATTTGGCCAACTGTGGTATACTCGTAATTTTGCTAGCGCTATCTCCTTCACTGGGACCGGAGAGGGGAAATTCACACTGAATTCTGGATTCGTTGAGGTTATTGAGATCATGCTTGTTTGTACTGGGTTTGTGTTCTCCACTATTTGTTGAAGTAATTCCATCTGTGTTGTCATTGTTATTATACTCATGTTTTTGTACTTCTAATTTTGACATCGCAGAATCATATATATCTACCATCGCTGAAAACTCTCTCTCTGATATAATTGTATCATCGAGCGATGACGATATCAATGAGGATAATTGCGAGTATGCAGTAGACACAACATGAAATTGAATTATGTAGTCTTGTAGTTTCCGTTGGCTGCATGAGGATATTTTTTTTGTGATTATTGAAATTATTCCAGCGATTGTTGTTGCCGCAGAAATGCAAATTGGAACAGCTATCGGAGCCATCATTGTCACTGAAGACAGTATAATACCAGCTCCGGTGATTACACCACTCACTGAATACACAGTAATATCAATTGCGGTAATTCTCCTGCGATATTTTTTAATTTTCATTGCATACTCCTCAGACAGGGTTTTGAGTCTAGTTTGATATTCTCTGACCTGATCATAGCGATATTGCGATGATGAAATCATTTTTTATTTTAACAACGCTAGCGTTTTCAATTGTGAAATCCTTTCAATTTATTTACTTAAATCCGCTACGAATTCCACATACCAGGTTACTGAAGCCTTAGTCAAACTTTTATCAGTAGATGTTATAGTGAACTTTTCAGGTGTACCCTTGTCGATGATCGTTGAAATCGTATTGTTGACCCCGGATGAACTCGACGATGATATATTAAATTGCTCCGTTGTCACCAGTGTTAATCGATAAATACCCTTAACGGTTGCAGTGATATCTAATTTGTTGTTTGTAGATGTCCACTCAAATGATCCGTGTTGGATTGTATATACTATGTTGTTGGTTTTCTCATGAGGAATTTTTGTTTTTTCAATGATTGTTATCATCCTCGAAAAATCACCTTTGACGGCTTCGATGAAGTTTTTCGTCTCATCGATGGATCTTTTAATGTCAGGGAGTTTTAGTTCAATTTTATCGAATGTAGTTCCAATAAATTTATCAATGATATTTCTACGAAATGCGGTAAACTGTTTTATGTGTTCTTCGGTTTCAGATTGAAGTGTTGCTAGTTCTAACGCAGAATCGTTGAGAATTTTTAATCGATCTGTAATCGTCGAAACGAGTACACCCGGTTTGAGTTTACCCTGATCGGAAAATAGCGCAACGGTGTTCTCGATTGCGTTTTGTTGTTTAACTAAAATATCATCCAGATAAATATTACTGGTTTTCAATTTACCCTGATCGGAAAATAACGCAACGGTGTTCTCGATTGCATTTTGTTGTTTAACTAAAATATCATCCAGAGAAATATTACTGGTTTTCAATTTACCCTGATCGGAAAATAACGCAACGGTGTTTTCGATTGCGTTTCGTTGTTTAACTAAAATATCATCCAACGACACATCACTGGATTTCAATTTACCCTGTTTGTCCTGAAATACAACTATTTCATTCGGGTCAACACTTGTTAAGTTCAACGTCTCAGCGATTTCATCTTAAATTTTTTTTGTTATATCACCGGTTGCAGTGTCATCGGGTTTGGGTTTCAAAGATCTCCCCCAAATATCAATCATGTTATTGTAAAACTCTTTCTCTCTCTAAAATGCGATTGCTGGTGTAGTCATTTACGACAATGTGTGGTGGTTTCCCCCTTGGGTTACCCAAGGAGTTAGAAATAGCGTCAAGGACATTTAATACTTCACTGCCGCATATTGGTGGGTCATTCATTTGTTGTGTTGGTAGCGTAGAATACCAAGTCTTCATTGGAAATTGTTTTATGTAACGCATAAACTCTTTTGGTGGGGCTAATCCATATGAATCAAAATAGACAATCCCACTTGGATCAATAGCGTATGCAACCCAGTGAGTTCCAGGTCCGGTGCTGTTATCGAGATTAATAATACCTGTTTCAGTTTTGTTTGGTTGATGTGGTAATTGATCTTTCATAAAAACACCTCTGAAATTTTTAATCACTAGTTTTTTAGCCGCATCCATTAAATCAAAATTGGACATGGGAACCATAGATTCCTCAATTAATAAACCGTTCCTGGTAGTCTCAGGCCTGATCCGTGAACGGATCTCCCGCTGTACCATGAATACGGGGTTCCTGGTAGTCTTAGACCCTTTCCGCTGTACCACGAATACGGGGTTCCTGGTAGTCTTAGACCCAATCCGTGAACGGATCGTCCCTTTTTTTTATATCCTTTTCCAGTTGCTTTCTTTAGTGACATTCCTACTGCAGTACCAACGGCTCCTAACGCCGCTGCTTTAGCCACTGCTGGGGCTGCTGCTGCAATCAATGCTGGTATTGCAGCTAACAACGGAAATAGACCGCCTGTTTTAATCATATTTTTGATAGCAGCCGCAGAAAGAGTAATCTGGACACCTTTTTTGGCTGCAAGTGCATCATTGAAATGTTTTATTTGAAGAGTTGTCAGCGATAATTTATTTGCACCACCAGTCATTTGATTAGGTTTCAACGTGATTGTGGTTCCACATTTTTTAGCCGATTCTGATTGCAATTTTTTGATTTGACCAGGAGTTAACGCAACACTAATAACACTATATGACATTATACATAATAGATTGATTCTAATGGAAAAATCCTTCGGATTTTCAATTACATGTTTTCTACTGGGGCATCTACCACTCTCATTCTTCCTCCAACACCTTCAAGTAGCATTGATTTATCACTAAGAATGACAGCAACCGCTCTATAATTCGGGATAAGGATAGGAGGTACCCCACCAACTGGTGGACCAGTCGGACGGGTTACACGGGCTCTAAAGTGTATATCAACAACTGACTGTCTTGTCAAATCGAGATGTTCCAGTGAGAAGTAATAGATCGGATACAGATTTTTAAAATCATATTGTGATATTTGCAAACCGGTATCCACATTTAGATCACGTGCCATAAATGACAACAGGTTATGATACACGCGTGCAATATGATTCTGACCGTAATCAAGTTGTATATCCTCGGATGGTTCCTGCTGTCCGTTTATTCTCAGCGAGACTTCATTAACACCTAACTGATCGAATATCATATGGCTTCGTTCTTGATTACCAACTCGCGCATTATTCTGTAACGCTACGAATATATGACGTGGAGCTGAAACACCTTGTTTTGATGCCAGGTGCCATGTGAATGTACCATCAACACTGTCTTCTTTAATATCCGTGGTCACTGATAACCAACTCAACAATGATTTTCCTCCTTGGTCCATAAATGATAGTAGTCGCTGTTCTTCTGTGATTGATGGAGTTAATACTGGCATCCACAATGATAGTTTTGTTAAAATAACTTTACCGGCAGCAACCCCAGCATTACGCCAGATTGCATCATCATCAGTACCCTTTCTCACGAGTGCTATTGTGTGTTTGGCTCCATAAATAACTTTTCGGACGTTTCTACAGAATCCAAATATGTGATGCAATGGAATTGCACATGAAAATCGTCGACGCTGCCCATGCAACATTGCTACGCGTGTTGCAAATCCTAAATTGAGATTATTATTAACGCCTCCGAGAATATCAAACGCAGCTCCGGGTCTAGTTCGACGTTCTGGATTAGCTGCTTCCTGTTGATCGGCTTCTGCATTATCTCTTGCTGTTAACACTTTAATGAATTGAAGGTGATCAGCGTTATCAGAGGTATCCTTTGCAAACATCATAGATGGACCCGCTGATCTTGTATAATCATCAGAATATCTCGCTAACCCTATGATTGTTGTGGCCATATCAACTTCACGGTCAATGGATTCAATTTCTTTTCCATCAATGAGATATCTAGCGCTTTCAAATAACGCCATTATGCCGTTATTAACAAAACCAACTCGGACATTTGAGTTAATGTCATATGGTGGATCATTATGTGCAGCATCATTTGTTACAAGTTCTACTTCTACTTCAATAAACGCTTCACAAGGCAAAAAGTATTTACTGGTATCATGAACTTGAAGTTCAATTCGTGATCGGAGATCGGGTTGTATTGCGTGATAAGAATAAAATTGAAAATCGCGTACAGAATCATCTTTACGCACTGGGGCATCCATATCAAATGCTGGATCAGATGACCTTTTGAACATTTTATTCTATTTATCAGAGTCTAAATCGTGATTTTCATCGTGAAAAACGCTAGCGTGAAAATCCATAGGATTTCATCGACGTGGTTTTTTAAAGCCACTTCCCGCTATCATGTTTGCAATATTGCTTTGGTCCCCTTGATTTACCATCGACGCTAGTTTTTCATCTACTGCGTTATTTATAATTTTACTAACACTTGCAGGCATTTCTTCTGTAGACGGTAACGGTTTCTTTTTTCGTGATTTTACTAATGATGTTATTTTATCCTTCGCAGTTGAAAACGCTTTCCCGGCAAGATCTCCAACAGTACTAATACCCTTATCACGAATAACATCAATGGCTTTCATTGATAATTGTTTAGCTAACGGCATCACTTTTGGGGCCATTCTTGAAAAGAATCCTAAAATGGTATTGCCGAGGCCATCTCCATAGTATGCTTTATAAACTGGAAACCGTGAATTAACTACATAGACGAGGGTTGGTTTATCATGATTGTAGTGTACGATCATTATTATAAAAACAATAGTGTTTTCAATTGTTATTTAATCACTATGATACCCATTTGCTAACTCGTCAATGAAATCTCGATATGTTTTGATATCCATGATACCGCCGGCAAATAACCGTCTACAGATATCAGCTGCTTCATTAATTATTTCTGGAGAGTTATTTCCAGCTCGGAACCCTCCTACAAGAACATCTAATCGTGATATATCATTGATAACACTATCAGGACATGAAACGCTAGCGTTTTCACTGGAATCTTGCAATCCACTTCCGCTATAACTAGTTGCTTCATCCATTTTTTCTAAATCGGTTTCTTGTAAATAATCAGGATCATCATCATCATCATCATCATCATCACGTGGTAGTTGTTGTTTTTTAGGAGAGAAAGAAATTCTCTTTGCAGGTTGCTGTCCCCGCCTTTGCGGTTTTTGCGGTTTTTGTTGTTGTTTAAACTCTTCGTATTGATTATACACGTGATCCACCATCCTGATATACTCAATGTATGATGCACTATCTGTCTTTTTTTGACTTTTTCCAGTTTTGATTTTGTAGAATATATCAGCCCAGTGAGTGAAATTCTTAACAAACTTATGATGTTCTGGTTTCAACATTTTTTTTCTGTTTTCATAAGAAGTAACAACAAGCGTAGGAATTTCTGTTGGATCAGTCTCATCAATTGCTGCTAACCCTTCTTCGTTAAATCTCATGCGTAAGTCCTCTACTGTTCTTTTTGATTCTATTTGTTTTGTTTGTTCAGTTTTCGCTGCTATTTTTTCAAGTTCACCAATAACAGATTTTCCCGTCTCGGGAACATCTCCCAGTAAAGCACGCTCAACCCCTTTCGTTGCTGTGGTTACTGGTTTAAACAATTCTTCAGACCCTAAAGCAAAATCAGTTTGTAAACTCTGTCGTTGTTGCAGTTTATTCCTTACAGAGTCACGAATTGGTATAAATCTCTTAATTGCATCTAATCGTTCACGAGCCAATCGGGTTGTTAATGCTTCATTGACCATTATTTGAAATCAGAAACCATTTTTCAATTGTAAAACACTTTTTCCCACTTTTGTTACATGTCGGATGATTTTTGATACCACCGTGGAAGTGTTATTTCATCGTGAGACACCTTCTATCAATGATGGAGCAAGTCACATAATTGTATATAAAATAATTAATACTGTGAGTTGCTCCATTCTATTTTGACATCAATGACATGTCGGATGATTTTTAACACGGTCATGGAAGTGTTATTTCATCCTATAACAGCTTCTATCAGGTTTGTGGAAAGTGTCATAATTGTATATAAAATAAATAATACTGACAGTTTCCACACTTTTTCATTGATCAATCTGACACATCGTCCATCGATTTTTGACATCCCCCTTGAGGTTCAGCTAAAAAAAATGAGGGTCGATGATAAAATGGTCGGGCAATCAATGGTCGGGCAATCAATGGTTGGGCAATCAAAATTGTTCATTTTCTTGAATTAATGCTCGTAGGTTTCTAATTTTAGAGTTGACTTCTTTTTTCAATTCGTATTCGTTACCTAATTCTTTTCGTATTCCTTCTACGATAGTATACAACGGGACGAACACACTGATGTCACTGGAAAATGAAAGAGAGTCTTTAATAGAATTCTGAATTTTTTTGATGAGTGCATACTTCTTGGGTAGCATATATTTGTTAGTGCTAACCCCGTATTCTATATCCTGAAAATCAGACACAATTTGATCAGGATTTAATCCATCTGATAGTTTGATATCCTGATTTTTCAATTTTGCTATTTCAACTATGATGCTATTCATGTTTTCAGAATTCATTATTCTATAAGAATGACATATCTCTAATTGAAAAATATGACGCATCAGATATAACTAAATTGAACTTTTTGTCCACTCTTTTTTGAAATAGCAGATCGATAACCCCCCTCTGCAACGAATCGTACTGAAGTTGGACAAATATTGAAATACTTACCGGCTTCATATAATGATTTAAATATTTTTTCTTCGTTCAAAGATTTTACTAGTCTCGCTTTTTTGAGCACTTTCCAGTCTTTCCAGATGAATTATTTTCACTCTGTGTAACAACTCGTAAATTTGATAAAGAATTATTCTTTCGATTAGAATCGATATGATCAATAACAAGACCATCCTCGATCAAACCATAATGACATTCATACACGAAACGATGATTGAGATAAAATTTCCTTCCAGCGCCAAACCTCAAGTATCCGTGATTATTCACAACACCAACTGATTTCTTTAGTCTACGGTTTCTGACAGTACCATCACTAGATGCCTCATAATTTGTAATCACTGGATGCTGTCTGAATTCTTGGTTCATATATACTATTCTATTGTTTGTCTAATTCAGTGTTTGGTTCAATAATTACATCACTGGAAAATCTTTCGATGTAGTCTTGCGGGGTTCTTATGATTTTGTCAGTGACATTATCAGGGTCAAAGACTTTTTCAGGGTCAAAATTTCTGATGGATTGTCCATTTTTTATTCTTTTATCATAATAACGCTTCAATTCCCTATATCGCTTACCACCACAATCAATACACAATTGTGATCTTCCCTTGACCCCAACCCCACATCGAATACAGGGTAACGGACCAAGACTTCCACGTCGAAAACTTTGCATATGATACCTACAGTATTCATTTTTTCTGCATGATTTGTTACATGGGGTTACATTTCCCATCATGAGCCATTTGCATTGGTTCATTATACATAAATCTTTCATTTAAATGCTTGTTTTATATATAGCATGAAGGAGTTCAAGAGATTGACTTCGAAAAATGCTAAAATCAATACCGATAGAGAGTTCAAGAGATTATTGAAAATCAATCCTAGATTTAATATCGATAGACCCAAAAAACGTCCAATAGACGGAAACATGAAAGAGTTTAAGAGATTATTGAAAATCATTCCTAGATTTAATAGCGATAGACCCAAAAAACGTGTAGTAAACAGAAACAAACGTAACAAACGTCCAAGAGACGGAAACATGAAGGAGTTTAAGAGATTATTGAAAATTAACCCTAAATTTAATATCGATAAACCCATAAAACGTAACAAACGTCCAATAGACGGAAACATGAAAGAGTTTAAGGGATTATTGAAAATCAATCCTAGATTTAATCGCGATAGACCCAAAAAACGTAACAAACGTCCAAGAGACGGAAACATGAGATCACCATGGAAGGATGCTCAATTCAATCTTGATATAGTTTCTAATACACCCAAGAATAAAATTCTTGATAAACCCATCAGAGACTGTTTTAATGAATTCAAGCGTGATGGAGCATCTTATTGTTGGTCAACATTTCGAATTGATGGTGTTGTTGACGCTACCATGAATGATGAAAAAGCAGCAGTGATCATTTCACGTGTTGGGGAAAAAAATCATTTTTTCCGAATCAAATTCATTATCCGTGAGGATGGCAAATGGATTATTAGGGATAAATTTGAACCCATTCTCAGGGGCAAAAAAACTGTCACCGTGAATCAGGATTCAAAACCGGGAATTTTGACTGGAATTGATAAACCCTACTACGAAAGATCTTATCCTGTCACAGCAGTTGTTTACGGGATATATCCGATCAATGAAAAACCTGATATTTCAAAACTAGCACCCATGAAATATTCGACAGGGCTCAATTGTGTAGCAGAACGAATAATAGAACACTTCACAAATGCGTCCCGGGGAAATAAACTAACTGATCTAAGACGAAAAAAAATAACCGAGTGGGAATTAACGGTAAAAGAGAATGGGGCAACAATTCAGGATATAACTAAATTAGAAAAATCATTAAGATTTCCAATATCGGTAAGGACAATCACCGGAGAAGTATTATACGAATCGAAATATAAATCACAGGGAGCCCCCATTGAAATTATTGATCATAACGCACACGCGTGGTCATCTGCAGTAACAATATTTCCACGGGATAGAACCGTAAAATATCTATCCCAAACCGAAGAGTTTTTTTCAGAGCAGAAATTATTTGATGCTATTTACCATTTGAGTAAAAACGATCCTGTGTCAGTGTGGCTATTTCATAGTACTTCAGACGAAGAATGCAAATTTGATCAGTTTGTAAGGCCTAACGGACAATTATACCGTACCGAAGAACTACATAATCAAATGAAACAACTAGCTAGTGAGTTTTCTGGGGACGGAGAAGACAACGATCAATTATTAGCAAACTGTTTCACAGTACCATCCATTGCAGCACATTTTGCTAGAAAGAAAAACGCGTGGAAACCAACACGAAGTGAGTTTTTTTCAGATGTCAAATTGTCCTGTCTTGAATACAGCCACGGCGGATTATGGAACACAAAATACACCGCTGATACCATTATTTCAGTTGATATGATTGCGTGTTATCCAGGAAGTTTTCTTGGGTATGGAGAGTGTGAGAAATATTTCAAACGATTTGGACACCCTACACACGAAATGACCCGTGTTGCTATTAATGGACCACTTCCTGATTTTGATTTAACCGGATTCGCTTGTGTAGGATCATTTGAAATGGCTGAAGGGCTTCATCCGTGTAGTTATCTTTGGATTGGTAAACACATGTCTGAAAAACACTGGATGCCAATAGTGTTATTACGGTATATGCTTGATTGTAAGATGTTAAAATCATTAATTGTCAGTGAAGCAATTATATCCTATCGAGCACAGAAATCAGTCTGGTTACCCCAACCTGATCTAGAAAAAATAATTAGCGAAGAGCGAAAACTGTTTCCTGATTTTAATGAACAACAAATCATGGATTGGTCCCAACAGTTATTTGAAATCAGAAACAATGAAGCAAAAAATCTTGGATGAAGAATAATCGGTAAATTTACTCAAGGTGGCAAAGATGATAATACGAAATATTCTTCACGATTGATTATAGACAACGCTGAATACGATTTTGTAATCGCGGATCTAACGAATAGGGGCTTATATGTCAATCGTAAGGACGCATTTATGTCCGATGGAACCAAATTGGGTACAATTGTTACCTACACTGATTGATACCATCCGCAGTACACACATTTGAGAGCTTCTATGCTTGGTTATGCTTCTATTAATCTGTTTTCAATGATCAATAGATTTCCTACCACCGCAGTTAGAGTTGCTACTGACTCATTTTACATAAAATAGCAAAATGGCTGATTTTAAGGCTACTGGCAAATGGGGGACATGGAGAATTAAGAAAGAAATGATTCATGATTATATTCCATCAGCAGATGTTACCATTGAAAATAATTACTTAGAAAGCAATCAGTGTTCAGAATTTTCTAGAGCACCACCGATTTATGATCCAATCTGTAGATATAAAACAGTTTATTTAAACGGTTGTGGCGGGTCAGGAAAAACAACCCGGGTAATTGAGTTATTCCGTAGAAACGCTAGCGTTTCCAATCCAAACATGATTGTACTAACACCGACTCACAGACTTGCAAGAGAAATGATACAGAGAGGGGTAAATGCCTGCACTTATCATAGTTTCTTTAGATGGAAGGGAGATAAATGGACTCCTGAGCGCATGGGAGAGAAATTTATTCCTGAATTCATCATGTGGGATGAAATAGACACAGTGTCCGAAGATGTCTTAAAAATATTTCTTGAGTGGTTGTTATTGAAGAATACAAAAGTCGTCATGTGCGGTGATCACGGCCAACCACCACCATTTGTCGGTGCATCTCCCCATAAATGGCTAAAGGGTTTTGTAGACTATTATGAAGAAATTGATACCGATCATAGATCACTTGATAATGAATTAAAAGAATTGAAGAAACTAATTAGATTACAACCGGATAGAATCCAGTGTGAAATAACCCTTGAAATAATTTCGGAAACTCCCATGAATGAGTTTTGGGAAGCGTGGAGACCAAACGATTTGATCATTGCAAGTAGAAAAATAGTCAGGGACACACTTCAGATGAAGTTATTTGAATTGCATAAACAAAAATTTGCAACACTTCCAGTACCGTTATGTTATAGGCCATCGGATACACGAAAACAGAACATTGAAGTTGATATTCCAGGGCAGAGTGAAAAACAAATTCTCGTATTAAATGATATTGTGCTGGTTGATATCAATGTCGTTGAAGATGCATTGCGTGCTATTAAATCCCCGTGGACGCTAGGTTATGCAGCAACAATACACTCTTCACAGGGATTGACTATATCGGATACAATTGTTTGGATGGTAGATAATCGCATAGAATGGTCGAATTTAGTCTATCTTTCAGTATCCAGAGTACGAAAAATAAATCAACTTCGAAGAATTGTCTTCGATGATGAAATCATTGGTGATGATAATGACACCACAATAGATGATATTATTGATAAAAAACTCTCCGGTTACAAACAACAGGACAAAAAAAACAACGAGAATTTGATATTGATGCTGAATTAATAATCACTTTGAAGAAACAACAGAATAATCACTGCGCGAGTTGCAATTGTATAATGCGTTGGCAGTATTCGGATAAGGATCCTCGCCAATTCACCGTAGACAGAAAAAATAACAATCTCGGTCATGTCAGAAATAATGTGATGTTGACTTGTCTTGAGTGCAATAGACGCAAGGGTGCTAGTTAAGCCCATGCGGTGGTAATTGAGTATCCTCAGGTATCACTTGTAATTGTTGTCTAGTAAAACCCCGTTGAGGGGCAGTTGAATCCAGTTTATAGATTGGAAGTCTACCCGTAGATCGTGTTATACTAGATATCTTATGTGCAGTAATACTCCAAATAGGATCAGTAGCCCTTTTTGTGCCACCCTCAAGCTCTCCTGGTTCGTATAAGTACCTCACAATGACATTACTACCAAGAATTGGTTGGGAAACGCTAAAATCTTTTTGAATTTTCATTTCAGGTATTGACTTCTTTTTAATCGCATTGATAGGTTTCATGTTGATGGTTCTAGTAATCTCGTTATTCAGTGCAGTAATCACAGCTGGTAACCTTTTAACCCATTCACGGGATCTTTTTTTTTGGATGAATTCTTTTGCGTATTGATATCCAAATAACCGCTCAGCAAGGGTTTTATTAAACCGTTCTACAATGGCCTGATCACGATGTAGCGCAGTATGTCCTCGTCTGATAGTGACTTTATGATTTTTCATTATTGATAACACTGCACCCTGAAATTCCTTGCCAGGATCAATTTGTAATAGATTTGGCCAGTGCAGAGGACTCCTTCGATAAATCCTTTCAAATGCAGAAGCCACTTCAGTGGCTGATTTTGTTTTTAACGGTTCTGCTTCTTTGTATCGACTTGCAATATCAACTACGGTTAATGCGTATTTGTAACCACGATCATGTGGCAGAAATAATATATCAGCCTGATGAACTTCATTGGGTCCGGTCACATCAAAATGCGAGAAATTGATTTGTTTAGGCGGTGGTAGATAAATTTGCCATATAGCCTGTTTGGATAACCAATGAGCCGCAGTGGTTTTTTTCACTTTTGCAGCGCTAGCGAGTTTATGGATTGCTGCCTTGCCTCTCCAGTATCCTCTTGGGGAATAATAAATAGATTCCATGTTGTTATTAATTACCAGCACCTAACATCAATTTACTTTTCATAGCCGATTTTATCAAAAAGGAAGCCAATTTTTCTTTGAAAGATTTATCAGAAATAGCATTTAACGCATGAATTAATTTCACATCTGCTAGATGCCTGTGCTGCAGATTACTGCTTTTATAAGATACATCATGAAGGTGACAAGCCTTATCAATAGCGTTTATTGGTTCCTCACCGGGTCGGGGCTGATTTTGATCATTGAGTCTGATATCAAGTCTTGTTCCCGGTCCACAGTAGCTATATCCTGGAAGGTGCTTTTCTCCAGGGTATTTTGCCCATGGGGTTCCAGGGAGTTTAGTTAGCTTGGCTGCGATATCACCTCCTCGTTTTTTTTAAAGGTTCCTTGAGTTCCTTGGGTTTAGAAACACATCTAAATTTCTTTGTACTACATCGTACGCATTTACCAGAAAGCGCTGATCGGTTATTTTTAGTTGTAATCGTCGTCAAGTCATCTGTGCCAGTACGTTTTTTACACTTCACACAATATAGATCCATAATTTATATATAACGGCATGAATATAATTGATTATTCAGCTACCCGACGACGGGAACCTATTAAACATCATGAAATGTTGCCGAATTCAATTAGAATAATTATAATCGGACCATCTGGAAGCGGAAATACACAACTGCTACTTAATTTGATAACGAGATGGATGAAATGGAACAAATTGTATTTAATAGCCCCGAGTGTAGACGATCAGCGATGCTATGAAGTGCTAAAGGATTTTAACGAGAAAGCAAAAGAATTTCAAATCGATGAAGATTTTATTGAGTTTATTACTGATATAGAGGAAGCCCCTTCCGTGGAAGACATCGATGGAAGTATTAACAATTTGGTGGTATACGATGATATCATGTTAGATAATCAAAAAAATCCTGCTAGAATATTTTCCCGAGGCAGGCATAAAAACACTGATGTGATCTATGTCACTCAACGATACACTCAGATACCAAAAGTGATCAGAGATAACTGCAATGTGTTGTGTGTATTTAACGGCGTTGATACTCATACGCTACGAAATATTCATCAGACCTGGTGCAGCGGTGATATGAATCATAATCAATTTAGAAATTTCTTTAGTCACGCTCAGTCAAAACCACACGGATTTGTGACAATAAATTTAGCAGACCCTAGGACACGATATCGTATCGGACTTGATAAAATATTCGGTTAAAATCACCGTAAACCTTAGCAGCAGAGAGGGTGAGTGACAACGACGTTGCGACATTTTATGATTCATCAACGAAAACGCGAATGCGAATCCCATGTTTTCAGACAACAATCACTGTCATTTTTTTTCTAGTTATTCGCGAGAAGGGTTATTTGGAGGGTATAATCAAAAATATACTAAAAAAATGTTGTAGGATTCACCCTCTCTGCTGCTACAAATTAGACTGGATTCTTCATTGATATGACAAAAATATTCTAAGGTTCACCGTTGTATCCCACGATCTTGCATCAGGTCACTTCTGCATTATATGCCATCTGGACGTATCAGTAACTAACCCTCCATCTTTATTTGCTACTAAGATAAACCTCCGTATGATAAATAGAACCAAACTAATGCATGACATCCAAGCAAACCTAGCAACTTGCTTACCGTCTACAGCAGAACAATTATATAACTGTCTGCGTTCATTGCTTAAGAAACATGCACCAGCCACCAAGTGCAGAGTATACGGTCTCACTGAACAATTTATTTGGCAACTTTTAGTCCGCGTATGACCTATTGCAGAAAAATGATACTAATAATATTATACTAAAGATATAAATCAAAACTAACTAAAGATTGTTGCAGAAAATGCTTGTAGCATTATGACTGAGGTATTAAAGTTAATAATTCTTTACGCAATTCGAGATTTTTATACTGAACCAAGACTGCCACCAACAACCTCTATTTTACATTTTATACAGGAAAGAGCTATTTTGAATATCTTTCTGCGACAATACAGCTAAACGAATCACCATGTGCCTTATGCATTAATAAAGTTCGCTAGTATTGTAACAAATTAGCATACTTTTCATCACCCTTCAACCATAAAGCTTTTAAGATATTTACCTCTGTAGCAGACACGTGTAAATACGTAAGCCACGTCGGCTGCTCATCTGTAGCCTAAGTAACGTATTTGATGTCCAATGCTAGTCTAACTGTGACAGGCAGTCACCAACAAGTCAACCCATTTCCAAGCCTAACTCAACGTAAATCTAAACCAGATTACAGATTTAGCTTATGTGCGAATTGACACATGCTAGGATTGTGATAAATAGGCTCATGTCTTCTATCTTAAATATTAAGAAAATGTGACAAATACGATACTATCCAGTGAGACCTCAATTACAAAGTGTTATACGTGGTATAGCAGTGTTAAGGACCAGCTTCGCACTGCTAAAATAGACCGCCGTAAAGCGGAGATGTATTGGCTTTCCACCAGATTCACTATTCGTAAATAAATATAAAAAGCCGCTAAGAAGAACGTCACAAACATAGTCCATTTACCCACATCATCCCACTACAATACTTAGATCACGGAGAGTTCCAGTTGCATAGAGCTCTTTGAGATTACTAACAAATTAATGTCAAGGAAAAAATGTACACCACTTCCAACTACCTTCTCTCCAGTAGACTGTCCGGAACTGTTTGCAAATTTCTTCCGTGACAAAGTACAAACCATTAGAGATAAGTTTGACAACTTTGTTACAATTGACTCGTCGTCACTATATAGTTGCGATATGTAATTTCAGCGTCAACCGTGATCAGCATTTGATCATGACTCTATGAATTTAGTACGGACAATCGTGACAAAAGGTGCACGAAACACATACGAACGTGATCAAATTCCAACATCACTGCTGCATAGATTCAATATTGCCTTCGCTAACTGATGTTTTAATACCTCTTCTCCGGGGAATTCCCACCATTATTCAAAACTGATATTGTAAAGCCTCTGCTGAAGACAAAAACACTAGACCATAACAATTTAAAGAACTATCGTCCAGTTTCTAATACCCCATTCATATTAAAAATCTTAGAAAAAGTTTTTCTAACCAAACTTGTATCTCATCTTAATTAAATCATTTTTTTAGCAATTTACAGTCTGCATATCGCCCTTGCCACAGTACGGTAACTACTCTTCTGAAAGTAGTTAATGGCATTCTCTCTGCTTTGGATAGCGGAATGTTCTCACTCGCCTTGATTTGTCTGCAGTATTTGACACAATAGACCATAATAAATTACTGCACCGTCTCCAGCATGTATTTGGCATTCAAAATACATTCTTACAGTGGTTAAAGTCCTACTTAGTCAACAGGACACAAATTGTATCTGCAAATGGAATACTCTCCAGCCCAGTTGTTACGTGTTGTGGTGTTCCACAGGAGTCTGTTATTGGACCGGTTCTCTTCATTATATACACTCAGCCGCTCTCAAGTGTCACATATCATCATCCATTGTCTCACCAATTGCACGCTGATGACACCCAAATATACACGTCTTGCCAACCAAATGAAGTTGATGCTACTATCCAAACAGTAGAGAAGTGCATTTCGGATATAAAATCATGGATGACAAATAACAAGCTGCCGATGTATGTTGATAAACATGAGGCCAATCTGATCACAACTCAAAGACATTCTCATTCACGTTCTTTATCGCAAACAATAAATATCAGCAATACCAACATTAATTTCACACAGTCAGTGTTATTTTCAGCAGTATTCTTACATTACACCAACATGTCATGAACATATGCAAGGCTGTATATCATGAGCAGTAACGCATCGGCTCTTTTCGTAAATATCTTTAAGTTAATGCAGCTAATACACTCGTGTGTTCATTAGTACTTTCAAGATTGGAATAATTTAATTCAACTCTGTCTGGTTCGTCTCAATATTTATTACTGAAACTTCAACATGTTCAAAGGACAGCTGCTCGGATCATCTTTAGAGTACCACGATCAAAGCACACACACCTGCTCCTCTGTATCCTACACTGGCTATCTATTTGATCCACAATCTAACACAAAATATATATTCTGTGCTACGTTTCACTAACAGATTCCGTCCAACATACATATCTGGCCTCACCCATATATACACACCAGCAAAGTGTTTACACTCCTATTCTAACAATCGTATATTCATTATTTCCACTATGAAGACGAAGTCATATGGACAATGTTCTTTTTTCATACCAGAGCCCAAAAACAATTGTCCATTGAAAGTATACACAAAGACATAGTGATCCCTTTATAGTACTGAAACTTCACAAAGTTCAAAACATAGCTGATCGGATAATCCGTAGCATACCACGATCAGAGCACACCTCCCCGGTGCCCTGTACCCTACACTGGCATTTCATTTGATCCAAAATCAAATAAAAATGTGTTATCTGTACTATGTTTCACTGACAGACTTCAGTCTAACATACCTATCTGAAGTCATATGGACAACGTGTTTGAGCATACCAGGACCTATCAACGTGGAAATAATTGTTCCTTAAAATTATTCACAAAGACACAGTGATCCCTTTCAAGAGTGCTCTTAAATCTCACCTTTTTTGACTGCAAAAATAAACGTAAAGACCTAATAATGTTTCCTACCTAAAATATTTTCAGCTTGTTTTTATGTTTCTAGTTTCATGGTTTTTGTTTTCTGGTTTATTTAAGTCATATCTAAATAGATGTCTTAAAGCGCTTAGAGCTTCTAAAGATTATGCGCTATATATAGTCCTCATTATTATTATTATTATTATTGATAGTAGTAGTAGTAGTAGTAGTAGTAGTAGTAGTAGTAGTAGTAGTAGTAGTATATGTTTTCGTTACTGATACAGGAGACGAAAAAAACACAATGACGATGCAACAAGGAATTTTGACCAAACAGATGAAATTAAAATTGGAGGTAATAGAAATTCTGCTGATATTAACTACCAAAATTGTGCCAGTCATGTATCTGTTGTTGTTGTCGTAGTTGTTGTTGCTTTTGTTTTAATGTACCTTTTTCAAATCTTAAAAGCTCTTAAAAATATTGCGCTCTTGTGAAATCAAAACATGTTCGTTCAGAAATAAAAATGATTGTCTACACAATTTAAATTTTCAATTTGAAGCCTAAATAGGCAAATGACAGTGTTTTTATACTTCATGACCTTTGACTCAGGGAAATTGTTATTAGCCTCCATCAGCTATACTACAATACGAGTATATATGAAGGCTTCGGTATAAAATAAAGACTAAAACTCGCTTTCTTTAGTAAATCTCCACATCAGTATTTAAGTTTTATTCCCAAACTTTTGTATTTTGTATGGTAAAAGGTCTTAGTTGTATAAATTCTGATCAAGAAATGTTAATAAAAAAGGCTCTACAGGTGCATGTTAAACCGAGCGTGAGTATTTTTTCAAAGTGACTTGTTCAGAGCGCACCGTATAACATGTCAACTAACCCATTGCAAGATCAAATATCAACATTTATACATTTTCGTACTGTTCAAAATGTCAAAATACTTGCACCGCAAGCATGTTTTGGGTATATTACTAATGAGAAATGAAGTGTATCGCTTGATAGGGATATTGCATAGTTCACTGACATTGGTTCATAATTTGCACACGAAAGGAAGTGGTCTTTTCTCTACACTCGTTCCGTTTGATTTTGAATAGATTTTACAAAGGATAAGTCCTCCCCCCCCTCTAAAAATCTGAAGTCTAGAATAAGTGTTTAATGCAAAGATATATGTTTTATTTTTATACATAATATCCTGTTTATTACCCAGCTTGTAAGACCGTGACAAGAAAATATGAAAAAGTCAATAAACTTTATAAATGCGATTTGGGAGCTACTTTGAAAACCAGGAATCAATACGTTTCCAAGGGCAAGGAATTGAATTCACTACATATTAATCATTTTCTTTATGGTATAAATATAGAACTTCCTTCACTTTAAAACCGCCCTCTAGTCTCTACTCATCCCCAAGTCATAAACATTGAAAAATATTTGAATGATTTTATGTACCGCAAAGAGGCTCAGACTCAGTTTAATTTAGAAACCTAATTTTTCAAGAAATTCATTGACGCACTGATTTGAATAGATGTAAACAAATTACAAAACAGTTTGCTCTGCACAAGAATAATAGTGTGGTTATTTGGGATTTGATTGATTAAGGTTAACTCCTTCTATGCCTCATCGCTTTTTCCCATACGCAATATAGGTAAACTTTAAAACAATGCTTGTTTAGTCTTCTACTCTCTGGTGACCCCATGCCAAATGGGTGATTTATTCGTAAACTTACCAACAATAGCCTCACCATTCATGAATCGCGTAGACTGTAATATATCGCTGACATGGACCGCTCAGAACCATGCTGTTTATATCGGGGATTTGAATGCAAGTGAAATTATGGCCTAAGTGACGTCTTTGGTGATCCATCTGACGATTCTCAAAATGAGTATAGGATTGATCGGTTTCAAGCCGTGGATGAGATCCACGTCGACAAATTGACGCGCGTGAATATTATTTGGTACGTATAGGTGAGATCATGCATTAAACATGCAGAATCGATGTGCTTTACAATTTATCTAAATTGTATCGATCATTCCAATAATGTCGTATATCCAGCAATGTTCCATGTGCACGTTATTTAAATCCCGGAGTATTATTTTCACCAGGATATTTATTCATAGTATTCATAGGAATTTCTTT
Organism: Unio delphinus; assembly: GCA_029339505.1. Classification (NCBI taxonomy): domain Eukaryota; kingdom Metazoa; phylum Mollusca; class Bivalvia; order Unionida; family Unionidae; genus Unio; species Unio delphinus. The sequence continues at coordinate 868,496 of JAQISU010000281.1, read as the reverse complement.
AGCATGGCAGTGATATCACCGCTTAGTTTCTTTCTGTTGGAGGATGTCACGAAAGTCAGTTTCTTTGATTCACACTGGAGAAGATGATAATGCGAATCGGCATTACTTAACGACTGCATCATCCACGGCGATTTCACTAACACATTTCGAAAGCCAGGCAGTTTTTTTCAAAGATTGATAAAGTTCCATCCATCAACGACCTTGATCTGGGTGAGAATAATCCTTCGTGTACGAAGATGTGATTCTTAACCACCAAAAAAGCCCCACTAGAATATTTATAACGGTTGGCACAAAAACGCTGATGCGATTTATATCACACAATGACACACCAGTGAGCCCACGGTAATCAGAAACAACTACAACAGGTTGATGATAGTTAGTGGGATTGCAGACATTCATTTGATTTAGTTTGCGGTCAACTACTATTTCTGGAATGAGTTTCGAAAATTGTTCCCTGATATCACCCGAGATCCGTATGGTTTCCGTACGATCAATTTAAGTGGTGTAAGAAAACATTATTGAGCTGGTGTGAAATCGAACGTAAAATTGGACGTGTTAAGCAATTTAATGAACAGTTAGTGTGAATAATGTCGAGTCCTGAGTCAGGAATAATATGGTATGGACTACTGACTGATGCCCCAAAGCCGCCTGTAAACTCGTGGAATATCCCTGCGACTCCATATTGATTCGCGAAAGCGTCAAATATACGTTGTAATAGTGACAATCCGCACCAGAAGACCTCACATCGGCTTTGAACGCTGGACAATGCACTGTGCATTGATTCTCGAACTCAATGAAGACATCAATGTTGCATACAAAAACGATAATTAGCTCTGAACGTATACTTCGCGAAATCAATGCCATGTTTGCACCGCTATGAAATCGGAGTTATCACAATAATGACTTGGTGGATATGATTAATGAAGAAGATATGTCAGGTTAAATGGTAAAAGACAAAAACCTCAAGAGACGTAACCTCATTTGACGTCGTCTTGGAATAACGTTAAGCTCAAGTAAGATGATGCACATATTAGTTTTACCACATTTCACAGACTATGTCATTGATGAAGTTTACCTACATAAATGACCAATTTTGCTATGCATACTCATGTAACTTGAAATAAATTATTATCCTACATAAGTGAAGTCTGGAGTCTCTCTATCCAGCAGCATTGAAGCATAACTCCAATCGTACAATCGGCCACTAAATGGTAATGATGGATAATCGTCGACATCCATAACAACCAATCCCCGCTCAAGCGATAATCTAAATTAGTTAACTAAACCAGTCGACTAAAATAGTCATCACAAATACACACACACACACACACACACACACACACATATATATATATATATATATATATATATATATATATATATATATATATATATATATATATATATATATGCCAATTTAATACATAATACGGTGCTTATAAATCATACATTATATGTTTAAATATAATTATACATTTAAATAAAGCGCAGTATATACTTAGCATGAATCATTCTCTGTATACAATACACAGCGATGGAAATAATTTTATCATAACTTTATACAATATTAATACTTTATGCTCATACAAAATAAAGATAAAAATAAATATAGATAAAACACTATTGTCACTAAAGGTACTTATAATATACTCAAGAGAGGACTAAAAAGTAATTACCATATACCCAAGAGAGAACTCAAAAGTAATTATCATATACTCAAAAGTAATTATCATATACTCTAAGGAGGACTCAAAAGTAAGTATCATATACTCAAGAGAGGACTCAAAAGTAAGTATCATATACGCAACACTTACTCGTTTCATATTCTAATGAATTAACTTCATTCGATTATTAGAGAGTGCAGATCGCGCATGTTTTACAAACAAATGCCCAATTTATAATCGTGCTCGTTAGTACTGATGAAAAGAGTAAAAATAGACTTAGTGTTGAAGCTTCTAAACTGTAAAATATAATAGTATGAGTAACGCAGAATGTATATCACAAAAATACCATCAACGACTGGCTATTTTGTATACTACGTAAAACTTTTGAAGCGAATCATTCTGCGACATTATCCAAAATTTTAAAAAGTATGAACTGTATTTTTAGACTATATATATATCGCTTCTTCACCTTGTTGCAATTTTCATTTATTTAGATCGGTCGAATAGCACCAAAAATTATCAAAAAGGGCACTTTACAAATAATACCTCAAATGAAGGTGGAAATGCAATCGAGACAGATGCGGATAATAATTGTTATGAAAACATCCAGATTATCAGAACAAATGACATCAAAGTAGAGGACCTTTTTGACTTTGTGCTTCAAAGGAGATCGAAATTAAACCTCTACGAGGAAGAATACAAGGTATAATTTTATTTGCTAAAATAATATCAACAAGCCTTACCATGGATTGAGTCTTTTCTAGCTCTACAAAGGGTGTAAATTTTACTCCAACATTGGCCGTTGTCGCATTAAATGCATGGTATAAAGTATATTGCCAAGTGATTCCAGTTCTAAAATTATACATCAATGCAAACTGACATATTTTTGTTGATGTTCATCGTCATACACAGACAGGTTTTAGATCTGACTCAAACAACTAAATTAGATTGTATTCCCTTGCAATTAAGACTTCAGGATCTACAAACAAGTCCATTACAGATAACTGGGGTAAATACAGAACACTAACGAAAGATTAACGCTGCTTTTGCTCTGTCGCAAATGACTGTCAGTTACTTATCTGACCTCTGAATAAGCATCTCATTGATAAGTTACAGGACCAGATCTAGAAATATCGTTGGCGACTTGGCGGAGGGATATCCAATTGTCAATGGGATCTGTCGGATGGAGTCCTTAGTAAGAACACATAGGATGAAACCTCCAAAAAGCTCCTGCATAGAGCATACATTTTGACATCTAATTCTAAAGAGAACTTATTCTAGAACAATGCTTACTCCATTTGTTTCGCGCTCATTTGTACAATGCATCAGATTCAAATGCTTCGTTATAAACGTTTACTCATACTTTACCATAGCAATAAAACATTGTAATTGTATGATTGTTTAATAAAGCACACTAGTGTATTTTTCATAACATTTAATAAATAACATGTTGTAATGCCCATACATAAAGTACCCAGTAAATCAACGAGTTGTAGTAGTATATGAATACAGTGTTTAATAACACATGTAATAATGCCCATGCATACATTGTGCATTAACGTGATTGAATGCGTCAGATATATTGTATGCGCAAAAATGTTCTTATGCCTTTATGTGTCTTGTGTAATACCTCACCAGTTTCTGATCTCTTGCATACAGAGTGTATTTACGCAATATGTTATAAAGTCCCAACATAACGACTGTAATAACGCAGCATGTTTTAATGTCTTTCATGCAGATTATAATTCTTTGGCATGTTCTAATGGCCCACATAGTGTGTAATAACTCCATCGTACAAATATTTTATTCTGTCAACAAGCCACAAGAAGTGTCACAAAGTCTAAAGATGTTGCCATGCACGCAGAAAACAAAGACAAAAATCGATATAAGGGTATGGTGCCTTGTAAGTATTCAATTATTCGTTATCAGATATTTGCTTTACTGTCGTATTTGAACTGTTATTGCTGTTTACTAGTAGTAGTAATGATATAAGTAGCACTTATATTGTATAACAGTAACGTTACATTTTGTGTTATCTATATTTCATTTATATTTTGGTTTTTATTTTTGCCCATGATTGATGGTATGGGTTTTGCCTACCTGACGTTTGTTATATTTCTAATAGGTAAACAAACTGTTTATTAAATACTGCGTTCAAGGCATAGCCTTGGCTAGGAACTTAGAAGTTTCTGAAAGTGAACTCTTTTTTACTATAACACTACTTTTGGAGTATCGGAAACTCATTCAAAAACATTCTGGATGGTATCATTGTAGTACATCAGTACATTACATTCTATTATATATCAAGACATTTACGTTTATTGTGATTCGTTCGAAGATGTAGACGATTTTTGGATTTCATTCACAATACTAAACTGTCTTATGAATTTTCACGTTGTATTCTAGGGAACTAAATTATTTTATTTGAACTTAATTGTTTCACTTTATTCTGAAACGTAGGTTTAAATCTTGATTCGTAACCGATGATTTATCATATAGTGCCCTTGTAGTCTTGAACTTACTCTTTCTATTTAACTTGTGTCAAACGAACGGCTTCTATCAATAGTTTTATACATAGTGATTCCAGTTTTCAATAATTAATATCATTATGTGTCTGAAAGTATGTCTTTGATTATCTGTATCATCTACAGATGATGACAACAGAGTTAAACTCCACGTTTGGGATGCTGATATGGAGACTGACTACATAAACGCCAGCTTCATCGACGTACGTTTTAGTAAATTTACAATAGCTACACTTTCTTCACTAGCAAATATTTGTTGTATTCAAGCAAACGCTACCACATATAAAGTCTTTTAAACATTAATGAAAAGAGGAAACACTAAATTGCAACAACACAATGTTTATTCGACAATGAGTTTCTTCTCAAACGTTAAAGGATAAAAGTTAAACGTATAGATGTGATCGGGACCACAGGGGAAATGATAACTGCCTACTGAAACTGTATTCTGGCATGCCTTTGTCATTCCTTTGCAGATTAACGATAACAACAATTATCATTATAAATTAAAGAGAATAATCTTGCTGTGAATATTTATTTAAACAATCGCACCTTCATGACCTAAGTTCTATCAATGCATTTTCAATACTTGAATCCAGCCCATCCCCACGAATTGAGTTTCGTCCATACGTCAGTAGTCGAAGTAGGTAAGCAAATAGTATGTTATCTGCGTTGGAAGATATAGCAAAAGAATAATAAGACTTAGTTTTAACATGTAAGCCTCTTCTGATAACTTATATATGTGACATAATTGTTGAGTTGTATTGGTTGACGGAAATGATATGAACGGTATTTCATTTTCAATAGGATGTCGCTAATAGCAGTAAATGTCCACCACTGGATCTATGTACACGGACAAACAACATTATTTCCATTAAATTGCTATTTTAATGATTCACAATATTATAAGCTGGCAGTAATAACATCTCTTTACAATTAATTTAAGCAATTATTAATACGTTAAAGAAACGTGGCATATATATATATATATATATATATATATATATATATATATATATATATATATATATATATATATATATATATATATGTATGTATATATATATATATATATATATATATATATATATATATATATATAAATATATATATATATATATATATATATATATATATATATATATATATATATATATATATATATATATATATATATATATATATACATATATACATAATATATATATATGCTGATTTTTAACTTTTCCTGTTAAATATCATTTTAAGGGATTCAGCCGATGCCAGGCATATGTGGCTACTCAAGGTTTGTTTAACTTTATAGTTTTCCTTCCGACTTTTACACCAATAAGAAAAATATTAACGAACGTACCCATACATATATTTATATTAATTTCTACTTTGAAATGTGAGAAAAGCCTCTAAACGTATTTTAAAAGGGAACATTTTACATTAGCACGTTTCTACACATGGCAACTTTTCTGTTAGTATCATAAGGTGGCACTTTGGTGATAAACATAATATGACAATCGGATATGGTATTACTACTGCCTTCTTAGATGTATGACACAAAACGGACAAAATGACTCTTTGTGGACAAGAGGAGTTTAACATTAGTATGATACTATGGCAACAAGGGAAAGCCTTATGTTAAGATTTACATAACATGTTCCATTGTTGCTATAAATATTTTTTAACGAACAAACATGATAATATGTTGTCAAGAGGAAAACAATTTTAGACTTTGCATGACATTTCCCCCATGCCTCGTAGTTTCACGTACGTATATAAAACTGTAATTGTGTGGACCATATTTATCGTCCATTTTTACGCCAGCAGTGGACGAAATATAGTCATTTCTTTACAAGCGCAGACACGAAATGCGGGGTGTATATCAACAATATACCACAGTTTAGTTTTGTCGTTTGAGCAAACCGATTCATATTTTCTTTCATAATACAAATTACTGATAAACCTGATAAGCTTTGAGTTTATTAGTTTGACAAATTTAACCTTCTATAAAGAATATACTGCAATAGTTTGCGGTAAAACTATTTAGAACAAAATGCAACAAAGTGTTATTCAATGTATCATAGATTTTTTCAAAGGCATTGTTTGGAACCACATTATCCTACAACTACAACCTAATTAAAGTTTTGATTCGGTCACTGTTATCTCCAAATACACCAGACCACAATATAAAAAATTCTAGTGAATAGCACGTGTAAGATATTGTTATTATTGCCGCTTAAATTTGGCTTTGATAGAAAGTAAGATGGGTTTAAGATCTGACGTTATAGTTACAAGAATGACATTTTAATCCAAAACGTCGTTCGATTGTTATATGGTTGTTACAGTTGTTAATTTATTTATATCACTATCACAATTTTATACGTTTAATGAAATTTCTACTCAGTATGGCGTTGGTTTTGTACTACTAATAATATTATATATTTTAATAGTTTGATGTAAATAGTTTCAATATTTATTCAAAAAAGAAACTATTTAGCAATATGTACACGCAAGTAAACAAATCAAGAATAATTTTGAATATCTGCAAAGATCTTGCCAAAATGCTGCCTTACAACAAATCTTTACGTGAGTTACAAATAATGATTACTGCACATTTTCAACATTATCGGGCACAGACGTTTTGGATAAAGTTGTTATTCTTTTTACAATACATTGTTTGTATTTTCATACCTCGCCGTAGTATTGTGTTCTAAGTCATGAAACAAATATTTCGTTCTTTTGACCCCGTTTATACTAAAATAAAATAATTCATTTGACACAATAAGATGATAGATTACGAATGAAAATTAAACTCTTACATCCTTTTTGTCAAACTTTCACTTTCCCTTTATATTTGGAGATAGAACGCCCTTTTCCCTTTTTCGAATCATATTTTCAGCCGTTGTGGGATGGGGAGGGTTATGTCGCCTTTTTGTATGGGAAGGATGTGCTTTCTCCGTACAAGTTGGAAGCGCTTTTCAGCAATTTCATGTCTGCAGAACATAGCATTTGTAAATCCATAATCAACTTTAAATGTTTCCCTTTCTACACGATACATTCCCGGCACATCACCTGCGATTCACTCCGTAAAAATTTCGAAAGAAGACAAAACACCCGATGGATAAAATTAGTATATTATGCACTGAACATCTCAGATCACCGACCCACCCAACCGAGAAAAGTCTATATAGTACAAATGTGACTAGTGTCGCCTGTCTTGTCACCCGTGCTAAAACGATCAAGATTCGGCTTAGGGTCAGAAGCACATCTCACATTTCTACCACACCTTTAAATCCGTATATGTTACTGTGGGGTTGGTGGTCAAAGAACAAAGTCAGTCGTGACAGTGAGAAGAATCTATATTTGAGAGACACTATGTGAAGCCTCAGATTGGTTTCGTTTAGTTTAGTGTCTTATAGCACAGCAGTACAAATAGATTATCTAGTGCCGACGAATAGGAATTAAGCGCCTTGTTACAATATGTTGTTTTTGTTTTACCTTGTACGCTTACCAATGCTTTGTGCATGCTCAATGATACTTTGTATATATTATATTTGCAAATTTGGATTGATCGCATGTTAGGGCTGAAAATATTATAACCTTGACATATTTTCCACAACCAATCTTTGATTTGTCCTGACATAGATAAATAGAAACAAACAGGCTTACCAGAAAAGTTAATTTCGTTGAGTTAAGAAATGCAGCCTACATCATTAGAAATCACGTAAAAATAACGTAGGAGTAGGGGGAAAGCACTTGCAAAGAAATAAAGTTCTTCCATTAGCTCATTAAAAACAAGATTATATGCACAACAGTAATGTATTTACGCTTTACAGTTTTCAATCCCAAACAGAAAATGTCGCAACCTTACATTACAAGAAAAGCTCATCTTTATATAAAATGCATTACCAACAGCGCATTATCATAGATCAGGGAATTAAATCTAGAGAGAAAACAAAATAATTTTGCACCAAAATGAACCAAAACTGATATTCAATATTTTGCAACACACTTTCTGCCAATCTTTATAGAAGCAATAATACGTAGCCGGGTGTGACCAAAGTAAAATTCTAGGACGACGAAAGCGGAAACTAGTTTAAGAATTAGACAATAGGAATTCTAATTTTAATTTTAATTTTATATTTTTTCATTGTCGACATAGGATCATTTTTGTACCGAAAATAAAACTATAACAGGGAGAGATATCAAGTTTATCTTGACTTTATATTTTTCCTTTCTCGTCATAGTTTCTTGTAAATTCCTTTTGTTGCCATGTTGTCATGGTGTTATACGTCCACCATGTAAATATAGTATTAATTCCCACTGTCACCACGGTCATTATGTAGCTATATGGCTGCAATATGCCAATTGTACTCCAAAATATAATCAAAAATACGAAAAAAGAATTATTTATATTACATCTAAGTTATTTATAATTGTAAACTTGCTTTAAAACTATTACATTCTGCAAAACGTAACCCCCGAAAATGGAAATACATTATACTCCTGTGACGTTAAACAAAATGTGCAACATTTTAAATAATCCTATAGAGACTTATTAATTCACTGTTTTGCTTTGTGCCAAAATATGTTCAGGTCCAATGGAAAACACCTTGAATGACTTCTGGAGGATGATTTGGCAGTTGAAGACAAAGAAGATTGTTATGTTGACTAACCTGACTGAAGGAAGTGGAGTGCGTATCATAAAATGTTATTAATAGTTATCTCCCTTATGTATTTAGTGTCATGCATTCAAATGTGTCTATCCGTTTCTGACTTTGATTTGTTTTCTTCCTTTGTGTATCTAGGGTCCTATTTTAAGATGTGTGTGTTTGCCATTCTTCCTTTACTTGTGTTATCTTTCCTCTTATGAAATATTTAAGTTTGCGTAACCTTTATTTGTATTAGTATTTGTAGTTGTTAAGTTGTTTTTAAGTACAACGTGTCTCGACAACGAAATACTAACTTTCAGAGAGAGAGAGAGAGAGAGAGAGAGAGAGAGAGAGAGAGAGAGAGAGAGAGAATCGAAGTTAAAACATGTATAACTATATTCATACTTCAGGAATAATATTTTTGCTTACTAGTATTTTTGTAATGTTCCAGCGTAAATGCATGCAGTATTGGCCTGATGAAGGGGCAGTGGATTTTGGGAGGATCAATGTCCAGCTTATTCAGACAGACCAATTTTCAGATTTCACGATTCGGACAATGAAAATTAAAATGGTAGTGTTTTATTGTTGTCTGTGATGGTGCCTTGTATGAAAAAAATATACTCTTACAGCAAATTAATTGTCAGTGTAGATCGTATCGAACATAAAATACCACGTAATATGTGTTTGCTTGATAAACTTATTTCCAAACATCTATGCAAAAGAATCGAGAGACATGATTGTCAAATTCAACTGAAGCTACCGTTTCACAGACAAAAAAACAGACTTTTGTCAAGACTATATATGATATTGAATTCATTAAAAAATAGAACTTTTAGATATATCAGATGGCACATGATTTATACCAGATATCATTATTTACCCTGTTTTACAAGACATCTTGTTATTTTTATATTCCGTTGTACAATAATTATCAAATGTTAAACATCTTGTAAATTTATAAGAAACGCGTAGTTATTAAACAGCGTTCGATATCATATAGATTATGCACACCGCACTGTATAGATTATATTATTATTGTGCATTTCACTAGATGGCTGCTAAAATTGAAACGATATATTTTACACATAATTCATATCAGACGAATTAGCTTTGTTAATAAAAAAAAATAATCTCATTAAATCAATTACCCCAGCCACGAGATTATTTTTTGATGGAATACTCATATAGAATGTAATAAAGGAGTTTATTTCAAGTATTACCAGTTCAAATAATAAACAACCACGTGTGAGAATTATTTCCTTCTCAAAGTAATAACAACGAGCTCATTTCAGTAATTACCTTCTCAAAGTAATAAACGAGTACATTTCAGTAATTACCTCCTTACTGAAGAGAGAAAGTGATTTATATAATACAGTTTAATTAATGTCATAGAATGACTGCCTTGGAGAAGAGAAAAGCCGGATGATAACGCAATTTCATTTCACGACATGGCCAGACAAAAGTGTGCCTCGATATTCTTCCTCCATGGTTCACTTCCGGCACAAGATATATACTACAGAGGAAGAAGGAAACTTCAGCGGCCCTTTAGTTGTCCACTGCAGGTAATGTTCAGTGCTTTTCATTGTTTACGATTTTAAATAAGATATTAGTAATACAGCAATTACTAGATAAGAAACAAGAAGAAATATAGATACGACACGAATTTTTTGGGGTTGCTTTTTTGCAACATCCAGGAATTATAACTCTTAGGCACATGACAAGTAGTATGTCAACAACAACAACAACAACAATAATAATAATAATGCTAATAATAATAATAATAATAATAATAATAATAATAATAATAATAATAATAACAGTAATGGTCTACTTGCGAATGTTGTTTGCAAAAGTCGTTTAAATCTCAGACGACACATACACACACACGCACGTTGAGACACAGACATGTGTGTGTAAGTTATCAAAGTTATCAGTCGTGTATACGTCTGTGTCTATATCCACAATGAAAGTATAAGAAGAAATAGCAAGACTCTTACAACTGTTTTATCGTGTTTTTGTCTTTTCAACATTTAAAGAGTAAAGACATTTTGCAACACAAACTTTTAAACCAAATTACTCTCATTGTCATATAGTGCCGGTATCGGAAGGACAGGGACTTTCATTGCAATAGATTTCCTGTTGGACCAGGCAAAAGCTCAAGGGAATGTTAATGTGACCTCCTGTTTGGAATCCCTGCGAAATCAGCGTGTCTTGATGATCCAAACGTTGGTACGTTGCACCCAACTACCTCCATATTCCTGGTTATGGTCAGTTTAGCTTATAGTCTATTTCCTCTCTTTTCTGCAGCTTTAATTTTGCCTTTTGTTTTACTACAATCTCATTAATGTTTTGGTATTTATGACATATTTATATTAAAATGTACTAGGATGTCATTTGCGTTATATGCCTCTTGATTCTATTTCGTTCATATGGCATGTTTACTATGATCTCATTATTGAGTAGATATTGATGAAAGTTTCATGTTGGATAATTGTAAATTGGCTTCAAATGTGTAATATCGTTAGCCGTTATAAGGCATGGTTAAAATAACATATTCATTTACATTCAGTGTAATTTTGCCGCAATTTAAATCTCTGAAATTACACCCGTAACTCTGAAGCCAACAAAAACTATTAACCTTTGCTGTAAATCTTTGTTAGAATTGTGTCCTTCTCGTCAATTTCATGGTAAGAACAATTCAGCCTCCATAATTAAGTACCTTGAAACATTTTTCTTGGCGTCATAACCGACATCAAAGTCAATCGATCCCATGTCACATGGCGTTAACAACTGTTTAACAGACTATAACCAAAAAATTATATTATTTTCCTTTTCTTGCTGCCCCAGGAATGTTTGCATACGACTTATCAAATTGTCTTCATAATGCTTAGTTGCATCAAACTAGACTAGCATCATTCTGTTCGGATTAAATAAATACTTCGTATTTGAAAGGTTGGAAGAGATATTCATGAGACGAACGGTTATTATAAAGTCAGAATCATTGAAAGACGTATTTAGTTGCTTTAGTCAGATCGTTATAGGATAGATAGGTAAATATATATGTAACCATCATTTTATTAAACGGATATTATAGACAAGTTAAATTATCATTATGGACAATTCTGTTTCAAACTTTATTATTTCTTTTATCTTTACATCAATAAGAGAGAAATCAACAATAAAATCCCGAAAAAGGTTCAGTTACAATACAATAAATCATTGATAATATACATATACAATTACATAATCGAAAAGCATCACTAAAAGACGACTGAGATTAAATGTATTAAGGTCAAACCGGGTCATTAGTTTATTACCTCTTGTAAGTCTCAGTGGATTTCATATACATCCTTTTAAGTTATAGTTAGTTATTAATCATCTGTTTCATTCCTAATTTAGGGAAGAAAAATAGATAACCAATATGATCAGTCATTAAATGATAAAAACTATAGCTGTACCAATATAAACTGAATGACTCAAATGTATCCACAATAAATGCTTACAGGAGCAGTTCATATTTGTCCACGAGGTTTTGGTAGAGGCACTTACGTGTACTACATCTGCAGTGTCAGCTCGAGACTTTCAGGAGGAGTATCGCAAGCTGCTGACAAGAGATCCCAAACACAAAAAGACATATCTTCAGCTGACGTTTGAGGTACATAACATTGGTGGTATTTATGATAACTCCTAAATGCACAGTCGAACAATTTGAACAGTAATCTCTAGGAAATAAACCAAATGAACTCTAAGAAAGGTAACTTCGTAAAAATTAGGTGCAACGGGCCTGGAAAAACTAGTAGCAGATATTATGTATTTCTCAAAAAGGCGACTGTTTGGCTGGCTCTAGATTTATTAATATAATATATTTCAAATTAGGTTTAGATAAAAGAAGACTTTTGGAAGTTGGCAATTTTGTTTAAACATGAATTTAAAGTTGTTCTAATGAGATCAATGATGAGGCAAAGTCTAACAAACATATTTACCAAGGGAATGAATCTGCACAGATTTGTACATCTCATTGGCACGATAAAACACTTCAACGGAACCCAGAAAAACGATCACATTATCTTTACAGTTATAGCCCACAATTACAATAGGACCACCACATCTGTAGTAGAGAAGGACAATGTTGTTGTATTCGTTATAACCGGTTTTCAACTTTCATGTCATAATTAGATGCCCTGTTTTTGCTCAGATATTTTAATGTGGAAAATTAAATGTTTGTTGCAGCTGTCCATTGCACATAAGTGAATATTTCTTAAAACTTATAATCAAACATTATTGACTTGTTCCAGACAAACGTTTAAAATGTCTGTAGAGGTTTCACATAATTTAGCTATTGTTTAGTGCTCCCAATATTATTCTAATTAATACAGTATACCCACCCTGGCTAGCTTTTGTCAGAAACTGAAATAATGATAGACAAATGCATAGCTCCGATACCCCAATCAGCGGTGCCGACAGTACAATTAATGAATACACAAAATGAGAAAATTAAATTCAGAACAATTTAATAGATTCAATAACAATCATCTCGCAAATAATATTAAAATAATATTAAAACCCTATCACTCGTCTTTCACTCGACCAAGTGACGCTAGATTTCATCATTTGACGTGTTGTGATAGATTTTCCTCGTGTACTATGTTCATACTCATCTCTATGATCTTTATCTGGACTGGTAATCCAACTCCCTCCAGCCCGTCTAACTTCTGCCTTCGCTCTTCCATTTCATTTTGTCTCCCAGAGACTCGGACTAACTACACTAAGTAATTCCCTCTGGTCACTAAAAGCTTCCTTCTAACTTCTCACTCCATTTTACCTTCCCTTTTGTCTTCCAGAGACTCGGACCAACTGCACTGGGGTAATTCCCTCTGGTTCATAAAAGCTACCATTATTACCAAACAAGGACATTAGCATGGCATATTCCCTTAGCCATGTAAACTCACACTAATATCATCAAATAAGCCATTACCGTTTTTTGGTCAAGCATTCGTGCCCATCGAAATACACATTCTCCCTGATAAGTGTACACGGTATATATAGATTCTCAATCGTATTATACAGAACAACATCATATCATCGTACGCATTTATGTACATTGCACATCTACAAAGTGTACACAGATATCCAAATATCCATGCGCATATATATCCTTACACATGATAATCCTACAAAGTATACACAAATAGGCAAATGCATATTAACTAATATTGCACACTGCAACCATTGTATGACATTTATCATTCAAATTCAAAATTTGCGAATCTATAATATCAAATGAATAAATGCATGAGTTTACTACGACGTAACCAAATAGCGAATTACAATATTGATTCTTTACATAAGCATTGCTCATATCTCAAAATATGCATGTATATCAAACATTACTAATGAATCAACTTACAAATGGTAATTATACGTACTAAAGTATACATACCTCAATAATTAAAGTACGCTTACTTTGCAGTAATATATTACAGCAATCGAGCAAATAATCATTTACCTGTACTGACGCTTCTTGTACTTCCCAGAATATACAAGTTTCCCGCCAATTTCGAATGATGTCGAAGCAGTTGATCTTCCATTTCTCACTCAAGATGCATTTAGCAACTACTAACGATTTAAGCTTGCTATTCTAATGTTGGACACGCCTTGCTCAATTCCGAGTGGATGTTGATTCAAATAATTATCAGACACTGCCCCCTCCCAACAGTCTGTAAAGGGTTCACTTAAGATATTCCTTTCATCCGAACAAAGAATTTCATTACTTACCTGTGATTGCAATTATTATGCAACTTGTCTGCCCAAAATACAGCTAGTTACGAATGTTATGGACATGTCAATTAACTGCCTTGTCATATTTGTTCGCTAAATTCACATTCATACATATTGAAAAGCGAAATTGTAGCCTCAGGGTCTAACATTTACATGTTGAAATCTGGTTAATTCTTACTACGTGACAATGTCGTTATATCGTAGTGGTTGTATTTGCGTGTGTTTATGTGTATAGTATTATCCATTGTGAGATCTGAAATACGGCTTCGTTAATTATGGTAAGAATCGAAAGTAGAAACAAGTTTTAAAATGTTGACGACTCTATGGTCTTAAACTAAGTAACAGAAATAGCGAACACCAACAAGTTAGTAACATTTAGCAAATAATTGCTTTCCCTGGAACACAAAGTAAAAATTCTTTTAAAAATTACAATATTAAGATATAAATCCCAATATTATTAAAAGTTACGACACAACTCCAAAAGTATAGTGTAATCCGACTGAATTCCAGTAGTGTTCCGAATGCATCCCAATCTTGAATGCTCTGATGAACTAATAGCTTGGAAGTGTTCATATTCTAAAAATCTTGATATATGGCAATTATATAATCCAAATTGTCTTTTAATGAGTTTACAATAATTCAACATTGTGACTTAGTTGGGAAGTCAGAAAGCATTTTATAATTCTAATGAATAGTTTAAATAAATAAATCCTCTCAACTTATAACTAAACACAGTTAAACAAAACTGATGAATCTAGTCACACGTTAAAGCGGGAATAAATAATTCAAATGTACACAGCATTACTATAAAATCCAACGACAGAATAAGAGAACCAGAGTGATATGGTTTATTAAAAGTTTTAATAATAAAAATATCCAATATCATGAACACCAGGAATCCCAAGCGAAAAACCGATTTTCTGATATCAAATGCAATAAAACATGTTCACTTAAAATTAATGCCTATCCTAATATATAGACTACATTCGCAAGAAATTATTTGATATGTATTATATTGTTTACTAAAAAGACTTTAAACTGGTTGGCCTAAACATAGCATTATATAGATATAGTCATTCTTCAGGATTTTGAGAATACAAAGAAAATGCAAAAGCGTAACCACGGTTGGTTTATTTTTCTTGGTTCCTCTGGTTTTTCTGCTCCAAAACAAAACTTTAGACCAGCATCTGAACCTTAATTAATATAAGTTGTGAAAAAAATGTATAGCTAATGTAAATCTATTTAAACATAACACGGGATATTTGTTATGAATCGAGCAGCGTCAGAATTGAAAAACGTAAGAAGTATCGAATGTTTGGTTTTGTAACGTTGTACGAACAAATACCGAAGACCTTTGCAAATCAAATCTAGTAATTTTGAATAAATCAGAGATAAATACATTACTGGAATCGATATAGCTATGTATCAGTCCACTAATTGAAGGGAGACAATAGAGTGTAGACTTTCAGTAGATATGACGTATTGCCACAACTCAACGTTTCAGTTCACAAAACGACGTCGCCTACCATGTTAGACATTTTTAACCGACAAACCTATGCCTATTTAAACTCGATTAGCTCTGTATCTTTCATAACTTTGACATATCCATACGATCGATCCGTTTCACTCAACAGCCTTCCTTGTAACGATATAAAAAATTACTATAAAATCCATTGCTTTTCTATGCATTTCAAGGTCCACAATGTTTACTTTGGAATATTTGGAGCTCATACACAGTCCAAACATTCTTGAAAATGCATCCCCTTTATTTTCCCTTTTTTTGGTTCACAAAACAGCTACACACAATTTCTTAGTATTTTAATATTATCAAATGATCTCATTCTCTGGTTAACCGAGTATGTAAGAGAAAAATAGTTTACATGGATGAGTTCAGAGTCTGAGAAAAGGTGTTCTATGCAAACATGAAAATGATAACACTTGGGATTACAACCTGGGCCGCCGTTATTTTAAGATATTTTTAGAAGATTTTTCCTATCTTTTCCTAATATGTTAGCCTTTTTAACCTCATTTTTTACTGTTTATTAAATACAACCTTATATGGACTCTTTTTGGGCGGGGGGGGGGGGTCTTAGCAATCATAACTGAGGATACGGTAAGCTTCTGCAAAAAAGGTAAGATTACTATTTAGGTATTTCCCTAGATGATAGCATGTGACTGTCATAGTCGCTCGGATTATATAGCACGACTGGTTCCTTCGGATTTTCTAAGTACGAGAGAGAGAGTTTTGTTCTGTTTTATTATTTAAAATTTAGAAAAACTCTTTTTTTCCAGAAATTACAAATACTTAATCCGGAAACTGACGAGAATACATATGCGATCGCCAAAGAAACTGGAAACAGAGATAAAAATAGATACTGCAATATCCTTCCTGGTACGTATCTTCTCTTTCAGAAACGTAAATAATTTAAGAAAACGTATTCCAAAGAATAAATGCTTGGACTTTATTTAACGATCAGTTTTGTTTTGTTCTCCAATCTATTGCATCCATGTTAAAATCAAAATATTACTAAACAGATTTTATGCTTGTATATTGTAACACTCAAGATATCTCACAACCGAGATAATCAAACAAGACCTGCACGTGTCTGACTTGTTTCTTCCATTTTAATCGACGGCAATATAACACTCGCTGTTAGCCGATCGATACCAAATACCACATATACTTGTCCTCAAATCAACTGACAATTACATATTTAAGAGAACCTAATTTTATACTCGCGTGCTATTTCTTCCTGTACATTCGTATGACCCATCAGGATGTGTCGGCGTGTTAGGAAATTTGGGGTTTCAATTAAATAAACTGTTTCATGCTACCACAAAGTTTCTTGAATACTGTATATTAAGCCGTCTTATTTTAGCAATTGTCGAATACCATTACTTGAAAAATATCTACCCGTAATCAAAGAAATAATCATTTAAGTCTAGGAAAGCCATACTCGTCATCAACAACAACAACACTCCTGTAACCCAAGAGGTTTTGGGGTACTAATTAGTATTGCACCACCAATTCTCTCCATATTTCATTGTGCCGCATGTGCCTCTTGTGAATCTGCAAAACTAAACCCTATCCACACTTTAATGTTGTGTTCCCACCTCATTTTATATCTCCCTTTTCTTCTGCACCTTCGCACTGTTGATTTGGCCAGTCCAGATGATCGCGTAACATAACTGCACAACTTCATATTCGTTTTGTCAGAGGTTAGAGGTTTTTGTAGGGAATGATGACTCGTTGGATTTTATAATTGACCTCTTTACTGGTTACGTGATCAATGTAGGAGATGCCCAAGATTATTTAAAATGTTTCAATCATGCTTTGTAGATCTGCCCTGATCGTCCACGCTTCACAAGCATACTGAAAAATGAATATGAAAATAGAGTGCATCAGATTTATTTTTAAACCATGTAAAATGTTGATATCTTTCCATACTGGCATCAGCCTTGATAGTACTGCTGTTAGGGCAATCATTGAATGTCATCATGGTTTGGAGCCCTCATCTATGATAATCGAAGCTTGAATCTTGTGATTGTTTCCACCATTTGTCCACTGATCTTTATCTCTGTACTGATGCCATTTGTACTGCTTGTCATCAGGGTTTTTTACGGCGCTAATCGCCATACCGTGTACTGTTGAGCTTATTTTGAGGCACCAAGCCAAGTCAGAAAGTTCTTGTTCATCTTCTGTCAAGGCAATGAGAAAGCCATACACATATAGGTAACAGCACTTACGCTAGGTTTGTTGTACTAGCGCTTTTATTTGCCAAGTAAAATAAGGGAAATAAATTATATTTCAATTGCTTTTCTTGTTCCATTTAACTCCATAAAAGATAAATTGCAATATATTATTCAATTTGCAATTCGCAGCAGCAGAGAGTGTGAACAGACCACCCTTTTCCGACAAAAAATTGATTGAATCCTCAAAACGGAAAATAGAGCCTTCCTACGAAATCTCATATTTTAACCCAAAAAAATAAGTCTCCATTTAGCAAACGGAGACTTTACGATTTTTTAATCAATTTTGGTCGCAACGATGTGGTCATTCACACTCTCTGCTGATGCAAGTTAACAAAAATAATAAATGATTTCAACCAAATATTTGATCGAGTCCTTAGGACTTTACAAACAAACTAATCGCTAACACCTCATCTCGTAGATCAATTAAATTATTTGACTGGTCGGTGAGTCGGAAATTAATTCTCGTTAGCGAATTATTATGGCATCGCATGTAGACAGGATTAATTGGTTTTTCAATAATTAGGAATCCTGGAGGAGCTGTTGGTGCAAACGAATAAAGAATATATCCCTGCTGAGCTTGATTTGATTGCTCTAGATTAATTTGATAGCTTCCTTCAATTGCATCACATGTTAAATTGAGCGCAATCACCGTTAAAATATTCACATTATGCGGGGCAATACGCCTACCGCCACCATCTGGATCATTATTATACCTGAGGAGGACAGTTGAATCTGGTTTTTGTAACGCCTTGATATCGGTTCTAACAATTCTTGCTAGTTCATCAGCGTTGTATTTGGGAAACTTGAAATTACGCAGATTGTCTTCTGTGATATTGTAATCGGTTAGAAATCGTTGTTTATTGTCGCTGTTGTCATTAATTATTGTTTGAATAATTAGTTCATAGATATATTCCATGCCAGATATAAGTTGATTTATTATTTCAACGTGTTTTTGCGATTTTGTTTTCCGTAGTTGTTCTAGTTGTGTTTCATATAATTGTTTAATTTCATTAAAATAACCACGGATGTCAGTTAGCGTAAATGAAATAGTAACAGATGAGTCGACTGTTCTTTTAATGATAAAATCCC
The DNA here is from genome assembly GCA_029339505.1 of Unio delphinus. NCBI lineage: Eukaryota > Metazoa > Mollusca > Bivalvia > Unionida > Unionidae > Unio > Unio delphinus. Next base: position 849,047 of record JAQISU010000281.1, on the reverse strand, counting down.
ATTGCAATGAGTCTTTGTTGGTAAATATAAATCTATCGGCGGTTTTTCCTTTTCTTGTATCAGATAAATTATCTCGATAACTGGGATTGATTTCATGATTTGATTGTACGTCCGTGGTTACGTCGGTGGCGGATTTTTCCGGTGGTTTTTCAGGCCATCCTAACACTGTTCTTAACGAGCTATTATAGATATCTACAATGTATCCCTCTGTGCTTATTTCGATCGACGACGAGAGCGTCGGTTCATGAACTTTAATAGCTATTTTTGATTCTTTTCCAGTGATTGATTTTATTCTACGCTGAATTTCAGCATCGATTTGCTTAATTTGGTACGACCCAGTTGGTAACGAAACAGTTTCCCACACTTGAGTGCCATCGGGTTTATTCTTATACGAGAATACCATTGAGTTATTGGGTTGCTGACCGCCAAATGCAACAGATCTGATATTAGGCCAGCTATGATATACTCGTAATTTTGCCAGCGCGACCTCACGCACTGGAATCGGAGAAGGGAAGTTCACACTAAATTCAGGGTTTGTTGATGTTATTGATATCATGCTTGTTCGTATCGGAGTGGTATTCTCCGCGATTCGTTGAAGCAGTTCGAGTGACATTATTGTTAACGCTGTCTTCAATTTCCAATTTCAACATCGCGGAGTTATACAACTGGGTCATCGTGGAAAATTCAACATCGGATATGAACGAATTATCTATCGACAGCGAGATCAACTCGGATAATTTCGAGTATGCGTCAAATACCACCCGGTACCGAGCTGTATAATCGCTGAGTTTTTTCTGGGAACACGATGATAACTTTTTAGTTATCGCGGTGGCGACTGCCGCAATTGTTGTTGCCGCGGAGATAGCAATTGGAACTGCAATCGGAGCCATCATGGTCACCGTTGACAAAATAACCCCGGCGCTGGCCATCACACCGGACACCGAGTACACGGTGATGTCGATGATTGCTATGCTGCGTCGGTATTTTTTTTCATTTTTTCACGATAGCGCTCAGAAAGTGATTTCAAGTTCGCGGAAAATTCTTTCACGGTATCATATCGATATCGATGCGATTGTGATACCTCTGGGACTATTATCGGTTCAATTGATTTCATCGATGTCATTGTTATTTTAAACCCGCTAGTGTTTTCAATTATTCGCCATCGTTAAGGGGTCCAGGGAAGGCCAGGTGGGTAGATGGGTTGGGATGTCGTAGGTATGGTAGCTTCACCCTGAAAAATCATCTACAAGTTCTAAACACCAAGTTATTTTTGATCTAATGGTGGAGCTATCAACCGCAACGACATTAAAGTGTTGACCGTTACTCCTGATAATTAACATCGCGGTGCCACCAGAGTAGGTTTTACCGCCCGCGATCATATTAAGTTGATCGACAGAGATCCACGTTAGCCTGTAGATACCTTCAATCCCCGTTATACTGTAGATATCATCGCCCCCCGCATCGTCCCTCGTCCAGAGACCAGTGGACAATGTAGTATAAACGTCTCTCATCCAATCCATGGTTCCATGATCGACTGTATACACGACATTTTTAATTCTTATGTGTGGATGCGGAATCTTTATCTTTTCAAAATTTTCTTTTAGTTTACGAATATCATTGTAAATATCTTTGAGAGTCATCGTAGATGTAGCCGGGACACCAAAAAACTTATCGACGACGTCGTTGGTGGGGTTTTGTACCTTTTTAAAATCTTCTTTTAGTTTAAGAATATCGTCGTAAACGTCGAAATAGGTTTTTTTGATTTCGGTATATTTCATCATCGTTTCATCGCGGCGTTTAAAAAATGAAATCAATAGGAGGTCAAATTCCAAACCTTTTTGGGTGCCATAATGCATGTTGAGTTGAGAATATGTCGTCGTGATATTGTAACTTTCAGAGCCCTCAAAGAAATTATTAACCATTTCATTGGTGCGTTTTTGTTCGTCAATAGCTTTTTTAACTTCAGCGAGGGTTGGGCCTGTCAGATATGTGGTTTCAGACACAGGTGTTCTCCCTAAAAATTTATCAACGATGGTATTAAGTGTTGTTTGTTTCACCATAAACATATTAATATCTTTGAGAGTCATCGTAGATGTAGCTGGGAAACCAAATAAATTATTAGCGACGTTGGCATTTTGAGTATGCCTGATAATAAACTCGCTAATTTCAGCGAGAGTCATACCTGCCACAAGCGGGGTTCCAAAAACTTAACAACGACGTCGTTAGTGGGTTTTTGTACCTTTTCAAGATTTTCTATTAGTTTAGACATATCCGTGTAAATATCGAGATAATTTGCCTTGATTTCATTTCCATTCATCATCCTTCCCGCCCCTTTGTTAAAAAAGAATAAAGATAGAAAGTTTTTAATTTCAGCGAGAGTCATGCCAACCACAAGCGGGGTTCCAAAGAATTTATGTACGACATATTATAACCTCGTAAATGATCATCCAGTTCACGGCCGCGGGTGGCAATCATGCTGTCGTGGGCGTCAATCGCGTTGGGGATCGTAGACACAAGTTCGCTTGGTTTAAGTTGTCCACCTTTGGAATACAGCGCAATAGAGTTTTCAGCGGCGTCGCGCTGCCGTATCAAAATGTCATCCGCGGATATATTATTGCTTTTCAATTTACCCTGGCGATCTTGAAATACAACTATTTCGTTCGGGTCAACACTTGATAAATTTAACGTCTCAGCGATTTCATCTTCAATTATTTTTTTACATCCTCGATAGAACCCGCAGATGTTTCCGCGGTGGGTTCCGACATTGATAGAGATCGTCACCAAATATCAATCATTATTGTAAAGACTCTAGTATTTTCAATTTATTGATTCTCTAAAATTACCTTGTAATTTCCCACTCGTGTATTTATTTACAACCAGATGAGGTGGTTTCTGTGACGATGAAATCTCCGCGAGGACATTTAATACTTCACGGCCGCATATCGGTGGATCATTTAATTGTTGTGTTGGCAGCGTGGAATAAAAAATCGGAAACTCTTTGAGTTTCATCGAAGAATTTATATACCGCATAAACTCGACTGGCGGAGCTAACCCATATGAATCAAAATAAACAATCCCACGCGGATCGATCGGTATGCAACCCAGTGAGTTCCCGATCCGTTACTGTTATCAAGATTGACGATACCGGTTTCAACGCGTTTAGGTTTTCTCGGTAATTGATCTCTCATAAAAACCCCTCTGAAGTTTTTTATCGCTAGGTTTTTAGCAGCATCAATTAAATCAAAATTGGACATAGGGAAAATTGGGCTTTCAACTAATAAACCGTTCCTGGTATTCTCAGACCTGATCCGCGAACGGATCTCCCGCTGTACCATGAATACGGGGTTCCTGGTAGGTACAAACCCTTTCCCTTTTTTTATATCCTTTCCCAGCTGCCTTTTTCAACGCCATCCCTGCGGCGGTCCCAACGGCCCCCAACGCTGCCGCCTTCGCCACCGCTGGGGCAGCCGATGCAATCAATGCTGGTATTGCAGCTAACAATGGAAATATACCACCTGATTTTATCATGTTGGCGACTGCGGCTTTTGAAAACACAATTTGAATCCCTCGCCGTTTCTTTAGCGCATCATTGAAATGTTTTATTTGACGATCCGTCAATGATATTTTATGTGTACCGCCGGACATCTGCGTTGGTTTTAACGTTATTGTTGTTCCACATTCTTTAGCGTATTTTGATCGCAATTTCTTAACCTGACCATCAGTCAGCTTGACACTAACAACACTATATGTCATTTTATTGTAAAACACATTTATGCTTTCAATTGATCTAATTGGAAACTCTTCAAGTTTCATTTACATATTTTCCACTGGTGCGTCAATGATTCTCATTCGTCCACCAACACCTTCTAACAACATTCATTTGTCGCTGAGAATAACAGCAACCGCTCTATAATTAGCAATAACGCCACGAAGGACATTGGCTCTGAAGTGTATATGAACGACGGATTGCCTTGTTAAATCAAGATGTTCCAGCGAAAAGTAGTATATCGGATACAAGTTCTTAAAATCATGTTGCGATATTTGCAAACCAGTATCAACATTTTGATCACGGCCCATATATGACAGCATACGATGGTACACGCGCGCAATATGGTTTTCACCGAAATTAAGTTGTATGTCTTCGGATGGTTCCTGCTGGCCATTTATTCTCAACGAGACCTCAGTAACTCCTAATTGATCAAATATCATATGACTGTGCAATTGTGATTCCACTCTTGTCATATCCTGCAACGCGATAAATATATGACGTGGAGCTGAAACGCCTTGTTGTGATGCCAAGTTCCAAGTAAATGTACCATTGATATCTGATTGCTTAACTTCTGTTGTTGTTAGCCAACTTAGCAATGATTTGCCACCTGTGTCCATCAATGAAAGTAGCCGCTCTTCCGTGGTAATTGATGGCGTCATTACTGGCATCCACAAGACCAATTTAGTTAATTTGACTTTACCAGCGTCAGCATCTGGATTTGCAGGATCCGCTGGAATTCTCCAGATTGCATCATTGTCACTACCCTTTCGCACGAGTACTACTGTATGCTTCGCTCCATAAATAACGTTTCGTACATTTCTGCAGAATCCGAATATATGATGCAACGGAATCGCACATGAAAACAATTTACGCTGTCCTGCCAACATTGCTATTCGTGTTGCAGCTCCTATATTGTACTGGGGATCAGTATTTATAATCATATTCTCGACATCAACAGCAGCAGCGCCAGCATTATTATTTGGTCGTCGTACAATAAATTGAGAGGGTCCAGCAGTGTTTTTGTTATCTTTTGCAAACATCATAGACGGACCTGCTGATCTTGTATAATCGTCAGAGTATCTTGCTAACCCAATTATTGTTGTAGCCACATCAACATCACGTTCTATAGACTCAATCTCTTTTCCGTCAATGAGATATCTCGCGGATTCAAATAGCGCCATGATACCATTATTGACTAAGCCGACTTGGGCACCATCTGGATACGGTGCGGGTATAGCAGGAGTATCAGTAAGTCGCACAAGTTCTCCTTCTACTTCGATAAACGCTTCAGCGGGTAGAAAGTATTTGCTGGTATCATGGACTTGAAGTTCAATTCGCGATCGAATATCTGCTTGTATTGCATGATAGGAATAAAATTGATAATCGCGGACGGAATTGTCCTTGGGTACTGGGGCTTCCATATCAAACGCTGGATCAGCTGTTCGTTTAAACATTATATTAACATACTAGTTTTTTCAATTGTGAAATTCTTTGTAATCATTATCGTTTTTGTTTTCGTTTCGAACCACTTCCTGCTATCATGTTTGCGATATCATCTTGGTTACTGTTCGCCAACGACGCTAATTTTTCTTCCACTGCGCTATTTATTGCTTTGCTTACACTTGCAGGCATCACTGTTGTAGATGGCAGTACAACTGGCTGCTTTTTTCGTCGTCGCACCAATGATGCTATTTTATCTTTCGCGGCAGAAAATGCCTTTCCGGCAAGATTTCCAACAGCGCTGATTCCCTTATCACGAATAATATCAATGACTTTCATTGATAATTGTTTAGCTAACGGCGCCACCTTGGGAGCCATTCTTGTAAATAACCCCGCAATGGTATTGCCGAAACCATCTCCGTAATATGCTCTATAAACAGGCAATCGTGAGTTCACCACGTAGACGCTTACGGGTTTATCATGGTTGTAGTGTATGATCATCTTGTTATAAAACTAGTAGTTTTTAAATTAGTGATCAATCGCTGTAATAACCATGGGCATCTTTGTGATTTTCAACTAATTCAGCAATGAGTTCTCGATATACATTAATGTCCATGATACCACCGGCAAATAATCGCCTACAGATATCAGCTGCTTCATTAATTACTTCTGGTGAGTTATTTCCGGCTCGTTTCCCTCCGACGAGAACCTCTAACCGTGATATATCACTGAGAATATTACCAGGACAACTAACTAGACCACTACCTGAAATTACTGGCAATTTCTGTGAATTAGAAAATCCCTTCCCACTACTATAATCATGTGCTTCCCACAGTTTTTCTAAATCCGTACCTTGTGAATAACTAAAAGGATCATCATATCGATCAGATGGTCCAGGCGAAGGTCCAAGCGAAGCTTGGGGTGGTAGTTGTTGTTGAGATTCTTCTTGTTTAGCAGGTGAAAAAGATATTTTTTTGCACGTTGTTGTCGCCGCCGCTGCAGTCCTTGTGGGTTTTCTTTGTGATTTTTGTTCTTCATATTTATTATACACTGTACTCACCATTTTGAGATATTCAATATTTGACGTATTGTTGCTGTCAACTTTACCTGTTTCAGTTTTAATTTTGTAAAATATATCAGCCCAATGTTGTATACCTCTTACATACTTGTGCTGTTCTGGTTTTAACATTTTTGTTCTGTTTTCATACGTCGTAACAACAAGTGCAGGAAACTCTGCATGGTCAGTTTTATCAATTGCTGCTAACCCTTCTTCGTTAAATCGCGCGCGTAATTCATCTACTATTTTCTCATTGGTCTTTTTCGGACCAGGTGGTTTTTTTTTGTAACAACGCTGATGTCTTTTCAATTTCCGCTGCTATATTTTCAAGCACACCATGAACAGGCACTTCTCGTCGCTTGCCTTCCTCAGGAATATCTCCAAATATTGCTCGTTCAGTTGCTGTTTTCACATCTTTGGTCGCCTTAGCTACCGGGGCGAACAGTTGTTCACTTGACACAGAAAAGTCGGTCTGCGCTTGTTGTCGTTGTTGAAGTTTCTCACAAAGTCTGTCTCGAACCGGTATAAACTTTTTAATTGCTGCTAGCCGCTCTCGGGCTAATTTAGTTGTAAGCGATTCACCTACCATATAGTGTTTGTGAACTGAGTTTTCAAATGTGAAACTATAACAATTAAAGCTGAGTTATTAAATAATGTACCATCAAGCTAACGTATCCATCTCGGACAAGGTTAAACTGTACGACGCTATCCGCGAGTGTTTCAGAAATAACATCGCTGGGGGTTTCAGAATTGTAATATCTGAGAACGGCGATGAACGATTTGTGTTAACGACGCGGCAACAACAACTACGTGAAAATGGAGGCGTCGCGGTGATTACTTGCTATCACAACCAGATCATCCAGTACGCACATAACTGCATGAGCAAGCCCAAACTGCTGAGTATCCTTTCAGGAGAAAATCCTATGTGAGTGTTACAAAAAACGCTATAAAAAAAAATTATTTTTTACTGAAAATTACTGAAGGCCTATTTTTTATAGTAACGCTCACGTGGTTGGGATACTGGTTTTTCCTCGTTTAATATTTTTCTAATATCACGAACCTTAGAACTAATTTCAGCTCGTTTTTGATACTCTTGGCCGAGCTTTTGACGTATTGCTTCAACGGTGCTAAATAGCGTTATAAATACATCAATATCGTTACCGTACAAACAAGCATAGATGGACTTTTGAATTCCTTTCACGAGTCTGTACATCTTAGGTAAAACATAACGACCCTTACTAGACTGATACTCAATGTCTTCATATTCCGAGGCAATCCTGTCACAGTCGAGATCTTTACATAATATTATCCCTCGATTCTTTAAAATTTGAAATTTCAGCAATTATAGAATTTACATCTTTGATATCCATATTTTTATAAAAATATAAATATAATATATTTTACCTCTAATTATTATAAAAATAACACTCATTTGGCTATCCCGCTGGCGCCCTATGACGTCAGAGAGACCCAGAGGTTACTTTATTAACTTAATTAATTACAGCACAACACGCATCCTTGGAACTCCTTGGGTGCCTTCGCATCCAAGTAAGCCGGAAGTAACCCGAAACATACATCTCCGGCGGGAGGCCTAACGTGGCAAGTTACATATAAGACAACACATCTTTGGAACTCGTTGGTTGCCATCACATCCAAGTAAGCCCAAGGTTTCTGGACGGCACTACATATACTTAATTAGGTTAATTAGGGATGGATATTTACAATGAAACTATGATGGAATTTGTGATGTAATGATGTGGGGATGGCACAATTCCATAAAAGGATGGTATATACAATGAAACGATGATGGAATTGTAATGTAATATGTGGGGATGGCACAATTCCATATAAGGATGGTATATACAATGAAACGATGATGGAATTTGTGATGTAATGATGTGGGGATGGCACAAGACAGCACGAACATGAAACGACGGGGCAGATTTTCTACGGCCAATCCAACCAATCAAAAGCAACCAAACTAAATTAACCCGGTTGCATGATTGACAAAAGACAACCACGCGCCCGTGTTAATGGCGTTGGTTAGTTTTGATTGGTCGATTGGCTTTCGAAAGCCCCAAGCTTATTACGAGTCATAACATATATACGGTGACTAATACAGCAGCGTTGATTCACTGGTGTGTTATTTTATTTCCTTGAATTACTTATTGATACTGTTTCACAACATTTAAAACAGACAAATATTTTAAACAAAACCCTAAATAAAATAATACAGTTGTTAAATAACAGCGTGTATTCTCCCTGTTCTAATTCTCTAGACAAAATGCATTATCGATTAAATCACAAAGAACTGTATACAGAGGAATTTTAACCACGCCCACCTACTTCAATGAATGGAAAACACTAGTGATTCATGCTCGTTCCGGCCGAGCGAACATAGGTATTGCGCTGGATTATAAAGAAAGTCTGTGCTAAAAGTGTATTATAGATGGTCTAAATAACTACATTTGTTTAAATTGCAGTTGTAGCCAAGCGACAATAAAAGGTTTTAGAAAAATTGTTAAAGTTGATAAAAATACAACTCTTAACTCTACCGAAACTATGTATTATACTCCATTACAGTCACGTGCGCGCTCCTAGTCAAGGTATACAGGTAATAGCAGACGGCACAATTCCTTTGACGTCATAATACAAGGGAACTTAGTGAGTAGAGTGTGAGTTGCGGCAGATTTATCCATAAAGGATTTATCTCCCTTAAATCGTTTCAGATGTATACGAATTTTATTTTATGGCCATTTCCTTTCGACAGAGTTAATTTAGTTATATTTTCTGCAACAAATCGTATTAAAGACCTACAAATGTCAAAGTATCTACTGGCTTCATTTATTGATTGAAATATTTTCTCCTCTTTGGTTTCTAAATCAAACGATTTGACCCCCCTAGGGCGTTTTGAGTGCCTACCAGCGTTGCTTTTTAAAAGGTTATCGCGCTGCGAGATGGATTGAAGATTCTCAAGACAATTATCAGTCTTCACGCCATTTATGTGATCAATCACAAAGCCATCTTTAATCAATCCGTTATGACATTCAAAAATAATTCTATGACAGAGATATTTTTTATTTCTAACACTAAACAGCAAATATCCCATATTATTCAGAAATCCAACCGGTTTTTTTAGTCTGCGGTGCCTGACAACACCATCGCTGGAGGCTTCGTAATTAACAAGCACTGGATGGGGTCTGAAATCTTGGCTCATTTGTATAATAATACTACTTATCTAATTTATTATCTCCTTTACTTATAAACCTCTGGATATAATCTTGAGGGGTTTTGATGATTTTGTCATCGTTAGGGTCAATGACGGTATGTTTTATTCGTTTGTCATAATAGCGTTTTAGTTCCCTGTATCGTTTGCGACATAATTGTGATTTTCCTCTAACGCCCACCCCACATTGGAGGCATGGGAGAGGACCAAAGGAACCGTTGCGAACGCTTTGTAAATCATACCCACAGAATTCGCTTCTGCATGATTTGTTACACGGGGTTGTTGATCAAACCATTAGCCACTTGCAGTGATTCATTATACTATATTTTTCTATTTAAATACTTGTTTTAATTATAATATGAAGGTGTTCAAGAGATTATCGAAAATTAAGCCTTGGAAAAATACTAAATTCATTGATTATACCATGAAAGAATTCCAAAGATTATCGAAAATTAAGCCCTGGAAAAATGCTAAATTCAATCTCGATAAGGAGTTCAAGAGATTATCGAAAATTAAGCCTTGGAAAAATACTAAATTCAATCTCGATAGAGTCTCTGATACACCAAAACGTCTAATCGGTGATAGAACTATACTAGGTAAAATCAGGGAGTGTTTTAATTAATTCTACTGAGACGGTGCAGCATACTGTTGGTCGACATTTCGAATTATTGATGAAGATGTCAATGTACCCAACATCGATGCTACTATGAACGATGAAAGAGCTGCTGAGATAATTTCAGATCTTGGCTGGAAATTCAACGGTAAATTGCAAAGCAATTCCCATCAGAAGTATTTTTTCAGAATAAAATTCATTATCGAAGTCGAAGGCAAATGGATTATCAAGGATAAATTTGAACCAGTCCTCAAGGATAAAAAACTGTCATTGTAAGTAGAGATTCCAAACCAGAAATTCTAACTGGAATTGACAAACCATACTACGAAAGATCTTATCCTGTAACAGCAATTGTTTATGGGATATATCCGTTAAATGATAAACCCGATATTGCAAAACTAGCTCCTATGAGATATTCTAGTTCACTGAATTGTGTAACAACACGGGTAATGGAACACTTCACAAATGCATCCAGAGGAAATAAACTAACTGATCTGCGACGTAGGAAAATAACCGAATGGGAACTGACAGTGAAACAGCACGGTGCAAAGATTTCTGATATAGCTAAATTAGAAGCATCATTAAAATTCCCAATATCAGTAACAACAATAACCGGAGAAGTATTATACGAACCGAAATATCAATCGCGAGGGGCTCCAATTAAAATTATTGATCATAACAAACACGCGTGGACGGCTGCAGTAACAATATTTCCACGAGATAGAACCGTGAGATATATCCCTAAGGAGTTCGTCGGGGATGATTTTTATAATGAGAAATTATTCGATGCTATTCACACGCTGTGTAAGGATGATCCTGTGTCAGTGTGGTTACTTAGAAGTGATGAAGATCCCGAAATAGGATTTGATCAATTTGTAAGACCAAATGGTGAATTATATCGCGTTGAAGAATTAGATAACAGAATGAGAAAAATCGCTAGTGAATTTGCCTTGCAATTTCCATTTTCATCGGAAAATCCAAAAGATATTTCATTCCATGAAAAACTACTCGCGGATAGCTTCACAATTCCATCAGTGGTAGCTCACTTCGCAAGAGAAAAAAACTCATGGCGTCCAACACAAAGTGATTTTCTCGAGGACGTTAAATTGAGTTGCGTCGGATTTGGTCATGGAGGACTCTGGAATACAAAATACTATCGTGGCGGTATGATTTCAATTGATATATCCGCGTGTTATCCTGGAAGTTTCCTCGGGTATGGAGAATGTAGTAACTATTTTAAACGATTTGGACACCCCACACATGAAATGACTCGTGTTGCGATTAATGGGCCATTACCTGATTTTGATTTAACCGGATTTGCTCGTGTGATATCATTTGAACTCGCTACAGGGTTACATCCGTATAGTTATGTTTGGCTTGGTAGACATATATCTGAAAAGGCCTGGATGCCAATAGTGTTACTACGATATATGATTGATTGTGGTATGCTAATATCGTTGATTGTTTCTGAAGCTATTATATGCTATCGAGCTCAGAAAGAAGTTTGGCTACCACAACCCGATCTAGATAGTATAATTAGCGAACAGCGAAAACAGTTTCCAGATTTCAATGAAGAACAAATCATGAATTGGTCTAAGAAGTTATTTGAAATTAAAAAAGAACAAGCAAAAGATTTTGGACGAAGAATAATCGGTAAATTTACCCAGGGTGGAAGATACGACAATGCAAAATATTCTTCGCGGTTGATCATAGATATCGCTGAATACAATTTTATTGTAACGGATTTAACGAAACAGGGAAAACTTGTAAATCGTAAAGACGCTTTCCTATCCGATGTAAGACGATTAGGTACAATTGTTACCTATTGTGATGGATATATTATACAATATACGCATTTGAAAAGTTCTATGCTAGCTTATGCTTCTATCAATTTATTTTCGATGATAAATAGATTTCCTAATACCGCAGTTACAGTAGCCACTGATTCTATGTATATCCACGAGAAATACAAATCAGATGTAGCTAAATTCACAGATCCGGAGGCAAATTGGGTATGTTTTAGATTTAAAAAGGAGACGCTACATGAGTATTGTGAATCGGCAGATGTTACCATGGATGAAAAGTGCTTAAAGTGTGATGAGATTCAATCCGAATTTTCTAATGCACCACCGGTATCTGATCCAATATGTAGATACAAGACAGTTTATTTAAACGGTTGTGGTGGGTCAGGAAAGACAACTCGTGCAATTTAATTATATCATAGAAACGCTAGCGTTTCAAAATCAAACATGACTGTCCTAACACCTACTCACAGACTTGCAAGAGAGATGATACAGCGAGGGGTAAATGCCTGTACTTATCACAGTTTATTTCGATGGAAAGGAGATAAGTGGACTCCTGAGCGTATGGGCGAGAAATTTATTCCTGAAATCATCATTTGGGATGAAATAGACACAGTGTCATTAGATGTATTACAAATATTTCTAGAGTGGTTGTTATTGAAAAATACAAAAGTCGTCATGTGCGGTGATCACGGCCAACCACCACCATTTGTCGGTGTATCCCCACATGAATGGCTAAAGGGTTTTGTAGACTATTATGAAGAAATTACCACTGATTATAGATCACTTGATGAACAATTACGCGAGTTCAAAGCGCTAATTAGATTACAACCGGATAGAATCCAGTGTGAAATAGCGCGTGAAATAATTTCAGAAACTCCCATGAATGACTTTTGGGAAACGTGGAGACCAAACGATTTGATAATTGCAAGTAGAAAAATAGTCAGAGACACACTTCAGATGTAGTTATTTGAATTGCATAAAGAAAAGTTTGCAACACTTCCAGTACGTTGTGTTATAGACCTTCGGATACACGAAAACAGAATATAGAAGTTGATATTCCAAGACCAAAATCCGAAGGATTTCAAAGACAGAATTTAGTGTTAAATGATATTGTGCTGGTTGATATCAGCGTCGTTGAAGATGCATTGCGTTCTAATAATTCCCCGTGGACGCTAGGTTGCGCAGCAACAATACATTCTTCACAGGGATTGACTATATCAGATACAATTGTTTGGATGGTGGATAATCACATCGAATGGTCGAATTTAGTCTATCTTGCAGTATCCAGAGTACGAAGAATAAATCACCTTCGAAGAATTGTTTTCGATGATGACACCACAATGGATGATGCTAGCATCGTTGATGTTAAAGTTATTGATAAAAAACTCTCCGGTTCAAAAAAAACAAAACAAAAAAAAACAGCGAGAATTTGACATTGATGCTGAATTAATAATCACTTTGAAGCAACAACAGAATAATCACTGCGCAAGTTGCAATTGTATAATGCGTTGGCAGTATTCTGATAAAGATCCTCGCCAATTTACCGTAGACAGAAAAAATAACAGTCTCGGTCATGTCAGAAACAATGTGATGTTGACTTGTCTTGAGTGCAACAGACGCAACGACGCTAGTTAAGACCCCGCGGTGGTAATTGAGTATCGTCAGGAATCACTTGTAATTCTTCGCGTGTAAAACCCTGCTGAGGGGCAGTTGAATCCAATTTATAGATTGGAGGTCTACCAGTTGATCGTGTTATAGTAGATATCTTGTGTGCAGTAACACTACAAATAGGATCAGTAGCCCTTTTTCTGCCACCTTCAAGCTCTACTGGTTCGTATAAATACCTAACAGTGACATTACTACCAAGAATTGGTTGGGAAACGCTATAATCTTTTTGTGAAATTCTTCGAATTTCCATTTTAGTTATAGACTTCTTTTTAATCGCGTTGATAGGTTTCATGTTGATTGTTCTAGTAATCTCATTATTCAGTGCGGTAATCACAGCTGGTAATCTTTTGACCCATTCACGGGATCGCTTTTCTTGGATGAATTCTTTTGCGTATTGATATCCAAATAACCGCTCAGCAATCGTCCGATTAAATCGTTCAACAATTGCCTGATCGCGATGTAGTGCAGTATGCCCCCGTCTGATGGTGACATTGTGATCTTTCATCGCTGATAAAACAGCGCCTTGAAACACCTTGCCAGGATCAACTTGTAACAGATTTGGCCAGCGTAGTGGGCCTCGTCGATAAATCTTTTCAAATGCAGAAGCAACTTCAGGTGATGATTTTGTTTTTAGCGGTTCTGCTTGTTTGTATCGACTCGCAACGTCAACTACGGTTAGCGCGTATTTGTAACCGTTGTCATGTGGTAAAAACAATAAATCAGCTTGATGAACTTCATTAGGTCCGGTAACATCAAAATGCGAGAAATTGATTTGTTTAGGACGCGGTAGATAAATTTGCCATATAGCCTGTTTGGATAACCAATTAGCCGCAGTGGCCTTTTTCACTTTTGCGGCGTTGGCGAGTTTATTGATTGCAGCGTTACCCCTCCAGTATCCCCTCGGAGAATAATAAATAGATTCCATATTATTAATTACCAGCACCTAACATCAATTTGCCTTTCATAGCCGATTTTACAAACCACGAAGCCAATTTTTCTTTCAAAGATTTATCAGGAACAGCATTTAACGCATGAATTAATTTCACATCCGCGAGATGCCTGTTTTGCAGATTGCTGCTTTTATATGCAACATCATGAGCATGACACGCCTTATCAATAGCGTTTATCGGATACTCGCCGGGTCGGGGCTGATTTTGATCATCAAGTCTGATATCTAATCGTGTTCCGGGGCCACAGTAGCTATATCCTGGAAGGTGCTTTTCTCCGGGGTACTTTGCCCATGGGGTTCTAGGGAGCTTTGCCAATTTGGCTGCGATATCACCTCCTCGTTTTTTTAAAAACATCTCCGGATTTCATAGAAACAAATCTAAATTTTTTGTACCACATGTTGCACATCTACCAGTTAGTGCTGATCTGTTATTTTTAGTTGTAACCGTCGTCACATCATTTGTGCTAGTACGCGTTTTACACTTCACACAATATAGATCCATAATTTATGTATAGAGATATGGATATAATTGATTTTTCAGCGACTAAAACAAAAGAACCAGTTAAGCATAATGCAGCGCTACCAAACTCTATCCGCGCAATTATAATCGGGCCATCTGGATCCAGCAAGACGCAATTGCTGCTCAATTTAACAGTGAGATGGATGAAGTGGGATAAGTTGTATTTAGTTGCTCCTAGCGTAGATGATCAACGATGCAATGAAGTGTTAAAGGATTTTAACGAGAATGCATCAGAAATTAAGGGCGAGAACGCCATTGATTTTATAACTTATATTGACGAGGCGCCATCCGTGGATGACTTTGATGGGAGCATTAACAATTTAGTCGTATACGACGATGTGATGTTAGACAATCATAAAAAACCAGCTAGAATATTTTCCCGAGGCAGGCATAAAAACACCGACGTGATATATGTCACTCAACGCTACACTCAGATTCCAAAAGTGATCAGAGATAACTGTAATATTCTAGCTGTGTTTAACGGCGTTGATACACATACGTTACGAAATATTTGGCAGACATGGTGTTCCGATATGGACTTCAATCAATTTAAAAATTTCTTTAGTAACGCTCAGTCGACCCCGCACGGATTTATAACAATAAATTTACATGATCCTCGGACACGATATTGTATCTGACTCGATCAAATATTTGGTTGAAATCATTTATTATTTGTGTTAACTTGCAGCAGCAGAGAGTGTGAATGACCACATCGTTGCGACCAAAATTGATTAAAAAATCGTAAAGTCTCCGTTTGCTAAATGGAGACTTATTTTTTTTTTTGGGTTAAAATATGAGATTTCGTAGGAAGGCTCTATTTTCCGTTTTGAGGATTCAATCAATTTTTTGTCGGAAAAGGGTGGTTTGTTCACACTCTCTGCTGCTGTTCGTGTTATAACATTTCTTTATCTGCTGTTTCCTTCATGTTGTCCTTTCATGATCCTAGTATTATCAATGGACCTTCCGTTTCTATCAAGTCGTATAAGATTTCTTCTTCGGCCACTATTGTATAAACTCTTTTGTCATAATATTATTTAATGAATATTTTAGTCAAATGTACACGTTATAGCCTGAAATGTAGAATGCACAATGTTTCATTTTTCCTATTATATTATATTATATTGCATTATATTGTATTGTATTGTATTGTATTGTATTGTATTGTATTGTATTGTATTGTATTGTATTGTATTATTGTATTGTATTGTATTGTATTGTATAATATAATATAATATAATATAATATAATATAACATAATATAATATAATATAATATAATATAATATAATATAATATAATATAATATAATATAATAGAATATAATAGAATATAATATAATATAATATAATATAATATAATATTATACATCACATCACGTCACATCACATCACATCACATCACATCACATTACATTACATTACATTACATTACATTACATTACATTACATTATATTATATTATATTATATTATATTATATTATATTATATTATATTATATTATTTGCAAGACGAAAACTACCGCCCCTACCTCTCAATCCATGTCATTGGAAGAAATAGCTACATCAACGCCGTTTTCTTGCCAGTAAGTACAAATGTACAGACGATTAAAGCAACTCGTGTACCAATTTCACAAAAGACCAAAATAAGTTGATTATATCAAATAAAATGACACATAACAGTTAATATGTAACAGAATCATATGGTCACAACGTTCATTTTCGGATTTTATTAGTAATTATTTGATTCAAAATATTTCCTGCATCTAACTAAAAATCAGATATGCATTTATCATGGAAAATGGACATTCATAATTTTCTTTCTATCTAAATGTTCAAATTTCTTTTCAATTAAAATAACCATGATGGATGTAGACTATACTCATATAACATTTTGACATATTTCAATCGCGATTTTCCTTTTCCTCAAGTAGTTATTGGTGGGTACCGTTAGAAGTACAAAAATATACAGACAGACAAGACTAACAGACATGATGCAAAGTTCGTGTTTAAAGATTCATTCTAACAATGTACCATGATTATTCCATTGAGGAAGAAAGGTAATTACATTGTTTTATGAAACTCAAGTTGAACATAAAATCAGGAATAATATGACGTCCTTTTCGTTTCAGTAAAATTATCAAGCGTGAATTTCGGGTCACAACTGATAAACTGTCATAGGTTTGCATATAAAATGCTTTCTATGCATCATTTCAGGCCTACAAGGAAAACGATGCTTTCATCATTACACAGACCCCTCTGGAGAATACCATTGTCGATTTCTGGAGAATGGTTTACCAAAATGACGTCAGCTCTATTGTGATGCTTAACACTCTGTCACAGATGAAGGTGGAATTTAGTATAGTGAAAATTTAAGTTCTTAAGTAATTGAAAAGAATGTGTAAATGTAAAATTACAAACAATTTTTTTTTCCATTTAATGAATAAGTTTGACGTTTAATCGTAAATAATAACAGAATTTCAGTTTCTTAAAATATACATTGAAATCGTGGAAGTCAGTATTGCTTGTCAGCCATTTATTATATATATATATATATATATATATATATATATATATATATATATATATATATATATATATATATATACGTAGACCGCAGGAAATTATTTCACTCAGTTTTGGTGTATCTTAGTTACACTCGAAGTTTGTCAATTCTGAGTAATCTATTCTGGTTCTCGAAGAAGTTTTTCTATTATGTGTAATGTATCATGGTTGTCAACGATGTTTTAAATCCACATGTACTCGACGTTAAATCAAATCTCTTCCATTGATCAAGTCCATGTTTGTCTCTTGTCGATCAGCGATAATATAACGTACAAGGATAAATGCACTGCTCTCGCGATTAACGTTTACCATTTAACGTTTTTGTACCAGGTTTGACTTTAAACATTTCTTAAATCATGTTGTCTGTTTTGTCACAATTGCAATTTTTTTGTTTAAACAAAAAATGTTTTCCTTTCATTTGTGACAAATGCTGATTGCAGGTTTAGCTCAAGTGGCCGTCTTTGAGTAAACTGTATGTACTCCGACCCTGCAGTTGTCCTGATTCGTAGATCATCCGTCAATAATTATTTTTCAAATCTTTACAAATCAATTTAACAAATCAAAACTTTCAGAGCGTTCTGCCTTCATTATAATTCAAGTTTGTGAAACTACCTCGAGCAGTTGTTAGATAAATCCGCCGCTCCTAAAACAAAAACACACAATGACTTATTCTCAGTAATTGCTCGTACCTATTTCGATTGAATGTGTGTGAGTGTTCAAGTGAGATCGCACGTACATGCATGTGTGTGTGTGTGTGTGTGTGTGTGTGTGTGTGTGTGTTGACACCAATGTCTTTCAGGTTGGTATCTATGATGCTTATTCGTCGCTATGTATTTGCTGCTTTTACTGCACATGGAACAAATTAATGTTTCTTCGCAGAACATTTTCAACACGTTTTAAGACAAGAATAGCCAATGAACTTATTCAGTAAATTTGATGGAATAACTTAGATCAAATTGGTACTGAATTTGGAGGATAATTACCTATTTAACTTCAGCATAACATAAATGTTTAAAATTCTTATAAAGGATGTCTATTTGATTTCGCATAATGGAGGTACATTTTATTCGCACAATGGCGGTCTTTTTAAGTCGTATAATGGTAATGTTTTCAAATCGTATAATTGAGGTATATTTAATTCACACAATGGGTGTTTATTGTTATTTGTATATTGGAGATATATTTAGTACTTATATTGGAAGTAGTTTTAATTTCGATAATAGAAGTCTTTCCAATTCGTATAGTGGAGGATTTTTAATATTATATACTGATAGCAATGCTGTAAACAAACACAAAATAATATTAATGATTACTCAATAAATGGACTTACAAAGTTTACGGAAAATTGACATGGCAGAAAAAAGGTTGAAGTTAAAACTATAGAAGCAGTTCTTAGTGCCTCTGATAGACCATGATCTCAGAACCACGCAAACGCGTATGTGAATAAAACTGAATTGGATTTAATAGCAATTAGATTTTGCATTTAGTCTGCTGTCAATAATGTAGTAATACTACTCGTTCATATTCGGAATTTGTTTCTTCCTGATAATTTTGCATGATTATGATATATCTCTCACTTGGAGTAATTAAAACATATAAGTAACACATTTTTGCAGGACAATGAGCGATACTGGCCACAAAAGGGAAATGTTTTCAATTGTCCACCGTTCGAAATTCACCTGGAGTCTGAAGAAATTTTTGGCTGTTGCGAAGTTTCTAAACTCATCTTGATTTATAAAGAAGAGGTAATATTGTTATTTTATCTTCATGAAACAATTTCTAGTAAAAACTCACTTTCATAGTTTTTTTTTAAAATCACTATATTGGTATAGGGTGAATGATCTGTGTCTTTGCGCGGGGGGGGAGGGGGTGTTTTTACAGTGTTTTTAAATGGTGTGTTTTGTATGGTGTGATAAAATAGGAAAAGAGTTAACATATTGCTACAGTGTGTATACTTTTACATTGAAAGGATCGTGCTGCTGATTATACTTAAATAAGTATGTGCATTTATTATAAACAGCTTTTCACATTAAATAAAGGTGGTTGTTTTGTATCTCTGCTTTCCTTCAATGCAAAATCTCTAACTTAAACTTAGGCTGATAAAAATTTCAAATATTTTCGTCTGTACATCACGGATTGAAACATTAATATGTTATCCGTTCACAGCACGGACTAATGTAATGTGGACCAATCACTGACCTACCCCATGCAGACAAGATTGTCTCTGAAATTATGCGAGATTTATTTTCCATTTTTTTATTTTCGGATACTTAGTACACAGTTTACTATTTTATCTTTCACTTGTTTTTGTTCAATGGAGGCTAACCTTTTCGAAAACTAAAGAACTTGGTGGTTGAGAACTGGCATGTCATTTTTTTCTCTTCATACTCACTCGAACACGCAGACCAATAACGCTATTGCTCTGTACACTTACACAAGAAGTGTAGAAGAATACATCATTATGTAATACACAACTTTACAGGTACTCCACTAGTTGTTATTGACCATTTATATAAATAAAAATCATTATGCAATCAAATGACACATTGAAACTAATATCATCTACAAACTCCTTCTCTATCCTGAATATTTATTATTATTTCATTCAAACGTTTTCAAACTTCATATCTTATGGTATGTCTCAACGTATAAATGTTAATGTAAATTACAGTGTAAACAATATGATATGTTGACAAGAGTCAAAATAAATTACAAATACGATAAATTACAAAGAAAACATTCACACATTAGACCCACTAGTTAGAATTTCCTTGATAACAAAATCAATAATATCTTATGTAAATAGAGTCTCATCAAACATTTTAGCAACGAAATGTCCGGCTATCAAGAGCACGCTACTGGACTGAAGATGGACGAGTTCCAAAGTCTCCTTTACATGTACTGGAACACGTTGAGCTCGTGCATGGCTGGCAGACAGAATCAGCAGGGCGAAATCCCGTCGTAGTGCATTGCATGTAGGTAACATTTGTGTAATCTGTACTTTTTAATGCATTTTTTCTTTTTTAGTTTAATTAATTAATAATTATAAGTAGTTAATCGATCTTAACGTTTATACTCAGCATAAAAAGAGTCAAAAGTAAGTTAGGACGGATAAAATTGATCTAAACCATTCATGTGACATAGACAGAAATTTTAATATTCGATGTTCATATTAGTAGCGAATAATTTTTCAATTTTAACGCTCCGTATACTACGAAAGATGATATATACATATTTGTTCACTCTTATCTTTTGAGTAAAATCTATATTTCGTCCGTACGGTATCGTCTTTGTTTTTCCCTAGCAGAAAAAGAAATTAAACAAAGGCGTATACATATCTTCTATCAAATGAGAAACAATCACATACGTATGAATGTGAAACATGTTTCTAAATTATTTTGTAATGCTGGTTTGACATGTTTATAAATTTATGAACAGGAATGGTGCTGAAAGGAGTGGACTCTTCTGTGTCATAGCTGCTTTACTGGAAAGAACTAAGATAGAACAAGACGTAGCTATAGAACAGATCGTCAGACAGCTACGTCACCGGAGATCTCAGATAATCACGGATTTGGTAGGTTTCGCAACTGGTAATACAAACAAAATATCATGATTTTGTTTTAGTAGTAGCAACAGCAGCAGTAGTATTTGTTGTCGTTGATGTTTTATGGGGGAAAAATCTAACTTCCGTCATGAACTGTTATAGATTAATGTTATATAAGGGAGCTAACTCTTGTAAGTTACGTTAATAAGATTGACGCTGTTCTTTCACCTTTTTAATCTATGTTGCTTGTATGTTTCTTGTATAGGATCTTTAAACTAAAACGGTTGTAAAAGTAAAACAATAAATAATTACAAACATTTCTGTTAATTGTTCTTCATACAAAAATATCTTAAAACTGTATCTCTCTACATTTATGTACCGGTATAAACAACAGGTTTAATTATGTATGTTAATTTCGTCTCTTTTTTTAAATAATGCTAAATAATAAAATTAATATATGCAGGGGTGTGGTTTAGAAGTGAAAAGAAAACCAAAGTGATGAGCTTTTAAATGTTGTAATTTTATATTATACTTATATGAAGCACTTCTTTGTTTTGGACACTAGAATGATTTTTAAACTTCTCTGCCTCAAAGAGATGTCTATGCATTGTAATGTTTATTATATACCAAGTACTACATGTGTCATAAAATGAGGTGTTCCAAGAAGACTAATTCAGATATAGTCATGTCTTAATAATAAATCAACATGCAAGTGAATTATTGAACTTTTTCTATTTAAAGGAGCAGTTTAGATTCTGTCATGAAGCTGTACTAGCCTACCTTAACCAGAACGAAACATATGCCAACTTCTAACCATGCCAACTTCTAAAAAGCTTGCAGTATTGCATGATAATCTTGAATCTAGAATGAATTTGGAAGTTTGAATGTTTGTCAACATATATTTCATTGACTATTCATCCAAAAAAAATTTAAGACTCAAGAAATTAAAATTAAAAAAGTATATAATATATGTTTCCCATTTATGTGGATACATTTACACAAATGAAATATAATAGACCTTCCGGTTCACACATAATTAACAATGGAGGACCCTTCTGTACTGGAGGACATCTGAGAAGTATATTATTCCATTCTCCTTTCTTTATCATGTTTGCTTCATTTAACTTTGTACATTTGCTTCCTTTCACAGCTTTGTTGATTATATTCTGTATGTATTCAAGAATTTATTTGGTTTAAATTGTATGAAATGCATTGCAGTAAAATAGACTATATAATGCTTTCAAGAAAGACTAACAGAAATGTGCCCCGTGGTAGTATTTCACATCTTCCAAATGAAATGAGTGAAGTTGGAAACAAGAAATCCCTGCTTTTATATGTTGCTTGCAACTCTGTCCAAACTACTAGCATTTCAATCAGTCTTGTCTCATTTGCAATGTGTCCAAACAATGAAAAGACATTTTTGACTGCTACGATTAGGAGAATTTGACCAAAAGTACAAGTATTTCGTGTTCTTCAATGGTACCAGACTTTTGATCTTCCGGATAGGGAAATATGTAAAAATGAAAAATGTATAGGTATATTTATATTTTGTTTATGTTTTTTTAATAATTACAATGAAGAATCCAGATGAGATGTTAAAGAACCATCCTTGGCATCTCTTACTTGCACCACATCACAAATAAAGAAGTGCATAACACCATCAGGCACAAAGCTGACCATTATGAAGACTTCCTCACCACTGTCAAAAAGAGAAAGCTGAAATGGTATGGCCATGTCACTAGAACCAACATTCTATCCACAACAGTACTGCAGGGTAGTGTCCAAGATGGTAGAAGGAGTGGTAGACTGAAAAAAAGTGGAATGATAACATCACAGACTGGACCAGACTTAGTTTTGCGGAGACACAGGCATTGGCACATAATCAAGACAAGTGGGGGGAATCGGTCAGATGTTCAGCAGCACAGTGCCTCAACAACCACACTAGGTCAAGAGACCGGTGATGATGATAATGATGATGATTATGATGATTTAAATGAATATTTTTTATTATTTAGTTATTATTTTTAGTTTTTTATTGCTATTATTCTGTCTTGGGCCTTTGCTGTACAATCAATATTTAAGTTTTTACATTTGATATTTCAGCCATCTTTTTTTACTCCATAGTATCATATCAAAATTTAAATGCTCTTGATAAAAGAACAAACAAAATATTTCAACTCTGAAGAGTGAAAAGATCTAAAATGTCTACCAGTACTTCATTATATCCTTGGTGATGAGTGGCACAATGTGATGTTCGAAAAGGCCCAAAATATTAAAGATACATGACAAGCTTATCATATCTATACTGTATATATGAGTGTACTAGTGTTATCTTGCTTCAGAGTGCACATACCCAGGTCTTCAGTCACATACTGGATCTGCAGATCTGGATCTGTGTAATCTGTGTAAACTTATTACTATAAAAAACAACATAGACCCTTATCTACCGGTGTATTACATGAATGTAGATCAGAGTCTACGTTATTTGGAGTTCAACCAGATTAATACAAGAGTAACTACTATATACAGTTAAACTAGGACGTGTTTGACCTTAATCACCTTCATGCTTTCTTTGGTTGGTTGACAAGTTTATGTTCATTCTTATTGTCTTTTTATCTTCACATATAATTTCTATTAATTAAAAGGATTTCAATTGGAATGTCTGAGAATTAAATTAAATCAACATTATTGGATGATAACCAAGAAATATATCAGTGTTCTCAAGCATCAAATACATTTCGTATCCATTAATGGCCCCAAATAATGGTTACAACCTAAAACAGAAAGCATACAATGTATTCCATAAACTATATGCATATCTATGTGGATTATTAACATTTAAAGAGACTGAAAAAGTCTTATGCATCCAATTTCAATCATATGAAATTTCTTTTAATTTTCAAAACACATATCTCCCATGTTTAATTTAAAGAATCTTAATGAAATTAATGAAAAGTAAAGAAGGCAATGTAACCTGACCATATTTATTCATTCAATATTTACATATTTTGTTTCCTAATATGTAAATATTTCTTACATATTACAAGTTTCCATTTCTTATTGTTACACCATGGACTGATGCACAATGAGAATTTTAGTATTTCCTGGAAATCCACATTTTCTTTATTAACAAAAATTTATTTTAAAAATGTGTACTTGTTAACTTAAGCATCATAATATTCATTAAAACATGTCCTGGTTTTCAACATTATCGTCATTAATATTCATTAGAATTTTTGTTTTATTTTAATATTTTTTAATTCTAAATCATAACAATATATTGCTGTAGTTTGAAGAAAGTCTGGCTCCTTCCTGCAAATCTTCACGGCAGATTCTTTGTAATTGTACTTTATACATATTTGTGTCACCCGTATTTTCAGAACAGAGCTTGTTTTATATACAGAAATATACAATTAAATGTCAATTTATAATGAAAAAGAATTCTGCTTTTATTGTTTATCAAATTAGCTGAACTCATTATTTTCTTTTCTTAATATATTTTGTCATCCATTTTGACAAGTTCTTCTGAAGAGTCAGCAATTTCAAATATAATTTGTCTGAAAACTTCTCCAAAAGTGGTACAACTATTGGTTCTAAAATGCCAAATTAAGGCCTGCATCAATTGTTTGGAATTTGTGTAATACAAGTAGTATGCATGTTATCAATTACACAGATACCACTTCTCCAAACTTCTTAATTTTCTATTACACTATGGTCTAATGCGGTTCCCTCCTGAACACAATATGGACCAATGTTGTGTCCCTGAGATATTCAGTGAACAAATAAGATGCCCCCTGCATATCCCCAAGAGAAACTATGGACCAGTGGGTTGTTCCCCACAACTAATCACTGATACAGAATCTAACCGACAGTCTACTTCATTTTTATAACCTTGAAAGGGCTCTATACTCTGTGAAAAGACTATCATCATGGCGAAATATGCTGAACAGTTTAAAAGTTATGTTCCAGAAATGAAAATACCCATATTGTGGACAGAGCCAAGGATAGAAACAAAAGGATATAATAAAAGAGACCTCTCCCACCCCCATCATATTACGAGAAGGATAAGAAAAATGGATTTGTTGACATGCCCACAATATCAACATTTTTACTAAGAGATAGAATGATTTGTAACATTTTATATATAGGAAAATGGTATTTACAAAGTGTAATGTGAAGTGACAGACTTCTCGAGTTCTGCTCCAAACTGAAAGTGTGAACAATGAAAATGGATAAAGGCATTAAAAATATTCAAGCTGATGAACTAAGAATATTGACGTCACTGGTACAAAATGTGGTTCAAATTTCACTTATTTATCATAAACAACTATGGAGTTTCCCCCAGGAAACAAAAATATGGATAATGGATGGATTGATGAACAATGTAACAATATTATTAACAAAATACTGGTAGTTTTAAAACAGAAAGTGCAAATGTTCATAGTAAAAACTATTGAATTAATTTGTACCTTTCTCAAACATACGCCAAAATAGTTATCAACAAAAAGCAGCTTTAACTTAATTTGATGTAATTAATTCTGATTTGTTTATACAATACATTATTGCTGCTTAAGTTAAAATATATATACCATGTAATATGCTGCCTTAGCTAAACAATGACCAATAACTCCTTGACCTTGACCTCGACGTTTCAAACACAGTAGTAGTAAGGATGTTGCATTTCTATTGTTACGATTCTAACTCTATGACCTTGACCTTTCAAACACAATATTACTAAGGATGTTTCATTTATATTGTTACGATTCTATGCTAATTATGATTACATTTAAAGAAATAGAAGAACAAAAGTCTGGTGACTAAATTTTCAACACACAATCAAAGCAGTGCTCAAAAACATGTAGCCTTGACCCAAAAATCAAATGGTTGAGCAAGCTTGTTGCATAATTCAATTATCTTAGCTTCATAATGATTTCATCCCAAACATGATGAAAACCCATCAAGGAAATTTGAAAATAAATTAAACCGAAACATTAATTACAGATTTTCGCTGACTGCAACCTTGTCCACATGGTAAAATTGGGAAGTGAGTACATGTATATCATATAAAATCTTCATCATGTCCACATGGTAAAATTGGCAAGTGAGTATGTCATATAAAATCTTCATCATGTCCACATAGTAAAATTGGCAAGGGAGTATGTCATATAAAATCTTCATCATGTCCACATGATAAAATTGGCAAGTGAGTATGTCATATAAAATCTTCATCATGTCCACATGGTAAAATTGTCAAGTCAGTATGTCATCTAAAATCTTCATCATGTCCACATGGTAAAATTGGCAAGTGAGTATGTCATATAAAATCTTCATCATGTCCACATGGTAAAATTGTCAAGTCAGTATGTCATCTAAAATCTTCATCATATCCATATGATAAAATTGGCAAGTGAGTATGTCATATAAAATCTTTTCTTCATGTTAGTACAATGGGAATCTATCTAGGATTTTGTTTGTTTTTGTTTTTAGGGTTTAATGCTTTTTTCAGCACAATATAGGCTATACATGGCAGCCAATATTATTCATGGAGAAAGAACCCGGAAAATCCCAGAAAGAACCACCAACCCACAAGAAGCTACTGGCAAGCTTTCTCACATACCCACATTAGCTGAATCCGAGACTCGAACCCACGCAGGGGTGAGATGGCAGTGGTCCGCAACAGACAGCGCTTTAGACCACTTGGCCACTCGGGGCCCCCTATCTAGGATTCAGGATCTTTATTTAAAAAAGAATAGCATTAACAAACCTTAACAAGTTGTTAATAATGAGTTTAAATTGGCTGCTGAGTCTACTTTTTCAAAATGTGGGTTTTAAAAAAAATTACCATGTGACTTTTGAACTCCCAAAGGATACTGTTTACAATGATGAATCACATAAAATGTCCATCTATAATAAAACAAGTTTCTTTCTTGATCTTTTTCAAAACAAGTAAATCTTGCCAAATACTGTACCCTTGACATTGAATCTTTGACCCCCAAACACCTGGTAATATTTTGTATCCTATAATAATCTTCTTTGCAGTGTCAGATAACAATTCATCCATATCAAATATAGAAAATCCAAAAGTAAGCAATATAAATGGAGAGCAAATACCTTATTAAAATACACGCCCAACACTCCCTCATTCAATTCTGATCCCATGATGATGTAGCTAATGTTTACATAGGGGACATAACTCTTTCAAACATAATTACAATTTACTGCCAACAGATTATGATGACCATAATGAGTAACCAGTTTCAGTGATCCATCAATACTGCAAGACCAGTTGTGCTAATGAGTGCCAAATATAAATAATGGATGGAGAAAAAGAGCTAATGGCTGGACAAAAGGATTGTGTATCTCACTCTATATGAAAACTACATATCAACCATGTAAAAGTAAAATATTTACATATGTAACCTTAACCTTTGAGTTCAATTTCCTTTCGTTGCTAGAGAGTATTGTTCTCTACAATGCAGCTGCTCTCAAATCTAATAATATAGCTGTTTAACAAAATTAATTACTTAACGTCGACACATGATGGACAGAGAGATGAAACAACACTTCAATGAACCATTCTTTGCAATATTTGTTGCAGGTAAGACATTTAAATTGACAGGGAATGCTTCTTCACTACAGGCTGCATAATACTTGAACGGAAAATTAATGAACGCTGTTAAACAAAAAAAGAGACTAAAAGTTCATTAGTATTTTATTTACTCTAATATCGTCACACAAAATGGAATGAAAATGATAAATCAAACACGCAAATAAGGAAATCACACAATCATAACATAAATTGTTATGCCCTTTGCAAAATTCACCACTATTTAACAAACTTTAATATGCTAAGTCTACACAATTATCATAATACATGTCAATGTAACTAGGGAATATACTTGAACTAAGATACTAAAAATTCACATGTATTCATTTTTACAAAGCTGGTCTGGAAATTCTTAACAAACATTTTCAGTCCATTTTTAAAAACTCTAATAGCATTCATGAGTAGTGAATACTGATTATTTTTGGATGCCATAGATTGAAAAAAGAAGATAAATGTCGCTTTGTATCTTGAATTATATATAAATCCTGAATTATAAATGACAATAAAATATATATAGTTTCACATCGCTTACATTTTATATCGTATATATGCTACAGCAATATATAACAAAAGATAACTAGAAAATAATTATCATGTCTTTCTATGTAATGCATCAAAACCTTATTGTTTTGTTCATATTTGACCATCTATTAGAAGTTGAACGTTTAATTCAAAAACATATTTATAGTCAAAAGTTATATCAGGAGCACAACAGAAATTAGATTTATCCGTTCATTATTGGCAAAAAATGAAAACTGAAGGAAAATGGAAATGGAAAATAAATAGACGGATAAATAGTTATGTAGTTTTTGTGATAGAGAATGAAAAAATTATTGACAATCAGGATTTTCAATCAAAAGCTGTATAATATCAAAGGAGGTTTTCTTGTTGCACAATCTGTACAAGAATTCAGAGAATCAGCATAGTTTTCTTCATTACTCAAGGTTACATCACTTGGAATAGATTCCAGTCACAAATTCCTGTAAAGAAAATATAAAAATTAACATTCAGTTAGGTAATTTGCACTGAATTATATTGCTCTTTGTATTATAAAGTTTATATGAAAATAAAACAAGTTCCAGAGGTTACAAATCCTGAGAGATTGTTAGGATTTTGTTAAAGACATGAAATGAAAACTTTGCTATGTTTCAGTAATGTCATCAAGTGTATTCAGTCAGTCATATCCTTATGTATATTTGTCAGTCACATGTCATGGTGGATATTTCAGTTGGTCATGCCCTTATGTATATTTGTTACTCATGTGTCATGAAGTGTATTCAGTCAGTCATACCCTTATGCATATTTTTCAGTCATATGTCATGGTGTATATTTGTTAGTCATGTGTCATGGTGTATATTTGTCAGTCAATGGTTGTGGTGTATGTTTCAGTCAGTCATGCCCTGATGTATGTTTGTTAGTCATGTATCATGTGTCATGATGTATATTCAGTCATGTCCTGACACATATTTGTCAGTCATGTGTCATGGTGTATATTTGTCAGTCATGCCCTGATTTATATGTCAGTCATGTGTCATGATGCATATTTCAGTTGGCCAAGTCCTGATGTACATTTAAGTCACTCATATTTCATGATGTACTTTTGAACTGAAGAAGAAAAAAAAAACATTCAAAGTAACATCCAGTCCATTCATTAATATAACTGCATATAACAATTTTCTATGTAAACTTATTACAAAAGATTTATACTGTATATGATAACTACTAATACTTTGCTACAATGTATGTGATAACTTCATGCACCTGTTTTAAACCACATAAAAATAATAGGCCATGTATGTGATAACTTCATGCACCTAGGTGTTTAACCACATCAATATGATATGCCATGTATGTGATAACTTCATGCACCTAGGTGTTTAACCACATCAATATGATATGCCATGTATGTGATAACTTCATGCACCTAGGTGTTAAACCACATCAATATGATATGCCATGTATGGGATAACTTCATGCACCTAGATGTTAAACCACATCAATACAATATGCCATGTATGTGACAACTTCATAAATCTAGGTATAAAACCATATCAATATATTATAATGCATGGTATTAGCATCAGTCAATCAAGTAACTAACTAATCAATCAATCAAACAATCAAGGGTTAAGAAAATAAAATAAAGCTGCATTATATAAGTCAATTAAATTTACCTTCAGTTGTGTTTTAAATTCTTCATGACCCTCAATGAAATCGGTAAAGAAACCTGGGGCAATGTGCTGGAATAAAACAAATGCACATAATTAACAAATGTATCAACTGTCTTCATTAGATAAAATGGAAGAAACAATAAATTTTTGAATGTATAACTGATCAAATGTATGTATGTTGATTTTTAACATAGCTGATGAAGTAAATTAGTGGACTGAGTTTGAAAGCTCTCCAATAAATATTATTATTTATGAAGATAAATGTGAGCCACCACTTTGAATTACATAAATCTTATTGAAAAACAGTACCAAGTTGTTACAGTAATTTTAATATATAGTATAATTTAATATTATACAATACGATATGATTTATATAATAGTAATACTTGTATACATTTAATTGTCCAATGATAAGACAGTGGAATCTAGTTGTTAATAATTATATGTTACAGTAAAAATAATACTATATAATTCTGTATGATTAATTACACTTATAATACTGAATAATTATATGTTACAGTAAAAATAATACTATACAATACTGTATGATTAATTACACTGATAATACTGAATAATTATATGTGACAGTTAAAATAATACTATACAACTGTTATGTGCTTCTAAGGCTCAAATAAACAGTAACATAGAAAGAGTAAAAATAACAAGCTTGTAAAAACTTAATAAACAATTTATTAAGCACAAATACTTTCAAGAAAAGAATAATAAACTTATGGTTTTAAGAATCAATTCCCAAAATTATAGAGATTAATTACACTAATTTCCCAATAACACATTCATGCTAAATTATAAACACACCAACAGTCTTATTTTTTAAGGAATACAAGACATATTTTCTTGTCAAAAAGGGTTTTATTTCGCATTCAACTTTTAAAAGGACATTCAACTTTGTCAAAATATGTTTTGTCACTTTATTCAGCTCTATTTTTAATTGTAATTTGAAAGAATACTACCACGTACAACGTCTATTCCAGACAATTATTGGCAACTTCTCAAAAATGATCTATGCTAATGGGATG
The DNA here is from genome assembly GCA_029339505.1 of Unio delphinus. Lineage (NCBI taxonomy): Eukaryota > Metazoa > Mollusca > Bivalvia > Unionida > Unionidae > Unio > Unio delphinus. The sequence continues at coordinate 818,081 of JAQISU010000281.1, read as the reverse complement.
TAAAACATCTTCATTGATCAAAGTTTTGCATATTTTGTCAATTTTGTACATCAAACAAATCCATGCAAATGCCAATTACCAACACAGTTTTTAATAAATTCATTTTAAAAAATCCATTTTCTGCCCCCCCCCCCCCCCATACACACACACATGCACATACATACACCTTTATCTCTGAAATGAATCGTTATGTGGTGCTTATTTATCTGTTGGAACTATCCCAGGACCTCATTTTCTCATTTTTAACTATCTTTGTTTTAAGCAATATAACTTATTTTAGTCTGTGATCTACACTTGAATTTATTAAATACACAATTCACAATTTGCAAACAGTGACAATAAATTTTAAACCAGTAAATTATGGGTTTGTGCTTTGAAGAATAAGAATTTATATAATAAACTGACTTTTCTTTAACAAGGCACCTGTTAAAAACAGCATCATGTGATGTTCACATAGATAAAGCTTATCCACATGCATTATTTTGTTCTCCAGATTTTCTCATATGTAATCGTATCACAATAATGCTATTCGAAAGAAAGAAATACTTTATGTTTACATTTATTCCATATTATTGAGCAGCTCTGCATGGTTTTCCTTCAAAAATGTCTAAATGTGTTTACTTTTTATCTGATGACCAGCAATGCAAGTTTATGTTCTCTTAAGATTTTACCTCACTGGCACTTTCTATCAGTCTATCAGGAACAAAAATGACTTAAGGACAAGTGCAAAAAATTGGGCAGAATTTTAAGTCACTTATTGAAGAAATATATCACTATTAAGTAATATATAATAAAACATTCAACTTGCCCTGCAAACTGGAAAAATGATTGATACAAATAAGGCAATATTTAAGATTAATCAAACCTTTTATTGATTACCTCTATAAACAGCACAAAAAAAAACATTATGTTCGAATAGTAGCATAAGGTTACTTTAATGTAATGGGAGGGATCGCTATCAAGTACCTCAAAAGATAATGCATTTACACACATGGAAAGGAAGGCAAAGGCAATCCATGTGGGATGCAGCACCTGGCTATTGCTTTATGTTTAACAGTTTCCCATGTGAATCAAGCAAACGTTGCATAATCATGACTGAGGCTGAGGCTGTGAAATCTCAAAACAAGGGGAATTAATTTATATGAGTTATTTCCCTTTGAAATAAGTGATGCTGAGACAGTAAAACATTTTCATGTTTCTAGCGGGTTGTATTCAAAGGTAGCTGAAAGTAATTTCCTAATGTTACTGTGATGGTAATTTGTTTGATGGAAAAATGCTTAAATACAGTAATATATAATAGTACTTTGGTAATTTATCATATAGCCATCATCGCATAGACAAACATAAAATGCACAATAATTTAACTTAATTAAGCTATCAAGGCTTACCGCTGGCTCTGAAATATCTAAATCACAGGTCAGGCACACAGATTTAGCAAATCCATACATGTCTAGCTCACATCTGCAGATTTGGCATTCAGGTTTATCTGCTTTATCACTGACTTTCTCTCCCAATAACTGCAGGAAGGTTCTCTGATGTCGTCGGTTTCCATCAATCAGATGGCTGGGATCAAATACGGCCCCTTCATAATCAATGGCTAGGTTTGCACACTGGTCATCAGGAATTTGGATGCCTTCCAGTAGGTCATCATCTTCACTTTTGGAGGATGGTCTTGCAGTGAATACGTTGTTCTCATCCAAGCCTAGAGAAAACAATTGTAGACATATAGAAAGGTTGGTACAATATAGCATGAAATATATGGTCTATAGCGCTGACACAACTAAGTATATGGCTTGTGAATACTATAGGGTGCTTTGGTTATCCTCCACCTCAAACATGAAACTTTAAACAGAAAACAACTGCAGTCAAGAGTACTTCCGTGAAATGTTTTTTTTTATTATTTTTTATGGTTTAACGCCATTTATCAGCACAATATAGGCTATACATGGCGGCCAGTATTAATGGTGGAGGAAGAATCCAGAAAATCCCCGGAAAGAACCACCGAACCACATGAAGCTACTTGCAAGCTTTCTTACATGTGGTCTCTCACTAGTGAACAGCCTGATGTTAATGACACCCCATGTAAGCAACAATGTAAATCCTTGTATATCTTGGGACATGCTTAAGGTAGATAGTAATATTATTCCATATTTCAGGTGAATACATTGATATTGCTGATGATGCCACTGCTGCAGAATTTAAATCAATACCATCTTCAATAATCATGAAAACCACACTCATCTACTCATCCTGACTGGGTAAACATTTTACTATGTACTCATCCCTGGAGTGAGTTGATTCTGATTTACACCTTGATAATAAATCGGAGTGCATTTTCAATTCTTAATCTTTATGTTCTTACTTTTCTTCACACAAACAAATACTGTGAATTTACATAAAAAATGTGTATTGTAAGTGTCTAAGCCAATTCACACCCACCTTCACACAATGCTGTTGTAAGCTATACAAAAGGAAAAATATTGAGACAACAGCCAATTGGTTGGTTAAGAAATGTTCTTTTGACCAATCACCAATCTTCCTTTTTATGGTGCCAGCGTAGGGCCCTCTAAAATGGAGGTTTGACTAAATTGGATTATTTAGCCGGAAACTTAAGAGGAAACTGACTGTTGGATTTCTTCTATCAAATGCAAGTTAGTAATATTTTTCTTATGAAAAGAAATAAGTTGTATAAATATCTGCAGGAATATTTAATTTGTCATGACAATAAAGCTGCACAGTCCTTAAAATATTGGTGATCTGTGGCAAATATAACAATGTTTGAAAAGATGAAAGTTATACAATTACCACATTATGTATCTTAACATTTGATGTATGTACAATTGTGTAATAGCTCATTTAAAAAAATTAAAAATTAAATTAAATAAAAGGTTTTTTTATGAAATCAAGATTAAATGAGATGTGCATTGTAAATGAGGAAACAACTAAGAAATCAAAAGCTATGTGTTCAACTGTCATTTCTTGAGGAATAAACCTTGTCTGTTGTGTTTATCTAAGGATCCATGGCTTATGGTATGTTTTGTTTTGTTTTTATGGTTTAACACCATTTTCAGCACAATATAGGCTATACATGGCGGCCAGTATTAATGGTGGAGGAAGAACCCGGAAAATCCCCAGAAAGAACCACTGACCCATAAGAAGCTTCTGGCAAGCTTTCTGACATACTACATTGGACGAATCCAAGAATCAAACCCATGCAGACAGAGGTGAGATGGCAGTGATCCATATCAGACAGTGCTTTAGACCACTCGGTCACTTGGAGCCCCACATCTTATTAATTTACCATTTACAATGCTTAGACCCATATTAGTATCAAGCTTGCATCAATTATCTGTGATACGTTTAGTAAAACAGTAAGCAGTCTAGTAAAGAACTGTACTGTGTTGAGTATAATGAGGATAGAAATAAATATCTCATTCATACCAGGGCCAAGTGCTTGTAATATTTTTTCCTGAACTTTTATTTCTTAATTTAGCATTTAAATGTGAGACAAAATGAAGTTTAAGTCTGAAATTCATCCATGTATGAAAAATATTTACCACTTAATATTTTGTAAAAATAAAATAAACACAAATTCTTAAATTTAAGATAATGATTTAGCAGTTGGACATGAAATTTACCATATAAATAAGATATATAGCATAACATTACCATAGATTTTGTCAGTTGGGTTTCTGTTGTTGAGAAGCTGGAAGGCACTCTGTCTTAAGACAAACATACTGATGTCTTGATCATCCAAAGCCTGTTGAACAGCATCATATAGTTCACTGTTGGACTCTGAACATGGGGCACAGGTCAGGAGAACTAAAGACTTGAAGACACCATTTCTGAAAGGCATTTCTGATGCCATCTTGACAGCAACAACTGGATTCATCTGTCCCTGACTGGAATTCTCAAACCTCAGACTCTCCAAGCCCATGGCAAATTTACTGGCCACATTGAAAAGCTGTCCTTCCATTGTGTGATGGAAATAGTTACCAGCTGTAAACCCAATCAAACCATAGCGATTCTCAGAGAAACCTGCAAAATAATATATAATTCACATTTGATCAAAATAATACAGCAGTCAAAAAGGATCAAAATGTACTGTATCTGGAATTTAACTTCACAGGATATGCCAAATGTAAAAACTCAATTAAAATCAAGTTCTTGCCATTTATGCAAACACTACATTACTGTTACCACCACTGGATAGATAACAAAATTCTCGCTGGCTGCTAATGCAGGAAAACAAATGGAGGTAGATTGTTTTCATTTGAAAGAATAACTGAGAGCAGAAATATTTACCCAACTGTGATACAATGAAAAACATATGCCCAAATCTGATACTCTAATGAGAAATATACACCCTAATCTGATATTAAAAACATATGCTCAGATATATTACTATAAAGAGAAATTACTTACTTTTCTTGAGCAGTGCCTGATCCACCTCCCAGACCATGTTTCGGAGCTCAGCAGCAGCTCTTCTGTTGCAATCCCTGTCCTCCACAATGAACACAATGTCACTTGAGCTCTTGGTTTGGGGATAGTCTAGTTGGTTAGACATGTACATCCTTGTCTCTCCTTCCTGATAAACCTTCTTAGACTCATCGGAACAAGTCACTGGAAAAATGCAATGGCACATTAATTGAAACTGTATTCCCATTATTATTGCTAGATATTTAATACAGTTTTTAGTAGTTTACAAACAGTGTAAAAAAAGATAAAGTTAAAATTTTAATTTTAATCCATTGATTGACACAAATGAATTTTATTATAAATAAGATGCAGTTGGACCACCAAAGTATATTGGACAAATATAAGTTTATCAGACACTTTAATTTGGTTGAACATGCAATGTGTACCCATCAATAATTTATATCATGCATTCATCAATGGATGCTATCTGTTTACTTGCTTCCTCAAAGCATAATTCATTAGAATTATGTGATCACTAGAATTCTTAATTCTCCTAAAACGTATGTATACTATGCATATCCAAATATACTTCATTGGAATGAACTGAATTTCTAGTACAATATGCATATCCAATCCTGCTTCAGAGGAATGAATTGAAATTCTAGTACATTTGTGCACATTTGCTGATATATTTCAAAGATCTATCTTCAAAGTTGCAGGTTGGTGGACTAGAAATGTTGATATATATATATATATATATATATATATATATATATATATATATATATACATATATATATATACATATATATATACATATATATATACATATATATACATATATATATATATATATATATATATATATATATATATATATATATATATATATATATATATATATATAACACACAGCACAAAACATCAGAGACCTTGAGCTTTCATTACAGATATGTGCCAGAAGATGATGCTCAGACAAACAGTAATTAAGATTTTTTTACCATTACACAGCAAAACAGATCCTTACATCCATCAACTCAGGTTACTGCTGTGATCAACTTCCAGTTCCTAGCCAAGAAATGGAACTAATTTGATATGGTGTATGAAAGTCTCAGGCTGACGGCCAAATCCCCCAAAAGTAGACATGAATACATCTACATCAATTAAATAGAGTATTCCAGTAGATCTGGGTCTATGTAGTTTACAGTTTAGATTACATTAAAGAAAGATAAATATGTTACATACCACACTGTGTTGGTAGGCGTAGACTGACACCCTTCTCTCTGCAAGTTTGGATGTAGAGGGCTGCTATGTCACACCGGCTTTCAGAGTTGTACATACATCTCTTCATTGACTCCTCAGGGGCCACCTTAAATACAAAGATTAATCATAAAAATGAATCTAATTAATTCAGTTTCCACCAATCTAACAACTGTTTTGATATTAGTTATCAGTTGGTAAAACTTAGTATTTGAAAAAATGTTATTTGTTTATCTAGTAGTGAGGATTAAAAAAACAATTTTTAATTAGAATATTTTTTGTAAATCATAATTATTTAAAATTTCCTTGTACTATCATTAATACAGATTCAGATTTTTACAGAGGTGAGACAGCTGTGATCCGTAACGGAAAGCACTTTAGACCACTCGGCCACTCGGGGCCCCCTGATATATATTTTTAAATAACCTATACTAAAAGTCATTACAATGTCTATTCTACAATATATCATTATGTTGTCTATTCTACAATAATCAATGGTCATATGTCTTTAAAAAAAATACAGTAAAAAATATGCTGATCATCCAATTAATTTGAGATCCTGTCTAAATGGCAAACTGAATTTACATCAAGATAAAAAATGTTAATGCAAGTCTTACACACCAACTGAGGACATAACTCTGTAAAGACAAAACAACACTATTCTAATCTCAAACACATCAGAGGCCTTATAAATATGAACCTCAACTCAGATGTAAATTGGACTGAAATCAAATATAAAACAAGACTACAACAGTGCTTACAAATTACAAACATACCTACTATTAGCAATACAAGGCAATCATTTTGTAAAATACAGAATAACAATATGATAATGACTGGCCTCATACATTGTTAATATTAGGCTTTGGAGAAAATGCAGCTGAATTTAAACTAAAAATTTAAACTCAAAAATGCTTCCAAATTATCTAGTGGAAATAACCTAATTTGATCAAGGGCCATAACTCCATGAAAACCTGTGTAAATATTCTTAATATTCACTTCTTCAAAATCTTTGTTTAAATAATGTTTTGGAGAAAATTTGATTATAGTTATTACAAGATGTAAATGCTAGAGTGTCCATAATTGTGTGTATAGACACTGCCTGGCTGAAGGACAGATGCTGAACTTCAACTGAATGTCATTGGACAAGGTTAGAAACTTGTAGATGAAAGTGAAGAAAAAAAATTTGGGATCTGACCTGATGAACATCAAATTGTTTGGTAAATGTCAGTATAAACATTATGGTGTGCTAAGAAAGAAATACTTACTTAGATTTTGTTTTACAAATATTTACTATCATCCTTTCCTTTATCAGTTTTCTTAATTTAATATCTGGGATAAACATGACCTGTAAAAGGAGATAAACAACTAAACTGAAAAACATCAAGGAGGTTGGCTATGATTCACCAAATTAGTCACCAAATCAATTTTTCACATAAAAAAATCAAAACATTTAAAATAGATAGTTAGATACTTCACTGCTTACCTGTCTGAAGCAAGGCCTCAAGTTAGAGCTGGAAGAATCAAACATGGCAGAACATTCATCCTGGTTTGGTGTTGATTCACGTGAGTCAGCAAAGTTTTGATTTGTTCTACATGTCCTGGCCACTTCCCATGATGCAACCATAGTTTCTATGTCACTGGCGACATCCCCTTTTACAGTCATCATATCATCATATGGCTCATTGTTGTATGTTCCAAGCAGGCCTCGGACCTTGTTGAAGTACCAGCCACTAATTCCGATGAAATGGAAATTGTTGTCAATGTCAGAAATCAGTTTCAAACCCTTGCCATTGTCAAGATTGATGCTGTTACCAATGCGCTTGATGACCAGTTTTTCATATCGATATGGAAGATCTGTTGGCTGTGCATCGATGGTTACCTATGGAGAAAACAAAACCTGTGAAATAAATTTATTTGTTTGTTTGATTAGAATTAATAACATAGCTTTAACAATTTTTCAGTCATATCGCTATGATATCTGCAATGATGCAGTTTATAGTGATGTCTAGCACTGGGGCATCATGCCACAGACATGTAGCATGATGCCCCACCCAGTCACATTATCCTGACACCAGGCCGACCAGTCCAACACAAACCTTTTAATGCTGAGCACCAAGCAAAGTAACTGTAAGTACAATCTTTGTATGTTTTTGGTATGACGCGGCCGGGGATCAAACCCAAAACCTCCGCTTCTGTGGTAGATGCTCTAACCACTAGGCCACCAAAGCAGTTTAAAAATAGTGAAACATGACTCAGTTTAACATAAAAAAATTCTTTCCTCATTTCCTATCTGTACTAAAAAAGAATCGACATGTTTGATGGAGACTATCATAAGATTCACAGAATAGGTGTTCCAAAGAACAGAGCATTTTGAATTAAAACAGCTCATTGACAGGTGTCTGACACATAGACATAATTTGTAGTGTATGAAGTACATTAGGGTACAAATGTTACGCATATGGCAGAAATGTCAAACCATCAACATGTCAATCAGAATCTTAGCATAAATGTTCCTGACTGTGTGCAGTCTTATAAATGGAACAAACTTTCTCAGTAACATTCAATCATGTGCCAATGCATTTGTCATATTAAGTTTCAAGTCTTCCGATCCCTAAAACATAAATAGCTGTAAATAATGATGAAAAAAAACTTCTCCATGAATATCTCTTCTTTATTGCTGCTGTGATTATTTTATCTGGTTCACTCCAGAGTGCAGTCTGCTTTTAAGCCGAAACCATGAAGTGAGTGTAATATTCTATCATTTTGATATAATAGTTTGAAGAAAAAGGCTGCGGCATTTCCGCTACATTTTGATGCTGCACTAATTTTCTTTATACCATTATACCTGTATCCTTATAAAAACCTGCCATTAAGAATTGTGTCCCACAAAATGAGGAATGGGTGGAATCTGAAAATGAAATTCAGTAATATAATGAGTGGATGGCATCTCTGCATACAATAATGTTATAACACTGTTTCATTTGAACACAACAACTCAAGATGACAACACTTTTACATGGTCTTAACACTGCTGATGTCAACACCAAAGGCTTCTGCCAGAAAAGGGATACCTGTGTCATGCCATTCACATCCAAGACAAACAATATGCTAGAAACTAAAACATATTCAAAATCCAAAGTAGATTACCTCCCTTTTTGGAACAACACTGCTGCCACAACACTATAAATTTGGTGGCAAAATGATACCTGGAGAAAAAAAACATTCAAATTCCTCAGCAGATTACCTCCCTTTCTATACTGTAAATTTGGTGGTAAACTGATACCTGGAGAAAACAACATGCTTTGATGACTGCATCACACTTAATTTTTTACTGCATTTACTGTTTTTTTTTCTACAATGGCTTTAGTGCATACTGTGATGATATGGCATTATAACCAGGAGGACAATGTCTGGAATTCTTCACCTGAAGACATAGATCATATGGCTGAAAATGTTACAGGTAGCACACAACCACATAATATACTAATTACAAAGCTGTCTGGTATTTCTATTTTGAGATACCAGAAACTCCATGCACATTTATTGATTATATTGTGTTATAACATATTATGAGACCACCTGTCTTGAGAGACCATTATTGTTTGGCAAAAGTGGTGGTCTTTCAAGACAAGTTCTACTGTAGTTAGTATCCAATCAATGTGCACATGTACTAATGCAGAGAGAAAAGTAACTATGTTATCAATGTTCAAAGCAGATTTTTGGAAGCAATATATTCCAAAAGAGTTTTATCTGTGAGGATCGTGATATGTTTTGTATCCTGATCTTTTTCTGTAACTGCATGCAACTAATCAATCAACAAACTATCAGGACAGCTCATTTTTAAAAGAAACCCAGGTATTTAGATGCGACTTCTTGGACCAGAAACAAACATTAATTCATGTTATAGTGGGTAACTTTCTTGATTCATGACCAATAGGATTCAGGTTTGAATCCTACTTTCAAATCAACCTCACATGCCTAACAGGGTGTGACCTTGCGCAAGGAACTTCTCTCTTACTGGCATGGCACTCAATAACCTTCTTGTGTGGCTGTGCAGTAAAACACAAAAACAAAGTTCAAAAGCAAGACATCCAACCTGTACACAGTTTGTGAAATGTGTTACTCTGTTTTAAAATTGTAAGTAGGTATTTTTCTGATTCTGCAGATTCATGTACCCACCTGGTATGTGGGATAGATCTCAACCGTCTTTCCATTTGTCATCACAACCAGTGAGGTTCGCTCCAAGCTGCGTGGTAGACCATCACATTTCTGGATGATGGTAAAGTTCTTGTCAACTCGATCTTGGGCCAAAATGTAGTTACATCTTCCAGCAAAGTCATAGTGTCGACCATCGAATGTTCGGAAGTGGTGCCTTCCAGAAACTGTGGCATAGGCTAAGAATATGCAAACAAAAGCTATTAAGCTTTTCATCAACAACTCAACCTACCATTCTCTTTTCCAAACTGAATATCTTAAATTTAAAATTTATCAAAGAACAAGTAAATAATACTGAAGGAACAAAAATGTCTACAAGACAGAGGTAAAAACAGTTTGCACATAACAGCTGCAAACTTATACTTTTCAAAAGCTTATCTTGTGTTTCAATAAAAGTTCTAAGATAATGAAATGCTATGAAAATGCTGGTTTGATTGATATATATGCAGACTGCAAAGTAATGAAGGGTCTTGTCTCTCTAATCAAACTTAAACTGCTCCACTCAATAAAGTTGTAAAATTAAACACTTGTATTACTAGATAAGACACATAAATGATTTATTAAAAATATGTTACTATCTAACATTTGCTAAAAATAAAATTAAATAAATAAAAGATACTTTTTTCCTTCTTAAAACTACAAATATTTCACTGTGTGGTAGAAGGTTATAGTTTAAAAGTGGCAAAGCCATATATAAAACTACATACCATAGTATTTGTATCACAACATCAAATATACAATATAAATGCATATAAAACTACATTATTATTTGTATCATGACATGAAATATATGCAATATAAACACATGAAACAAAATGTTTCTTATTATTAGATACCAATCTTGCTGCTTCGTAAAGAAAAAAAAAGATTTTAAAAAATGGTCAGTTTGAGATTATCAAATTATTTTTTAATAAATTAAATTTTTTAAAATATGTTTTATAAACTATTTTGCTGTAAGAAATATGTGTGACAGATAGTACTCCAAAGTTTTACAGTGTTGGCAATGTAGTACAAGGGACATAACTTTGAAAAAAGCAAATGGTAGCAAATTAAAACAGCTTTGTCAAAAGTAATTTCTCTACCTGAAAGTGAATACAGATTATATCTACAACTCTAGGTAATAAATACTAGTTTTTTATGTAGCTAGTAAAACTTCTGTGGGAACATACCTTCAAGCACTGTATGGAGAGATTAGAAATACTGCATTTCACTGGTATTAATAATAAAATTTGACAACTGAATGATTTCCGATTAGCAAATTAGGACTGCATGTAGACGTTGTAATAGTGGACTCACCATCAAATGGAGGTATCCAATCCAGAGGGTTACCAGAGACGGGCATAAAGTAATACAGTGGATCCCAGACTGAGATGTCCTTTCTCGGGAAGTACTTCTCTTTAAGTTGTTTCAGTTTGGCCAGCAATTTTTCCACATACTTATCTAAATTGAAAGTCAAAATCCTCTGCAGGTTCTCTACTTGGACAGGTAAGTACAATTCAAATTCTACTGCTCCTTTTTCCAGATTGAAGACAATAACTCTTGACTTGTGAAGTTCCAAAATGCCAACAGGAAGATGTTCAATTTCAGCCTGAATCAGGCTGTATACTTCCTCATAGATCATTTCAGAAAACTGTTTAATGTTCTTCTCCAAGTCCCAATACTTATATATGGAAATTACCTAAACAATAATAATAACAATAACAATAAGATAAAAAAGAACAACAACAATAACATTAATCAACAGCATGATAATCATAATAGTATGCTTTATGAAAAACAAAGTGTGCTGCAAACTTGTATTGTCCCTTATTATTATCTATTAAGTCAAGAATTTCTCCTTCGAATATGTTCCCCAATTACATTTACATTAGGAATATTAACCTGATATCTTCAAGATGCTGCAATGAAGGCTAAAAATATAATGTGATTGTGCATGTATTCTCAATGAACATAATTTACTTGAAAATTTGTTTTCCTCTATAATTGATATTATGTAGAAAGGGTCCATTACAGCTATTTTAGAGTCTTTTTTCCAAGCAAATATATAAAAACACAAGAGTTATGAGCACTCTGTTATGTTATGTATTGAAGATTGTATTCCCAATATGTTTTATAAAAATTTGCACCATTGTTCTCAAATGAAGCCTACCTTTTATACAATTTCATCAATATTGTTCTGAAGTTGACGGAATGTCTTTTCTCCTAGCACACCTTTGAAAAAGTCTTGAACAATGCCTTTAGTCTTAACTCGCAGAATGTTAATGGCCTCCTCGAAGGTGGCCTTGTTCATGGTCTCAATGACTGTCTCTCTTAGGTCAGCGGCCAGTTCAGAGAAGTCCAGATTAAGAAGAGTGGTCAATTCAGGGTACTGGGCAACTGCATCATTCCAGGCTGACTTAAGCGTCTCAACATATGGTGTTAAAGCAAGATCATCAAGGAATTCTGAAAAAACAATTTACACCAATTAGTCTCTCTTGTTTCAGTTACCGGACATAAAAGTCACAAGGAACCATATACTTTTAGAAGCTATTTTATTGTCTACCATGGATTATAACATTAAGAAAAAAAATCATTATTCCTCTCCTACAAGCAGTTTTGTTTATACCTGTCTCATTGTAAGGCAAAACTTTTTAAGTTTCCTCCAATTGCTGTAAATATTACCTAAAACAATATGAAACAAATTATGTCAAGCAACTGATGAAGAGATGACACACTCTAAATAGTCTAAGATGAAATGTGTGAAGCCTTATCAACAATTTGAAAAATAATTACCATTTTCCAAAACACAGACATATATAACCTTTTCTATATGAATATACTTACATTTTATTTTATAAATATCATATAACACTTACTGTTTACACATTGTTCATTTTCACTACAATGTTGACTCTTTCTATATAGAGGTCCCAAGTGGCTGAGTGGTCTAAAGATTTATTATATTTAAGGGGGATTTATTAAATCAAAAAACAAATCCATTATATTTAAGAGTGATTTCTTATATTTAAGATGGATTTCTTATATTCAAGGGGGAATTAATTATATTTAAGAGGAATTTATTATGTTTAAGGGAGATTACTGCTTTTTAAAGGGGTGGGTCATTAAATTTAGTAGATATTTGGACAATTTCATGTTGTGGAGAAATGAATATTGACTAACTTCAAATATTTGGGTAACAATAGGTTGTGACTCCATTTAATCCAACCTTTCCTCTGATAGATGTGTGTAATGTTACAAAAACATACTTCCGTTTGGTTACAAACTACATATTTTTGTTTTACTGGTAAGAAACACCTTCAAGCTTGGGATGAACATCAAATAACTGCACAGCAGTGGTCATGAGATGAGTAACCCCCCCCCTCTCACTGTTAGAAAGGACGGACATATATTGAATTCCCCCTTCATAGTCAGCAAGATGGTCATGAGTCCCCCCCACTATCACAGTTAGAAAGGATGGACATAAATTGAATTCCCCCCTCATAGTCAGCAAGAATGGTCATGAGTCCCCCCTCTCACAGTTAGAAAGGACGGACATATATTGAATTCCCCCATCATAGTCAGCAAGAATGGTCATGAGTCCCCCCCACTCTCACAGTCAGAAAGGATGGAAATGAATCCCTCCCTTCACTGTTAGAAAGGATGGACATGAATTTAATTCAATTACACTAATTTATGTAATTAATAACACCTGATTAGTAATATCCATCAGTATTTCACTGATTTATATACAACTTTCAGTTGTATCTACATTCAATTTATGTATTTATTGCATCTATTTGTATTACCTGTAACAGACTCCTTGACTTTTTGTACCATAACTTCTTTCAGATTGTCTAGATGTCCAGAGTACTTAGATATGTTGTCCAGCATCACCTCTCTAACCCTGTCCAGCTCCTGACGAGCTGTAAGTAAAACTGCCTGCAACACAGAAGATAAAACTTGAAGACCAAGCCAATAGAGATCAGAAAAACTGAGTTCAAGTTTATGACAAAGTAAGCACTATGACTCAATATGAAATAACCATTTAAACGTAGCGCTGTCTCTGACTGGTGAAACAAAATCTCAAGCTCAAACTTGAGCTTCAGTCCTGAGTTTACGAAACAATTTTCTTACTCAAACTGAGACTAAACTCATAATTGCTTTGTCTGATTGGACAGTAATTTTATCTCAGCCAATACATGTATATTCTTAGTCACAGCATCTGAAAGATTGAATCAGAACCCAGACTCATTCAAGCAATTTCTCAACTTAAAAATTCAAACTCAAACTGTTATTGGTCTTACCTTTGTTAAATTGTTACAAAAAAACTATATAATTAACATAAACGTTTATCTAAAAATATATTTCAAATTGAAATTTCAATTACTTAACTGACTGTAATATATGAAAATTTAAATTAGAGCATAGTTACATGAACTATGGGCCTGTACCTAAACTTATAAAATTGTAAAATGGCTCAAAAGGAGAACTTAATTTTAAACACCAAGGTCAAATATTTTAGGGATAAGAACAACTTTTACATTATATAATTATAACTAAGCCTTGATACTCCTTTCCTCAGCGAAAGAATTAATTCAGAACGGATCAGAATATTTATCATGTCAAATTTTAAAACAAGTAAAAATCATCAAAACAATTCTTAAAATTCTTATCCCTGATACCTCGACTGCCACTGTTGATAATAATAAAGGTTACTTTACACCTATCAAATGTAGATCCTGTATATTTGGAAAGCTTTATTTCAGAACAACTAGGACTACTTATGATTAAGTATAAAGTGAAAGTCTGACGTATAGACTTCATAAATTATATGAATTCAAAGTCAGCTGCTAAGGTCAGATGACAGGCACATTTTTTAAATAATTCTTTAACATTTACACTTATGCCAAACAGACTGATTTTATAGTTTAAAAAATGTACCAATGACATAGTGCCAAATAGGCTGATATCACCTACAACAGTGCCAAACAGACTGATATCACCTACAGCAGTGCCAAATAGTCTTATATCACCTACAACACAGTGCCAAACAGACTGATATCACCTACAAAACAGTGCCAAACAGACTGATATCGTGTACAACAGTGCCAAACAGACTAACATCACCTACAACACAGTGCCAAACAGACTGATATGACCTACAACAGTGCCAAACAGACTAACATCACCTACAACACGGTGCCAAACAGAATGATATCACCTACAAAACAGTGCCTAACAGACTGATATCATGTACAAAAGTGCCAAACAGACTAACATCACCTACAACAGAGTGTCAAACAGACTGATATCACCTACAAAACAGTGCCAAACAGACTGATATCACGTACAACAGTTCCAAACAGACTAACATCACCTACAACACAGTGCCAAACAGACTTATATCACCTACGAAAAAGTGCCAAAGAGACTGATATCACCTACAACAGTGCCAAACAGACTAACATCACCTACAACACAGTGCCAAACAGACTGATATCACCCACAAAACAGTGCCAAAAACACTGATATCACCTACAACAGTGCCAAACAGATTAACATCACCTACAAAACAGTGCCAGACTAATATCACCTATAAAACAGTGCCAAACAGACTGATATCACCTACACCAGTGCCAAACAGACAATAGCACTTACAGCACAATGCCAAACAGACTGATTTGACAGATTAAAAACCATAACGGTAATAACAATAAAGCTTTCTTCTAGCATTGTATTGAACCATTTTACCTCATAACCTCAACTTTGGTACACATATTTCATTTCTTAGGATATGAAGAAGTTACATCTAACAGATATTTTAAACTAAAAATGAAAAATTCATAGGCAAAAACAAACTTTGTGACATTAAAATAAAAAGATGTTATCCTTTTAATTCCCCCATTTCATTGCATTTCCTTATTTATTTGTACAAATCTTGTTAAGAATACTTTTAATCAACATTATGGCTTTAATTCCATGTATAATAATTTTTTAATTTAAAATAATTTCCATATTTTGTTTAATTGTGCCAGAAAGATTATTCTTAACAAAATGATGACAAGAATAACAAAACAAACACAGTGATGCTTTTGTCTCACATATGATTCACAGGCAAGACAAACTCTAGAAGAAAATAAAACTTGACTAAATTGACATTGTGAAGAATATTTTTCAGTTACATTAGAGCTGTAGTGAAAAAATGTTTAGCCATACAAAATTATCAAGTGGGACATTTATTTAAAACTGAGAAACTTCATAACAAAATAACGAAAAGTTCAAGACAGGTAGATACTGAAGTTTAACTGATGACAAATGAGTTGCTAATAATTTTGTGTTCAGCTGACAAATCCCCAAACTCTATCTACTACCAGCTGTTAATTAAGTTTTATTCAGAATTCTGATTTGCAGCTAGCCTATCTTCTAACACCAACATGATCCAATTTGTAATTACACTTTTTGTGCCAAGCTTGTCATAAAACGTTAAAAATTTAATGTTTAATAATTGTTATTTATTCTAATTTCACAAAAGTTTACCAAACAACAATACACATCTAAGAATTAATAAAATGTTCAGAAGAAAATCATTGCTATAACGGAACATTCTATCTAATTTCTGGACATTTGTGAAATATGGCACAACCTGGAAAAAAATTTAATCTGTACTAATATTGTTCTCTGAAAATCATCCATTTTAGTTTGGGTTTCCTTTGAAAATAAGTATGTCACAATCTTTACAAGTAATAAAAGACCGTTACCTGAACACTGGCAATCATTTTGTTTACCATCTCATCGTATCGCTCTCTGATAGGATAGTCCTTGATTTTGTTGGTCCATTCCTCAACCTGCTGAGCCAATTTCGTGTAACTTGACTTTACCTTCATCATGGCCTGGTTGTACTGGGCCCTAAAAATAGCAAAACTTATTGTAATAAACCAATGGTATCAAGTATTCTGCTGTCCAATGTATTTATTGTTTGTGATTGTTGAAAGGTCATTTTAATTGATGTAAGTGGCCATGTTAAATTCAGAACACAAACAATGCAAAGGCCCGGTAATGTGGAACAAATTGCCCATTGAAATTAGACACAAAGACACAATGGTCCTTTTAAGAGTGCTCTTAAAACTCACCTTTTTCGACTGCTGGAAAAAACTTAGAGACCTAATAATGTTTTTGTATCTTATATGTTTTCAGCATGTTTTTTATGGTTTCCAATTTCATGGTTTTTGTTTTTTGTTTTTCTGTAGAATAGTCATATCATTATTGATGGTGTAAAGTGCTTAGCGCTTCTAAAGATTAGGCACTATACAAAGTCCTCATTATTATTATTATTATTATTATTATTATCATTATTATTATTATGGGGGCTTATTTTCTACCACAAGATAGTGAGAAACGATCACTTCTAGTCTTAAATAGTTGAGAAGCACTATTAGTAACATGGTTATAGTAGTCTCCTATACAACTAGTGTTAGTATGTCTGATATTTGTTCAGCAAAAGAGGAAAAATTGCTGTTTAATCAACTGTCTGTTGGTTTTGATGGCACTTATAACACACTCCTGGCTACACAATTGGCAATTATAACACACTACTGGCTACACAATTGGCAATTATAACACACTACTGGCTACACAATTGGCAATTATAACACACTACTGGCTACACAATTGGCAATTATAACACACTACTGGCTACACAATTGGCAATTATAACACTACTGGCTACGCAATTGGCAATTATAACACACTACTGGCTACACAATTGGCAATTTTAACACACTACTGGCTACAAAATTGGCAATTATAACACACTACTGGCTACACAATTGGCAATTAGACTTATTCAGTCAGACCTTACATTAGTCATCAACTAGATAATGAATTTGGAATCATAAAAGTGCTAATTAAGTTGTCCAGTGTAATAAATTCATTCCATGCTAAATGAACCAACAAACCAAGTATAAAAAGTGCCTATCAATTGAGTAGCCAGTAGTGTGTCATAATTGCCATTAAAAAATGTGTAACAAAACTTTTGTCACCAAAATATGAAACAAAGGAATATTAACTTGATGCAATCAATGTATTTTCCATACTGATATTTTAGACAATGTATATTTTAGCTTTATATGAAATATACATTACAAGGCCAGGGTCTGCATGTTGAGTTCACAATGAAAACTCTGACAACCTTGTGTAAACTTCAAGGAAAGACTGAGAGCATTTCATAGAAGAATATCTTTTGCTTCATAATGACTTATCCCGACTATAAACAAATTCCATCCAGAGTTTACAAATTAAAGTAAATCTAAAACTTTAACCAAAATCTCCTCAAAACATGATGATTATAATATTACCAAAGCTGTCAGAAATAAAATTGCTATTTTTGCTTTTTCACTTATTCGAACCAAATAAAAATCCCTGACAAATACCAATATTAATGAGTTCTGGCACAATAATGGTTTGTTTTCACAATCGGCCATCATCCACTTACAGCTAATCAGAAGACAAAAGAATAAGCCTTATAAATATGGTGAGAATCGAATTTTTAAAAATCCATGAAACTGTCAAATTTTATAAAAGTTGTATGCCATATTTATCTAAAGATAAGCACATGTTCCATGTTAAGCCCACCTCTAACTGTCACAAAATTCTGTCTTCATCTAATAATAAACCCACAACTTACTTCATGACAAATTTATTTCACTGACCCAGCTGTTCTTTTCATTGGAGAAAAATGGTATTACATGTCAATTGTTCATAAGCCAAGTTGATACAGCATTGATCAATTGTTTTATTATCAATTATTGTCTTAAATTTAAATTTGTAACATTTAAATTTATCTGATGGAAATTAATAACAAATTTCTCACAACTATTAAGAAATCATCCTTCATCAGGTATGGGAACCCAGACAGCTCACATATAATCACTGACCTTAAATGAGTTATACTTAATATTTTTAGGGATCAAACCTGGGTCCAAAATGAGATGTAGGAAAAGTGCATAACCACTGCACTATCCAGGAAAATATATTGTAGTGTCCTTTAAATCTAAAATATGCTTTCTATACCATTATTATTTATCTTGATTTAGTGGATTAATATAATCCTACATCATTATTGTAAGACAAGACAGGTACCTATTCTAATCGATGGGCAGCAGTTTCATACCTATCAATAATGCATAACAAATAATATTTTTTCTCACGTTATAAAAGAAATGGGTCAAAATCTCAATGTCACATTTTGTATACTAATTACTGTTCAAACAACATAAAACTCTTGGAAGTTTGTTCATGGGCAAAAACAACTCTTTGAAACTTTGTTCATGGGCAGAAACAATGTCAAGGTTGGGTTTAAAGTAAAGAATTCAGAGAAAATGTTTTGTAAGTAGATGTCAGTTCTAACATAACTGGCTCAAATAGTCAAGTTGATAGCCTTGCACTGCACTGCAATGTACAATGGACCAGACAATTGCCATCCACTGCAATGTATAATGAACCAGACAATTGACGTTCACTGCATTGTACAATGGACCAGACAATTGCCATCCAATGCATTGTACAATGGACCAGACAACTGCCATCCACTGCAATGTATAATGGACCAGACAATTGCCATACACTGCAATGTATAATGGACCAGACAATTGCCATCCACTGCAATGTATAATGGACTAGACAATTGCCATCCACAGCAATGTATAATGGACCAGACAATTGCCATCCACTGCAATGTATAATGGACCAGACAATTGCCATCCACTGCAATGTATAATGGACAAGTCTGGCAAAGTGAAAAAAGTTTGTAAATTGACATAAATAATAGATCTCTGAAATAAAAACAGATATACTTTTGTGCTGATCTTGCTATTAGTAAAAAATAATTTTATAAAAGTAGCAATGAGAAAATCACAGTGAAAAGAATTATATATTGATGGTACCCAGGAAGTGTTTATCAGTTTGATAGATACTGTGAATCAGGTAATGTAAAATATGGGACAACAGCATCATCGTGCAAGAATGAGAAATTCTCTACTGCACTATACAAAGTCCTCATTATTATTTGTATTAATATTATTCAGAATGAGAAATTATCTACTGTGTTCAACTGAGGACAACATAATGTAAGAATGAGAAATTCTCCACTTTGTTCTGCTGACAAAAAAGTGGGAAATTATCCACCCTGTTTTACATAGGACATTATCATATATATATTCTCTTATAAGCAAGAGTCCAGCAGCAAAATGCACAGACAGACCCAGATCTGCCATCACATGTGAAGGAATATATGAACCTGTGCAGTTAATTAGGAGTAATCAATAGAACAAAGAATACAAACCCTGATCTGCAGGTACATTTACTACCGTAGATCAGGATCTTTGCTGTTGGCAGTTGGATTAGAGGACATTTATAGTATACACAATTGGGACATTGAAAAACAACTGACCTCTCTAAGACCACCAATAAATGTTCTATTCGATCTCATTTCATACTCACAAAATTTCTGTAACAGCTTTCTCACTGATCTCTCCCAAATCCTTCAAGTATAGTGTATTATCCTGGTATAATTTTCTCATCTTTTGCCGCATGTTACCCAGCTGTTGACGGAATTTTTGAAGTTCAGTTCGAAGCTCGCGTACCAATGAAGATAACTCCTCATCAAGACTCTGGCTAATTTTGATGTATTTGGCTGTCACCTCCTGACCCAACTCAGACGTAGAGTCCAGGAAGACTTCATTGAAGTTGTTGCCAGAATACTGGAATGCATTTGAGCCTGCAACCTGTGGAAAGATGATATCAAATTACTTCAAATGAACATATATTTAAAAGAATGGAAGTTTCACAAATTAAGAAAGACAATGCCAATGAAAATTTCCTTTAAGTTCAACAACATATTTTTAACAATCACACTGCACTTAACTTTAATTAGCAATTAAAAACAATAACTCACACAAAGCCAATACATACTCTCATATAAATAAACGTATTGCTCTGATTACCTCTGTTGTTGTTAAACAAGCTTTCAATACATTTGGTACAACATTATTAATCAATGTCCTACCATCAAATCCTGTAAAACTTCTGGCCTCCAATTAAGCTTAGCATGGAAAATTCTGTTCAAACGTAGATCTGCAGAGATTTCTCCTTCAGTGGTCTCCTGGCCATCCTGTATGGTTACTATCTTAGATTCAAAGGCAGTGTCACTGGAAAGTGTGGCCATTATGTGAACAGCTTTGCCTATAACAGACAGACAGGAAATGGAATTATTACAAATTATATGGTGGTGCTTAAATATGTTAAAACAAATATGTTAGTGGGACAGTAATAGTTGTCAAATTAGTGTCGAAGTGTTTATCTGACAAGAATAAAGTCATATGTCCAAAGAGTGTCAAAGTTTTAGTTTGACAAGAATAAATTTAATGGTCAAAGCCAATATGGAAGATGAAACTTAAGCAGAAACAGTAAATAGTGTTAACTCTAAACCAAATGACTAGATAGGAGTTTAATTAAAAGCACAAAAGCATGGCCAAAAGAACTCAGTGATATAAATGCTACATAATTCATACAAGGACGCAAGCTGGGTCTTATGTATCACATCGTGGGGAAGGAGGATTAGATCAAGAGAAAATCACTCACATAGGTATGCAAATAGCTTCAATCTTTGAGCTAAGCAATTTGAACTGGCAGGACTGGATTTGAAGGTAATAGTAGTTCTCCTAATGTATTAGGATTTGGCAATTTATTTAAACTTTGACTAATCATGATTGTCCCATTACTTTGTTTGCCCTACACACTTGAAATAAATTTAAATCACACTGTCAATAATACAACAATATATATATATATATATATATATATATATATATATATATATATATATATATATATATATATATATATATATATATATATATATATATTCATTCAATTTGTAACTACTGGCATATTTAGATACAATACCAGTCTTTGGTTTGGAGAAGATTTCCAGACTTCTTCCACTGATGTCAAGTGTACCTCTGCCATCCCAGACAATGTTGACATTCCTTGTTGCTTTCATCATCAGACTGTATGGGGATACATTAGACAGTTGTCCATATAGGCCAACTGAATCAGAGGGAGATGAAATCTGAAGAAAAAAATAACACTCTTTTTCAACACACAGATTCAACAAGGAAAGAATTTCAGTACTATATGTATTCAATAGTTTCACTTTATTTTATTAGTAACCAAACTAGACAATAAAGATATTATATACTTAACCTGTATTCATACATAAACATTTGGTTTTGCATAGTTTTTAAAAAGGCTGTGATGTTGTGTATAACTTGCATTTATTTCAAAATTGTGAATCACTGCATGTCTTTAAAATTGCATTATCACTGTCATTAATATAATTACCCATCCACAAATATAGGTAAATAAGTTTTGTAATACTTCAAGTTATATATACTCTGGAATATTTATCTTCTCATAACAAATTCTGTATTTATTACGAGCAACATAATTTTTCAAAATTAGGTCTATAAAAACTGGACAAATGTTTGGAATTTTGTCATGCCAGCCATCCACCAAAATCTTAACCACATGTGCTGCCTGAGCACTAGTTTCGTGTAGATCATTGGTATATAATTTATGTACTTAGTAATTAATTATGTCAGAATAATGACCATACATATGTGCAAACATAAACCTGAGTACTGGGGAATCCACATCTTCAAAAAATTCGTCTATCCAGCCATGACAAATGTTGGCATATATCTGTACAAACCTACTTTGTAAATCCTACCAAGAAATGGAAATGAACTGAAGTCTATTTTGTATTGCCTTGAGCGATTCTGGTCATTGGATAGATGTCCACTAAAAAGAATACTAGGCAGATTTTATTTCTATTGAAACAAATACATACTACATACCCAGGAGATGCACAGTAGTCAAGGTTGGCGGACAAAGACCAAGTAATTTTGGGAAACCTGGGATACCATGCTCAAGATGCAAACCTGAATACACATATAATCTTGCCCATCAAAAGTGTTACTTCATAGTGCAATGCATTATTAAATGATGCTCAAACATTCAGATGAGTACTAGATATATGATACTCAACATATGAGTACCAGATAAATGATGCTCAAACATTCAGATTAGTACCAGATAAATGATACTCAAACATTCAGATGAGTACTAGATAAATGATATTCAAACAGTCAGATGAGTACTAGATAAATGATATTCAGTCAGATGAGTACTAGATAAATCATACTCAACCATTCAATGAATACTAGATAAAATGATATTCAAACATTCATGAGTACTACATAAATAATACTCAACCATTCAAATTAGTACTACATAAATGACACTCAAACAATCAGATGAGTACTAGATAACGATACTCAACCATTTAGAGGAATACTAAATAAATGACACTCAACCATTCAAGTGAATACACTGACTTTCTAAACTTCTCTAACTTTGAGATTTGCAAATTAGTTTACCTGAAGTTGAAGGTCTCTCTTCAGCCTGTTGTACTCGCAGTTGAGAGCTAAATTCTTTTCTTCTTTACGATCCATAAGATATTTCACTTGTACATTGCCTGTACATCTTCCAGATGAAGTACCAAAAGCTGAAGTGAGCTTAATGTTGGTGCTTGTTTGTGGATGAGACATTACAAAGTTCAATGTGTAGTTGGTGGCACCATCTGATGAAGTATCATCAAGCCTGTAAACCAACCTCAGGGTCTTCTCTGACTCAGTGGAATAGCTTAGTTCTGTCAGGCCATCAAAGACAGCTTGTCCATTACTCATGGCTAGCTCTGATTTCACAGAGATTTTCTTTAAAATAAAAAACAGCTTAAACCTTTAAATATGATTTGTTTTTTACACAATAACTAGGGTTTACAATAGTGTATTTCTAATTGCAAGACCCTAACTAAAGCTGAGACAACAGGATTTCGTACATTAGGATATGACTGCAAAACATAAAATGTAAATTTGGTTTACACAGAAAATGTCACGTTCTTAATCTATGGTATAATCTACTTCAAAATTTAGCGATGTATTATTGGATTATGTCAAGCTATCTTGAAATATAACTATTCTTATTATTTTCTTGTTTCTTTTATCATTCATACGTGTGTATGATTTGGATTTGTAATATAGCTTTAACGATTTTTCATTCATACCACTATGAAGTCT
The DNA here is from genome assembly GCA_029339505.1 of Unio delphinus. Taxonomy (NCBI): domain Eukaryota; kingdom Metazoa; phylum Mollusca; class Bivalvia; order Unionida; family Unionidae; genus Unio; species Unio delphinus. The sequence goes on along the minus strand of JAQISU010000281.1, from coordinate 794,010 downwards.
GCAGTGTGACAGTTTATAATGATGTCTAGCACTGGAGCATAATGCTGCAGACATGTATCATCATGTCCCACCTAGTCACATTATCCTGACACGAGTCCAACCAGTCCTAAGACTAACCCCTTTATGCTGAGTGCCTAGCCAGTGAAATCTTTATAAATCTTTGGTATGACTCAGCTGGGGATCAAACTCATGACCTCCTGCATCCAAAGTAGATGCTCCAACCACTAAGCCACTAGAGAGGTCGTCTTTCATGCCTGGCATATCTCTTCAGCAATTTTCGCATCCATTTCAATGAACTTGCATTACTTTTTCAAATGTATTTCTTATTTTGGCCATGTGTGTGTGTTTGTGTTTTCATGAGTGTGTGTCTGTGTGTGCTAAATTTACCTTGGAAATGGATGGCAATGCAAGGTCTCTGGAACAAGTGTGACTTTGACTCCAACTTGTTTGTCAGCATCCCTGTCAGCATCCCATTTAAGAGTGGTATCCACAATCTTCTCTGACAACTTTTCAGTAAAGGTTCCAGCCATGTCAATGGTGCGGGTTGGGACATTCAATCGCAGGCCAACAACCTTAAGCTTCGTACCTCGCCCACTTCCATCTATGACACTGAGGTCATAGGAGACCATCTGATTCTGATTTCATCCCATGACAGGCTACCTGTGCTGATCAAACCTGTTCTATTATTTTGGAAATTGCTCTTTAAAATGACAGTTCTTTCTGGGTGAATGGCCTTTAGATGGAAGGTTTTCTTAGAAGGTGAGGCATCTCCTTTGTCAGACAGTCCAAAAGACAGTCCAAAATTGCTCTTGTCATCATCTTTATTCCAATTCAAGTTCAGGTCAGCCTCTGAACTCTGTCCTTGGTTTTTTCCACTGAAACTAAACTCCATCGACCGAGGCTGACGGAAAGTAACAAGTCCTGTGTACTTGTCCATTGCAGTCATCTCTGTCTCCATATCAAGATACACCTTCCCGTTGTGCTGAGCCATAACTGTTTGCCAGATTCGTTCTGAATTTATCAAATGGTTACTAGTCACCTGGATCTTCATACTGCGCAGGACTTCAAATGGAGTTGCAATATTCAGGCTTGATTTGATGCCTGTTCTTGTGTTATCACTGGACAGATCAAACATACCATCAGCTGTTAATTTCTTGTTTCTAGCCCAGCTAACTTCCAAGTAGGGCATGTAGCTCGAACCTATCTTTCTGCTCTGTATTACAGTTTGTATATTTTCAAATTTGTTAAAGCCACTTGTGAACTTAAAGGAACCTTCCATATCATAGTGTGAATTGTACTTGAACCTTTCTGTATTCTGACTGGTGACATCTGCAGCATGGTAAAAGTGACAACCTGCTCCGAGTCCTTCAGATTACCACGATGTGTGATCACAACTTCAAAGTTAGCAGCTCTATAATTAAATGGCGATGTCACCCTCAAGTTTGCACCCATTTTGTTTGCCACTAATGTATATGTGATAGATTTTCCTTCTGAATACTGGATGGCAAGATTCTCCTTGATGGCTTCCCCTTCTGTGTACATATGGTACAGGGTGAAAGACACTGGGTCAATCCTGGGTGATGTCAATGAAGAGGTAAAGTCAAATTTACCATCAAGATTCAGACTAAATTGTGCCTTATTGTAACCAATATTTGCGAATGGCATCTCGATAACTGCACTAGATTCCAGTTCCACCAATCGCTGTTCTTGCAGCTTACACCATAGCATATACTCTACATTAATTTTGTGCTCATTGTATTCTGTATTGAGCTTTGATGCCAAAAAGCTGTCTGATTGCTCATACTCAAACAATCCTCTCCTCTGTAAGTTGTGATTTGGCGTACATCTACTAACAGCTTGGTATTCATGTAACTGACTTTAGTTGTCTTTTTGTATTTATAGGCTTTACCCAAAGTTGCTATTACTTTTTGAATAAATTCAGGCCATGTACCAGTCTGTGTATAATCAAAGACGAAGTCATCATTGAAATAGGGGATGCTCAAAACTGCCCCAGTTGTGATCGAATCAGGCATGAACTGGTGATTCAATGTGCCTCGTATTTTCATGGCTGGAGCATATGTAACCTCACCTTCAGCTTGGAAACTAGACAGCACTCCTGTCATGCTGGCTGAAGCCCTCATATCTTCAAATCCTTCAAATGGAGTTGTCATCGACAACAACACAGAAGTTGCAGCCACTGAGCGTCGAAGATCCACATGAGACTCAATCCTATTGTCACCGTACACAACCTCTCCACTGCTGTGCATATTAGGGAATTCCCCTGAGTGTCTAACTTTGGCCTCTGCCTTACGGATGTTACAAAATGGCATTTTGATGGAGATATGGCCTGATGTTGCATTTTTTGCTTGACTAAAAGTAAAATCGGTGTTGAATTGATACTGATTATAGACCACCTCTCCATGACTGCGAATGTTGGGGAATTTGCCTTGGTTACCCATTATCAGTCTGAAGTTGTTTAGCACCTGGTATGGTGTGATTAATGAAAAACTGCCCAGTGATTTTGTTTGGGAATGCTCAACATTGAGACTTGAGTTGAATTTGTCATCATTATAAGAGATCTCACCACTGGTCTGACTATTAGGGAAGGTGCCAGTATGACTGAGCGTAACTCCCATATGGTTTAGTTCTGGGAAAGGAGTCCCCAGTGTAAAGGAACCCGATGTGGACTGCTTGGAATGTGTCATAGCCAGCTCTCCTTAGGAACGGTCATCATTATAGATGAGTTCTGCATGAGACTGCATGTTAGGGAACTGTCCTGCATGATTGAAGACAAGACCCACTTGGCTTACAATAGGGAAAGGAGTGAGCATTAGCAGTTTTCCTTCATACCTTTCACTGATATTAAACATGCTCGCAATATTTATCGTCTTGTTATTAGTTTCATACTTTACTTCGGTTCTAAAATCAGACCAAGTTTTTCCATTATGAATGAGTTTGAAGTTTGTTTTTTCATATCCACGGAAAGGACTAGACATTTCAAAGGTAGCTGATACTAAGTCAGTGCTGTCAAAATCTGCATCAACATTTACAGGTCAAACAAAGCAGTCACAGGTTATCTTTGCATTGGTATGGAACTTAGCAAAACTGCCAACATGGCTAAAGGTGGAGGTGACAGGCTTGTTTTCAGTAAATGGACTTTTGATGATGATGGTGCCTTGGAGATTATCAATGGATGTAAACCTGTAGTTGCTGTCTAAATCGAATACCTGGGTGGGAAGGTACTCTAACTTAAAAGAAGACACCCTGGACAAACCTAGCATGCTGCTCTTGGCACTTGCCTGCATATAAGGGTAGCTAGGGAAGGGAGTAGGAAGGTTGAAACTTCCATCCAAGTTGCCATACATCTTCATCCAATTTGCAGAGGCTGTACTCTTCTGAACATATGGGATCAGATAAAATGAAGTGTCTCCCTTAACATTTTCTGGAGTTCCCTCAAGCCTGAATTCATATTGCAAGCTTTGGAGCTGTGGGAAAGGTGTCTGTAGAGATAAAATCATAAGTTTCACATAGTCAAACCGATATGTGGTTTCAAATGTAACTTTTTGTCCTGGGCCATAGGCAACCTCATGTTGTACCACCCAATTTGAGTCGACTCTTTTGCGGTTTGACTTGGCAGAAACATCAGCCAGTATCTGGAATGGGGTCGTCATCCATAGAGATACATCAAAAGTTCCAAATTCGTTGTAAAATATATTGGTGTTGACTGCTATGACATGATAGGGAGCCCATGTTACTTTCAATTCTCCAATGTAAGGCATAGCTGCATAACTGGACATAAACTTGATGATGACATCTTCTGTATACATACTAGATATCTTATATTTGAAAGTGAAGGATTCGGATGTCTGATGATAATCCTGGTGAAAGAAGACTATATTTGCCTTATCTGTAATCTTTAATTACAGATAGCATGACTCTGCTATAATCGCTTCTAAATTCATATAAAAAGTCCGCTTTAAGCTCTTTAAGCTGTTCAATTGGAATTAATGACCACACATCCCGATGTTATCTTTGTGTTCATGGCTTCGATTTCCATGTTGGAATCAAACTGAAGTTTGAATCTGTTGTTTCGTGAAGGCACAATGTCAACCAAGGTGTTGATGGTGCTAGGTGTTGTTCTGATTTCCCAGACAGTTTTGATATCATTATTTGGAATCACAATACGCATCTTACCAGAGTGACTCAAGTGTTAAATATCACTAGAAGTCTCTTTTACCTCCATTGACACCTTGTAAGAGACAGATTCTTTGTTGAATATCATATTGGTAGTGAAGGTTTCCATGTTATCAGTGTGATCAAAGTTCAAGAGACGTGTCCTAGCGCCTGTGAAAGGTGTCCGTACATCCAATTTCCCAGTTATTATTCTACCAGTTTGAGAAGGTGTATATCGACCAGTAGCCTGTGCTGAAAGTCTGTTCCTTCCCCACTGAACTACAAGATTTGAGTCCAAGTCATCCAGGAACCTGTGCTGCAACCTCAAAGTCATACTCTTATAGTCATCGAAAGGTGTTTCAATGCTGCCTGTGACATCCAATGAAGTTAAACTTACTGGCCTTTTGGCTCCAGCAGATACTAAAATCTTCTTCATCTCTGCCCATGTAACACTAGCCTTAGACTTGTATTGTGTGGAGTCCCTTACATAGGAAATGTCACATCCAATGTTCTCAAAGTTTTCAAAAGGACTTTTAATCATAAATTCATATTCCACCCTATGGTAGCCTCCAGACTTTCTTTCATTCCTAAAGATCATGTTAGCATCAATGATTTTGTTTGGACTCCATGATAGGTCAGCATGAGTGATGAACCTGTCACCCGATGAGTGTTTCAAATTCATGCCTACAGTCTGTGATGGATAGTGAAAGTTTGTTGAAATCTCAAAGTTGCTGAAGTTTTTCAAGTTGGTTGAGACATTAAACAAAACTCTCTGGTCTAGGTCCTTATCAGCATCCCATTTGACATCAAACATTACTCTCCTCAGTGAAGATTCAATTCCTCCCTCTAGGTTTATATACAAGGTTCATCCCAGATGCTTAACTTGATGGAGCCTTGTCAACTGCTCCACTGAATTTCACATCAATATCCTGAAGAGAAATTAAAAATCAAATGAGATTAAATAACAATATATTTGTTTGTCAACAAAGTGATTTTTACCCATTTCTTTGAAGGCATTCAAATTTTTAACAAATATTGCCATTGTAAATACCTTGTAATTATGCCCCACTATTCACTGTAGAAAAAAACAGTCCTAAAAGTACAATCATTCTGCAATCAATAATTGATCTCCCAAGGTAAGTGGTTTCCCATACGAAACTATAAAATCATAATGTATCTCATTTCTATGCATTTTACATAAGTTTATGAAGTTAACTTGTCATTTTATGCACAGAAATAGACATGCCTGAGTAAGAGTAACATGATGTGTGAATGTAAGATACATTTAAATTTTTTGTAAAACAAAATGTTACCAATTATATATAGTGAGCACTAAATATTAAAAGATTTCAGTATCTGATATTCCACAGAATTAAAAACATTTTATGCAATTAGTGTTTTCATTTTCACTTCAAAGCTTTGAAAATATGTTGACAAAATACTGATGCTTAATAAAGTAATTATTATATCAGAATTCTTTAATACTATTATGACATGGAGATGATATGAGAGGGATAGTGCCTGAGTCGGATAAAACTAAAATGCATGCCCTTCAAAACATTTATTCATTTTGTCTTTTGGTTTCCTTGTTTCAAAAATAGAAGCATTAGTTTCTGCACTGCTAACATATACATTGCAACAATGACAAAGAGAAAATGTAAATATATGTATGTATCAGTATTTTAAGATGTTTCAATTTTGGAAAATGTAAATAAATCAAAATACTAAGTACAAAATATCAGATCCTTAAATTATTGCATGAAGCTCCTCAACATAAACTGCATTTCCCCACAAAGTCCAATATTTTCTCTGTTGGTATTTTATCAAAATTCAATTTAATTTAGTTTTTTTGACAAGGTAAAGTCAATATACCCTACAAGAATGTGCTTCACTGGCAATGGACACTGGCACAGTACACTTTTTCATGAGGTTTTAGTCAACACACTTTACAAGAATGTTTTCCACTATCAAAGAATACTGCCTGCGAACACTGTTTCACAATACTGAAGTCAACACACCCTCTAAGAATGTGCTCCACTGTCCATGTACACTTGCACAGTACAGTGTTTCACAAGGCTGAAGTCAATACACTCTACAAAAACATACTCACTGTCAATGGACACTCGCACACATTCTGATATTTGCCCTTCAAAAATTATAAATTAATCAGGGATATCTGTCTTGAACTCTTGTATGCGATCAGCACAATACCATCTCATCCCTGCTCATTTTTAAAATACAGTCAAAATATGGAATATTTCATTTATAAACAGTTAACTACAAGATAGATTTGGTTCTTCTATCTTTAATATCATGATCCTTAATATTTTATGTGTTTTGGCAGCCAGCAGAGCAAAATGCATTTTCCAGTTTTTCTCAGTAAATCATGTTTCTGCAATATCTGAGATATTAGCAGGTTTTTGGAGTGTAATTTTAGTGAATCCCAAAAGATGATGACATTTTGCTTTTGAGAGGTTTCATTGTAGTTTCAACATTTTACTAAGATAAATGTCTGATCATGCTATACAGTAGTCCCCCTCTTGAACTGTATCCCTGACCAGTGGCTACCCACTTGTTATGTCCAGAATCCCTTTGGCACCGATGAGTTTGTGTTTAGCAGTACCCATCAAGAACAGACAACCCTCTAACACATGCAGTGGTCAGCATAGTACAAAAATGTAAAATGTTCCCCTCATGAACAGTAATCTTTTTCCACATCTAGCCAGAACCAATAATTAATTCATACTGTGATGTGAGGTAAGCATTCAGATTATCTATATCATCGATACAAGTATCTCAATGTCATGTTTCCACTACTGAAATAATTGTTGACTAAAGTATGCGTAACACTAAGATTAATCTCATATCATTGTCTATAAAAGCCAACATTTACAGGACATGGGCTTAACAATGTTATGAAAGAGTTTTGACTTCACACATCTGTCAAGTTCTTCTGTTTGATGATTACAGCCAGATGTAACTGTCAAGATCATAACAGGGTCACCAAAGATTAAAAAAAGATTTTGTGCATTATTACACACATACACACACAGACACACACACACATATACAGAGAGAAATTGAACAAAACAGGTTACCAGACAAAGACCGAAAAATCATGCGACACAACATTTATAGCTTCCCAAAGGCATTTCGTCACCCTACAAATGTTTTCTCTGCATAATTAAATCCCATACAGTTAGCAACATCTGAATAAATCCTTACCAAACATTGACAAGTGATCATGTAAACAGAGATGTCTTATTTTCGAAGAAAATTGGTTATTCTACTTTATGACATCAGGCGAGGAAGGGTGGGGGGACTTGCTAAACAAATTTATGTAGAAAAGACTCGAATAAAATAATTTCATGTTGAAAAGACTAAAATAAACAACATCATAATCGATAAGGAGGTTATTTAGCAGCAGTGGAAAAATGGAGCGAATGGAATGAGACTTTTATTTGTACCCAGATTTAAATGATGTTTATGAATGGTTTTGCAATGTGCATGACAATAGTACCCACTCGAATATCATGCTTCCCGTACGAAAACATTAACAGGAATCCGCCTGGCTATGGCACGGCTTTGACAAGGAATCCGTGTAGATATGTAAGAAATATTCAAATACCCGGTTGTGCATGAGCAGGACACGTAATTTAAGCATGGATTCCTGGTACTTCACCATGAACAGGATTCCGCCACTTGTGTAGAAATACTGCTCATTACACGGAAATGTGAACTTAGAAAACTTGCTGAAAAGAAGGGAGACGGACTTTTAACTTAGAATTTTGAAGGTCTTGCTTTATGCATTGATTAGTACAATGATACCATGGGTTTTAAAATCTTTGCAGTCAGATTGTAGTTGCAGCTTGATTTCCAACAAAGTCTTTAAACAAATTGTAAAAAAATATAACATATGCAGATGCAATTGAAAAGAAGAAAAAAATACAGAGGAAAAAATGTAACAGTTTATTCTTTTCAAATACTGTTGAATTTAATTTAACAGAGCTACAATGATTGTATTATTTTTTCAATATTTTCAATCAAAAAAACAATTCTTCATTGCAGCTTGCTTGTTATAATACACAAAATGTACATGTAAATTTATCTAAGATTACATGTATATTTTAACATTTTTGTATCCCATATAAATATTACACATAATTTAAGTTTTCAAAAGACATTATTGAGAAAATTGGTTATTACAAAACTTTATCAATCTTAGCCAATTTTGTAATTGCTTGTAACACAAATTATGTACTCACCCAATGAATGAACAGTGATGTCTGACTAGTCTGATTCCAGTAAATTAGGAAACATGCAAATATACATGCCATACGTTTTGTTGTCAGCAATGTTCAAGTCTATGAATATGCGACTTGATACAATGTTACTGACTGGGATAACTTTAACACTATTGGGTAATTTTGTTACTGAAAGAATACTGGAATCTGTACTATAATTTGTACATTTCAGTTCATTTACAAATGCTACAACTTCTGATTTTGTCCCAGTATTTATTTCACAAAAAAAACGTACATGGCCAAATCCTACTTTATCAGCACTTCTATAGAAAACTGTGGAATTATTTTGTTTGATCATCCTTGAGTATTCATTACCATAGATCAGTTGCTGTCTTAGTTCTAGTCTGCTAAATGAGGGAAAGGAATCAGTGTAAGGCACTACATCCAAATATGATACTAAAGCATGAAAGTCTACTTTGTCAAGTTGTTTTGTTTCAACAGCACCTAAAATATATACACTTTCAGCTAGCCTCTGCCTTCTTTTTAGCATATTGGGATTTTCAATAGAATCACATATTGATTCTTCAATTGATCCCTTTGATATACATTTTTCTTTGATTACTGGTAATTTTTTGAACAAAAGAAATTTCAGTTATTATTTGTGAGTCAATATTTTGTGTTGCGCGTATTGTTTTAAGAACAAATCCATTCTTATCCTCAAAAGGAAAGCAGCTATGAGTATACAAGGTAGCCAGATTTCTTACAATGTCAGCTGGGTGAACAAGTTGATGGACATTTAAAGTCATATAACACTCATTATACAAAGAGGACAAATGTTCACAAAAACTGAAAAGTAATTTTTCTGCCGTATTAACTTCAATTTTACTTGAACCAAACTTAAGAAGAATATACATGGTTTGTACTAACTTTAGATAATGTTGAAATCGTTTAGTATCTAAAATATTTTGTAAAACAGGTGCACCATAGTAGAGCAGAAATGATCTGAATTCTGATGCCTTCCAATATTTTAGATCACTGACAGATCGTGGCAATCTTGTTATTTCAGATGTAAGATGTATATGCTGTAATAATTCATCAACTTTACATACAGAATTGTGAAAATTAAAAGGTTTACGAACAAAATCTTTTGCAAACCACTGTCTCAACAACAATTTTTGGATACCCAGTAAAACACCATGCATATAGTCAATTGCAATGCCATTAATTATGTGAAACATGGGAAAAAGAAGAAGCCATGAAGGTCCTTTCACACCATTTATGCTCAGTTTTTTTTTGTCCTTGGTTTTTTCATGGCAACTATCTCCTTCGAATCCCTTACAACATCTTCACTGTTTCGTGTAGGTCCTTTAGGCTCTTTATGAATGTAAGGGAAAACATGGCTGTGGCCTTTTCCTACCTTTGCAGTCTTAACATGGCTGTGGCCTTTTCCTACCTTTGCAGTCTTGCCTTCTTGAGTACACTTCCAGCATCCAAATGCACCATTATATTGCACTAAGTTACAAAGTAAGCTACGTGCTGGTAAATCTGCAGTTCCTGCCACAAGAAAGCCTTTGCATATGAATGTGCCTATCTCAGGTGATGAGACCTCTACTCCTTCATCAAAAGTAGACATGCTCTGTTGAAGAGGTTTTAAAAAAGTACACATTGATGGTTTATCTTTGCCAAACCACAATCCTGCTAAAATCATGTTTTCACGCATCATTCTAAGTTTGTATGGCAATTCATTGATAACCATGTATACTGGCCATATTGAAGTATTGCTGCTTTTAAAGACTGGTGCTCCATCAGTGTTGAATACAAACGAAATATTTTCATGACGACTCAATGGACCATTGTTGACAAACAACTTTTGATAAATACTTCCATCATAAATATCTTAATAAACTTCTCCAAGTTTTCGTGAAAATCGTCCCTGTAACTTATTATAAAATCCATTTTGAGCAAATTTACTTCGAATCTGGTCAATTACAAGTATCTCTATGAAATATGGCAGCTTTTCAGTAAAAACTTGCTTACATAATGTATATGTGCATGATTTTCTTTCAGAATTTTCAACAATACCTAAACAAGTCGGACAATAAAAATGCTTTATTAATTGATTCCTCAAGTTTTTGAAGTAGTTTTTGAATGCATGACAACTAAGACTTAAATTATGATTAGCAGGCAATATTAACGAAATTATATTCAAAAGTTGTTGTATTCCATCTCCTGTTATGTTATGTTTAGATGTAAATAAAGCTAGAAGTAACATGAATGCTCCTGTTGTCACTGAAGATCCTTCATAAAGAGGTTTTGAATCTATATCATCATCACTACTTCTATCTAAACAATCACTTGCAAGCTGAGGTTCCTCTTCAAAAAGCGTAAAATTCTCTTCCTCCAACTCATAGTCAGATTCTAACTGAATCGATGTAAATTCTGTTATTTCTGGATCACAAATTTCTGAGTCATTTGTAAAAGATATGAAATCATCTTCAACAAACGTATATTTATCAGACAATGTGAGTGAGCTTGAGCTTGTACTTGTAGATACATTTTGTATACTTTCCATTTCTATTTCACACTTGAAACATTTAGTAATTGTCTCTGAGTGAGAATTGTCAAAATTCACTGTATCATTTGTGACCTGCAAAATAGAAAGATTTTTCTTAATAAAACCTTAAATGAAAAATGGAGTAAGAGAATGTACTATTTAGGCCAACAATTTGGATTGCAATTGAGGGAAAAATTGAGACATTAAAAGAGCAATCTTTAAAATAATTTTTTTTTTAGTTTAAACATTCTAGAATGGTGATGGGAGGTCTGGATGTTTAAGTTTGTAGCATATTAAAGCATCCTTGGTTTTTATTTGCCAAATTTTGTTTTAAAACTGTCAACTGAAAAGTTGTGACACCTTTATAAAATATAATTTTCACAATTTATAATATTCCTTAAATACAGGTCACTCATGTTAATGCCTGTTGATAAATTACTCATGTGTCACAATTGGATTTCATTTTGTTGGATCCCGAGAGTCCGGTGGATGTCGCGTCGCATGCCCCCCCCCCCCCCTTAAACAATTGGTAACAAATGTAAGCCATGCACCCACTTTTCTACCCCCCCCCATCACTCACACACACGCAAACCTTTTTAAATTCCTGGAACTACCAGTTGGCTAATGAGACTCGCTTTCTAATACAACCAGTTTAGATCGACATATACAAGTAAAATCTTGATATTCCATTATGATTTTTCCGGAATTAACAATGCAAACTTACATGTTCTTCTGTGTTGACTTCAGCAGTTTTGTTGTCGGTACATGGTAGAATTGCCATTAGTTCCTCTTCGTATTCTTTTCTTATTTTATCGGGAATTTCTACAGTGCCCTCGTTTAATTTCTTTTTCCCGTATGGACCACGACTTGTTTTTGCGGTCTTTTGATTTTCTGTATGGTCCATTTTATTGTAGACACTGATTACTTATAATCTTACACAGAACAACGACGAAATGTAACTGATAAAGGTCACCGTTACAAACAAACTTAAGTATCGGGTTACACACGTGACTTTTGCATGGTCAGCTTCACTGAGAGGTCGAGCCTCGAGGGGGGAATTAAATGATGCTATTTTTTTAATAAATAAAAACCAGCATGATTGCTAACATGAATAGCTTTATCATGTGTTGACAATAAGTTTTTATTTTAAATGTATGCATCTCTGTTGCAGACTAATTAATTAAAATTATATAAAGTTTTCGAATCATTTCCCCTTGAAGAGCCTTCTATTACATGTGCATCGTGGCCAGTGAAAAGCTGAGAATTTACCGCCGGTCGCCATTTGAAGAGTTAGTTTCATCTAGGTTGCGTTAGTTTTACTTTTGGCATTTAAAAGATATGTTTGCGTGTATTTATTTTACTGAGGACAGTTCCCTTAGTGTTGTGGGTAAAGCAGACAAAAACCTATGCATTCTTCATGAATGGAAACCAAGAGAACAAGTAGAAATGAAATGGGGCGAAAAACTGTTTCATGGTACCATCATACAAATTGGGGGTAAGTATAATTAGTTTTTAATACATCTTCGATTTTAAACCATGCGTATCCGATTTAATTTAAATAATTACATCACAGTTTAACTATCAATAAATGGTTGTTGATGTATAGAGCATGCACGTTTTCAATGTTAGCAAATCATATTTAGTAATTAATAAAACGTGTTGTCACTGTCATCCTTTTGTTGAATTAAAGACAGTAAAGTACCGTATCTTAAATAATTGTGACAACATATCGCTAATTAGAAATCGTGCATGCACATATTTTGTAACGACTTCGCGAAGTTACGATTTAAGAACTCTGCATAGAGCACAGTATATCAATATGAATTAAGAAATACAAATTTATGAAAAATTTAAATAGAAATACAGCACACACACAAAAAAAAATCGATCGCGAAGAGATTTTAATATTTAGGGAAGTTTTTTCTAGGCATGGCTCGTAGTCAGATATTTCCGGAAATGCAACCCGCAGTGATTTGATTCTAGCTTATTATTAGTTACTTATGTATCCGGATTCCGGTTGCTATAGGGACATAGACCACAAATAATGTTACTATATGTTCTCTACATATATTTCTCAGTACTGACCTTTCAACTGTGTGACAATCAATACAAATCATATGTTAATTTAAATACATCCAAAGACGACTTCACGGTGAAGTTCTTGTCAGGGGTTCACTGGCATTTTTTTGAGCAGCTGCACTGTAAACAGAACAGCATGTACACAGAACACAGATTTAATTTCCGGATCATCACTAAAGCCTTATTACTCCATGTGCACTATCACCAAATTACACACTGACAACTACTCTCAGCTCGTATTCTCAAAAATAAACAATTACCTTTAAATCCCTACCAAAAATGCACCAATATAACTCTTCTATCACCAAAATGAGAGAGAAAAAATGTTCTAAAAATAGACTGAACTAGAAGTATTAATTGTGAGGTGATGCAGAACACACTGAAGTTTGTCGGAAAAATATGATGATAAATTCATTGAAAAGAAAAAGAACATCAAGATCTGGTTGATACATTTTTGACACTAAACATTTAAACAAGTTATGCCTTTACTTAAAGTACTCTTTACAACTGAATGCGATTGACCATCTCTGACTATGGACAACTCGGACCCTATTACAAGATGTGACCGTGTCAGAACACCGGGTCTCCTACGGTTGCTTATAATTGATCTGTCATACATGTACTATATAGTACATATATGACATGAGTTTTAAGTAACAATACGAGCCCTTGTGTGTCAAAAGACATTACACAGACAGTAATTCTTAGTGTATTTTTTAAAGTTAAAAAATCTGAAGATGCACTGGATAACTTCTAGGGACCCTTTAATCTTTTTAAATCTTTTTGTCTTTAATTTTGAAAACACAGTATTATTTAATACAATAAACAGTCACATTGGATCTTTTTTTCATTCTTTTTTTAAAATAATTACAAAGTTGTTTTAGCCTTTTATTTCTGACAATTTTAACTGTCGTGTCCAAAAAAAACTTTTTCATTAGATTAGAACACTAAGGTGAAAATCTCATTATTATTATAACCTTTGTTTCAGAGAATGAAGAAAACTTGACTAAATTTGCAAATTCAGCCAATAATAAAGTGCGTAAAAAGAGTACTGACCATGAGAAAAGAACAGTTCTCGACGATCTTCTGTCCTATTCTATGGGAAGATCAGGACAGCAGACTGGAAAAAGATTACGAGTAGAAACGGAAAGGCTTAAAGATAGCAGATTGCAGGAGAATGATAGCCCCAAAAAGAAAAAAGTTAAAGAACAGGGGGACAAAAATAAATGCATCACACTAGCCCAGAAAAGAACAGAAAAGAAGAAAAAAGAATAAACTGTGTCTTTGGAAATTGAAGAGGAAATAAATGACATCTGCAATCTGAGTGCACAGTTTTCATCAACATCTGAAGGACTGTCAGAGCAGTGAACTCCTAAACAAAACTGTAATCCATCAGATGCCTTTATAGGGGATGAAAACCATCAAGTACCCGCCACCTCTCTCTCTGCAATTCAGAGGTCCAGGGCAAAAACAGACAAGAGGTTACAAATCAATATGCTCCAATCATGGACAATTCAAAATACACATTGCATAAAAACAGTCCAGTCACTGTCCATGAAATGCCTCCAAGGGACACTCCTCTCACTGCTACTTGGAATGTGTGTCAAAACAGTGAAGAGTCAACTAGAAATGACATACTTTTTCCTGATCATATTCAACAGCAAGGTAATCCTCTAGGTTTATTGGAAGTAATGTAAAGTTTTGATAATTATCCTTTTACATGTTTTGGCAGTAAATTATGATACTAAAAACAATTTTGTACGTTTTGGAGATTTCCTGCATGTCTTGGTGATGTTGTTCTAGGATGTAATGCCATTTTTCAGCACAAGATAGGCTATACATGGCGTCCAGTATAACTGGTGGAGTAAGAACCCTGGAAAATCCAGGAAGAGCCACCAACACACGAAAAACTACTAGCAGGCTTTCCCACTTCATTTCTTGGTGAAAATTTAAATATTCCTCATTAATGTAGACAAAGTGTTATTGTTGAATTACATGGTGTAATTTTCAGTTTCAACAAAAACAAGACAAGATTTTGATTAAATTATAAGGATTTACATGTACCATAATATTTTTAGCCCTTAAAAACTTTCATCAAAGTAATATACATTCTGAATAACCAGAGAGTTCCCCCGCCTATTAGATGGCAAGTCTTTAACAGGTTAGTTCTCAAATATTGACTTAGAAAAAGTAAATTATTGAATAATTTCCATTATGCTCAATTTTTTTATACAAATTATTTTATTACAGGTAATACCTTTAAGTTTGTATGTCACTGCCGTCTTTTAACATGTACCAAATCAACAATAATCTTTCTTTTTTAGCACCTCCGCCAAAAGTTATTGAACTTTTTCAGATACTTTTGCATCCAACTGTGAGGCAATACATGACTAAGATGGTAGAGCAGTTTCCATTGTTTGGGAGTGAAAATAGGGTAGGTAATAACTAATATGATTAAGTAGTAAAGGTACATACACCATACATAATCTTGTCATACATGTGTAGCATCTATTTTACATTTGTAAACAAAGGAAGTCATGATAACTGGATGATACAAGTTCTCTGGTTAATAGCCTCATTTGCCAACATGAAACATCCAAAATATACTATGAATTTAATAGTATATATGTATGCACACGGTGTATTAGTGCCCAACTCCTACACCATGTTGGGAGGTACACCGAAAAACAGTGCATCTTGGTGTGAATAAGTAATATAGTATGACATTCTTGGAGTATACTGGTGTCACTGCGTTTTTAGCAGACATGATTTACTTGTTTTATTAAGATGATTATGTTTTATCACGTTGGAAAGAAATGGTTTTGGATTTGGTCAGAACTGGGAGAAAATGTTGTTTTGTGAGATTCACCACCACCCATCTTTTTTTATCAGCATTAGTATTGGTACCTGAAAATCATGTGTTAGGGTTTCAATTTCTTGGTGTATGGTGTATTAGTGCTAATACACCTTTTGTGTACTGTATATGAATATAATAGTAAAGAAATTATTTTCTTTTACAGGACAGTCCATATCCACAACCACATTACACAGACTTGGACATGGATTCGCAATTGATGATACCAAACTCCCAGCATTTCAACTCAGTACCATTTGGAAGCTATCCCTCATCCAATTGCGCACAGCTTTTCCAATCACAACAGTCCATCACAACACAAGAGTCGAATATTAGAAACCATTTTCATTACACACCCATGCCAGCTGGACAAAACAAGATACCAACAGCTATACCTTGTGCACCTGCTCATCCGATTCAGTCAGGCTCACAAATTGAAACATTTACGGACACCCAATATTCCTCCACAAATTCAAACGTAAGTCTGTTTCAAAGTTCACCAATAGTAAGCAAAACACAGATATCACCAGTCTGCCTTCCAGCACTTACAGATAACAGGAATCAAGGGTTTAATGATTCATCCATAACGGCTAAAACACGGTATTGGTGCTGATAAAGGAATGTTCATGTTATATGCATGAAATAGAAACATTAAACAAGATATGAACCAATTTTAAAGATTGGTAAGCCTGGCATATACCTCTCTTACTTTCCTGAAAATTTCAAGAGGTTAGTGTAACCCATTGTTGAGATATGCATGGAAACAAGCTCTAAAAATTGCCATGTTTGAGCGTTATGTAGTCTCACTCGAAAAAAGCTTGAATATAAAATAGAGAATTCTCTAAATATCATACTGAAATTATGCATTTACTGGTCTGGTTTTATGCGGAATTCTATCCTTCAAATATTGCTTCTTGAGTTAAAGAAATCGGTAAAATATTATGGATTTTATAAGCAAAATACCGTCAGTAGAAGTTTTGTTTCAACACTGAAATTCAAACACTAATCTGTTGTTATATGCCAACATTTTGTACAAAATAACATTCATTATAACTTTTATTGACATCTAGAACTCGACTTTATATTATAATAAGTAGTAAAACCATTTAAATCACATGGCTAGCCAAGATATTCGAATGAGAGCTTGTTCTTTGTCAAACTTTCCAGTTCTAAATTTTGTAGTGTCTGTAACCTTTACAAGTTTATATGGCAATAATTTTGTTGTTTCATTATGGAAAAGTATAAATCCTACAAAGGCTCATGTGTATCCATGTGATGTCCAAGTTGGTCAAAATTGGTGGTGCTGTATTGTACCATTAAAAAACAGCAACTCAATAAAAAAGTTACAGACACTACACAAACAGGTATAAAAATGAAAGATAAAAGTATTGTTCTACTTGTCATTAAAACATTGTTTTTCTCAATAGAAAGTTCCATCTTATGTGATGTAGTGCTGCATCATCTATTTACCTCTGCAGCCAAGAGCAAAAAAGTGATGCAATAACTCTCTTGATTGAATATTGCATCATTCTTGCAGCACTGTCTGTTTTAGTAATTTACTACAAGATAATGTAACCTGAATTTCTTATCCTAGAAGAAGCTGCCTAATTACTTTTTCTGTTCTTTACCATGGTACATCCCTAAGACATGGGAAGACGACAAAAGCAAACCTCTGGGAATAACTCTGGTAAGTTTGTATTGAATTGGTAAACCCCACTCTTAAATTGTAACCAATATCCCCTTTTTATACTGTCTATGACTTTATCCCTGTTTTGTTTAAAAAATGAAGCCAAATTATGTTTCCTATTACAGTATTGATGTGTAAGGCTAAATTTTGACATATTGTCTGTCTGCAATTTGTAATATTTTGGTATATTTATAGTTTCTTTCATCTAGATTTCTGATAACAGGCAACATTTTCAGTGATTTCTTATAATATGCAATTGAAACTGAGTATTTTTGCATTCCATATCATTAGACTAGTAAATTCAAACAGAAATATTATGAGAATTCAATGAGCTCAGACTTAGTATTTGATACATTGCTGATATTGTCAAATGGTTACAGACACTACTAGACATGTGAATTGACCCGACTGTTGTTTACATTATTAAGGAAAGTGTGCAATCATTGTAAATGCTATAACATTGAATAATCATCAGGTTTTATGCTATTTCTTTTCCAATCAGATACTTTTCTTTAAGAATCTACAGGTTATTCCAGTTTGCTTATGTATGAAAGCATATTGCGTACTCATTACAAGTATGCTTTGTAAAGTCTAAATTTCATCCGTATACATAGAGGAACAAAAATGAGAATGAAGTTGTTTGTTTTTAGGAAGCAAAGATAAGCCAGAAGAAGATGAACAGAAGATTAAAGATAGAAGGGAGAAGACGAGACTAAAGGTACAAGCCTGGAGAAAAAAACAGAGGGAAAATAAGGCGAAACATGAGGAGCTAAAAAGGGTTGATAGAGAAAGAAGAAAAGATGCAAGACTACTAAAAAACAGCAATCACTTTCCGATTCAAATCTTCAACAAGAATTAAGAAGGAAAAAACGTGAAGAAATGAGCAATGCATGAAGGTTGACGGGAGATGCAACTTCAGCGAAAATCTTAATGCCTGGGAAATGAGAAAGTTAGTACTCAATAAAGATAATTTAAGTCAGAAAGGAAAACAAATTAAAGACAAGAATCCATCAACAATAGAAAATAATGACAAGAAAAGAAAACAAGGAAGTAACCAGAAAGATCATAACTCAGCAACAAGCGAAAAGCCTAATAAGAAACGGAAGTCAACAGAAAGACAAAACATTGTGACAAAGAAGATCAAAGTTGACAAAAAAGCACCAACCAACACAGAGAAACCAATAGAGAAATACCACCCTGGAGAATTTGTTGCTGTAGGACTTAAGCCAAAGAAGGGACCTCTAGATGTATACTTAGCAGAAGTAATAGACATTCTTCATAACGAAGTTAGACTTAAATACATGAGAAAGTCTGGCAACATGTATGTTTGGCCTGAAAAAGATGATTATTCACAAGAGGCTCTAGATGCTACCTTGTACAGGGTAAAAGCTCCACAAATAGTCAATGAAAGGGGTCATTTCAAGTTTAATGCAGCTAAATTGTCTAAGCTCAAGTGAAATCTGGAAAAAAATCATAAGCACTTCTATTTGAAATGACAATATAAAGTCAAGGTTTAATGTGTAGTGTCTGTAACCTTAAGATCAATCACATATGGGTCTGTGTTTGAGTCAGCACCTTGGGTTGAACAATACTTTAGTGACTATGATTTATTGAACATTCATTATATTTCAATATTTTACTCTTACAAACACTATTTAGTATTAAACTTTCAAGTGCTATTTACCAGTTCATAATTTTAACACAAGTATTGGACATATACCTGTTACAATGTGGTTTTATCATTTTATTAACTAATCAACATTCATTTAATGAATAATTCTAGTCAATGTGTTCATGTTGAATTATTTTTGAAGTGAATTTTATGGAGATATGTATGGTTCTGCAGCTGTATTGAAATGCTATAGTTTTGTAGTGTCTGTAACCAATTTTATGGACAATGTACTTCTGACTCTTATGGAAGTTTGCAATACTTTTGGCCAGTATTAATGATTTTGTTTGTTTAAATATTCTTCTTGGTGTTAGATAAATGCCTAAATAAGATTATTCTATGTCTTTTATGTTTGTTATGCAAAAGTTTCATGGTTAGGTTTTCTTCTAAGTGATACCTTTGTCATAGATGTTTTGATTTTGTTATTAAGTTGTTTACCACTTCCAGTTATGTTGTTTACTTTAAATGTTGATATCCTGTTACTGATGTTACTGTGAAAAAAAATAAAGTTTTAAAGTTTTCATGCTGTTTTTCTTGCATGTTATACACCAAGTGTAGTGCCTGTAGCTGTTGTTATACCACAGAATTGAAATAATGGTTAAACAAAATCGCATGCATGTTCAAGCTAAATCTAACTTGATCTGACTAGGGGACACCCTAGGGTATATAATGAGCTTCATTGAAATGTTCTATCAAACATTTCAATTTTTTAAGTGAGTGAGACTACTCGAAGCACCAATACCGTGTTTTAGCCGATAAGCATTGGGACTAGCTCACCAAGAATGTCATCCATACAAAATCAACTGCCTGGAGTTACAGAAATACCGATGACATCCCCAAGAAAACAAAAAACAAAGGGATCTAGTGGCAAAATCATCATTAGAAAATGTAAGTTGTCTGAAAGAGCTGATTTCTTACTTTATATATAAATTATTCATATTTGTATGAGTAATCACATGTTCAATGCATTAGAAAAAGAAAAACAGTAGAAGTCGACAATCCCACAATCATAAGAGTAAACCAACACCAGACCCAACCAGCATTTAAAGAAAAAACACAAAAAGTAGGGCAATGACAGATAACCCATGAGAGGCTATATCCTGTCTTTTTGTAGACATAAATATATTCATGAATATTTTGTTTCATTATTTATTTGGAAATTTGAAATTTAAGATTGATAAAGAAAGTCTTTCGAGAGGTAATTTATATTTAAGAAATAACATACTTTTTCTTAATTCTTGTGAACTCGTAGCTTCATAGATCCTCGAAAGGGTTGGAGGGTTGTGCACTTCTTGAAGCCTACAGTTTGGCTTGTTATAAGAGAGAAGGGGGCTACACATGTAGGAAATCATTTGTTCTTTTCACAATAAGTGTAGATAAGTCCCTTGCATCGCCTTAACACATGAATGTAATATAAATATTCACATGCTCCTTAATATCAATTTTATTATAATTTATGTTTCCCTTATTCGTTGCTATTGTGATCAAAACGTCAAATTAATACATGAGAGTCATTTTAAGCACTAGTCTTATCTGGAGCTATGATTTTATTTAATTGAAATACTTTTCAGACAAGTAAACTCATTGGCAACAGATCTGTGACAATTGATAAAGAGGTTGTTGCCATGGCAGTGAGGCTGTCAATAAAATCATCTAGACCAGCCTATACACTGACCATGAAATTAATGCCAGGACTATTTACCAACGAAGAAGAGATGGCCCAGTCCAGAGGACAGGGATTGCTGGCAAAAAAGGATGATCTTAGGCCTGTCTTGGACAAAGAAAAAATTTCAACCTTGAAAGGTAGATTTCTTTCTATATTAATGATAACTGTTTCAAAAGCACTTGTATCATTGATTAAACAACACTGATTAACTCTAGATAGAAAGCTTTCCACATAATGGCATACAATATAATTGATTTAAGACAAAAGTTATGAACAGGAGCTCTTAGCACATAAACAAACATACAGAAAAAAAATAGCATTACGAATCAGTTTGATTTTGTATAATGACCATCAAGCTTAAAAACTAATATATAGCTTAAAAACTAATTATATATATATATATATATTTATATATATATATATACTGAACATGTATTATTGATTTAGTAGTATTTGATTCATTATTAATATATCTAATATTCTTTTTTCAGAATATGTACGATGTTGGTGCAAAACTAACAACTTGAAGGCCCCTGACGATACAGAAATAAATGAGGCAGTAACAGAGAGAGTTAGCTATGCAAGAAAGCTAGTGAAGAAAAGTGTGCGGAAACAATACTATTGGACTATTTTTGTGTTCAGTTAATTTTTGTTAATACGTTTAAAAAAAATTTAAAAAATAGTGCATATACTTCTGTGATAATTTATCTCCCTGATAATTTCCTTAGAGATTGAATATAGCCGAATATATCCTTTAAAAATCAAATGTACTTAGTTATATGATATTGTTAACTTTCATGTTTACGTAACAATGGCATCATCTTAAAAACAAAGGCCAACTTTTCAACCCCATTATGCCAGCTACAGAAACCCGTGTCTGTATGGGAAGAACCCCTGTCTGCATGGGAAGAACCCGTGTCTGTGCCAGAACCCGTATCTGCACCATTAGAACCCGTGTCTGTATGGGAAGAACCCATGTGTCACACGATAGACCGAGTCGGGACTGGATTAGTGAAGACACGGAACACAACTGCGTTAATAAGATGTTTATTTTACAAACGCAATTTTAAAAAATCAACTCTGACACCAATATTTTGCAAAATATAAGAAAAATCTATTTATATAAATGTTCCTAACATGGAACTATGAATTTCAGTAACGTAATGACAAAAAAGAAGTATATGAATGAATTTACAAATATGAATATATATATAAAAGGCTCGTATAACGAGATAGATGCAAATATGAAAAGAATGCGTCGTCACTATGACGAGACTAGAATGAAGATATTACATAATTAATACGTCGTCCATATGACGAGACATATGCAATTGTGAACCCTAAATTCTGAAGTTCTCGTTCATGGAACGAGATTTGTGTAGAATGAACTTCTGCAGGTCTCGTTCATATAACGAGACTGCAAAGAAGATATTAAATAAATAATACGTCGTCCATATGACGAGATATATGCAATTGTGAACCCTAAGTTCTGAAGTTCTCGTTCATGGGACGAGATTTGTGTAGAATGAAATTATGCAGGTGTCGTTCATATAACGCGACTGCAAAGAAGATATTTAAATAAATATTACGTCGTCCATATGACGAGATATCTGCAATGGTGAAACCTAAATTCTGAAGCTCTCGTTCATGGAACGAGATTTGTGTAGAATGAAATTATGCAGGTGTCGTTCATATAACGAGACTGCAAAGAAGATATTAAATAAATAATAAAATTATGCAGGTGTCGTTCATATAACGAGACTGCAAAAAAGTTACTAAATAAATAATAAAATTATGCAGGTGTCGTTCATATAACGAGACTGCAAAGAAGTGTTTAAATAATATGTCGTCCATATGACGAGATATATGCAATGGTGAAACCTAAATTCTGAAGCTCTCGTTCATGGAACGAGATTTGTGTAGAAAAAAATTATGCAGGTGTCATTCATATAACGAGACTGCAAAGAAGATATTAAATAAATAATAAAATTATGCAGGTGTCGTTCATATAACGAGACTGCAAAGAAGTTATTAAATAAATAATACAATTATGCAGGTGTCGTTCATATAACGAGACTGCAAAGAAGTGTTTAAATAATATGTCGTCTATATGACGAGATATATGCAATGGTGAAACGTAAATTCTAAAGCTCTCGTTCATGGGACGAGATTTGTGTAGAATGAAATTATGCAGGTGTCGTTCATATAACGAGACTGCAAAGAAGATATTAAATAAATAATAAAATAATGCAGGTGTCGTTCATATAACGAGACTGCAAAGAAGATATTAAATAAATAATAAAATTATGCAGGTGTCGTTCATATAACGAGGCTGCAAAGAAAAGGGAAATTATGAGTCGTTTAGATAACGAAACTGATACATGGATGTGAATTACTTGCTTAGATGGTAATAAAAAAATATGGAACACGTATACTACAACTATCATGGCGTCCTTTTGACGTCGAAGATGTATACCGCTCTAGTCAATGGTGGTGGAGTCGCCACGCATGGTCCACTCCCACGTCTGTTTGAAAGATCCCTAGGGAGCCCTTTACATTCAATACAGAGACGATGGTCGCGAAGCCTTGGTCCCTCGATTTGAGGACACCAGTACACTCTTCCGAAACATCGTCACCAAAACACAGCGCAACACTTCAGCACACCACGGGCAGCATAGACAAGCCCCCATGGTCGTCCATGGTCACCCCAACATGCACCACACACTGGCACCACTGGCCCCCACGGTCAGCCCACGGACACCACAACATGGCACCGCACCCGGGCACCAACGGCCCCCACTCAGCTCCGGACCACAGTCACCCACGGTCACCACAACATGGCACCGCACCCGGGCACCAACGGCCCCCACTCAGCTCTTTTAGCTGATAGATTGCTCCTTTAAGGATGGAAGCTTTTTCCGACAAGACTGGATCGTGATGTGTTTTCTGTCTTATAATTTCGTCCTTATATACCCCTAGCTGTGACATATGCGCAGCTAGGTACTTTAAACTGCAGGCAATTTCGCACGTGCAGCATGAGCTGAGTGTTCGCTCATTATGTCGAAATAACTAAAAATACCCCAAAAATAATAAACTACTCTCGGTAAGGCTGTACGCAGTAACGAAATAGAGACTAGATTTTTGACCACATATACATATTGAACATAGTCGTATACAATTCCGTGACACCATGTCTGCACCAAGAACCCGTGTCTGCACCAAGAACCCATGTCTGCACCATTAGAACCCGTGTCTGCAAGAAAATCTTGTGTTCACACGGAATCATGTCCAAAGTGAATCCATGTTAAAGATACTGGTTTTGAAAACCCGTACGGGGTAATTTAAATATTTCGCTCAATAACCCACCTCTTAGCCGTGTGGATTTCTTGTTTCCGTGTGGATTTTTCTAAGGTTTTTAATATAAGAGTGGGATTTCAAATTGACGGCATTTAATAACCAGAATCCGTGACAAATCCGTGCCTTGGCCAGTTGGTTTATTTCGTACGGGTTACACCAATAATAAGAATGATTAATGTATATTCAGTTGAAATAAGTCTATTATTATAGAAGGAAGAACCTTTAAAAAAAGTTTTACTTTTAAATGAAGATGTTAAATAAAATTATTAAATGCTTTGAGGAATCTTGCTTTCTTACTATGTACATTACATATACTTTTCACAAACATTATAGTCACTCTCTGGAAAGGCCACCCATCTTATAAGGCCACTTTCTCTGTGCAGATGGGGTGGCCATATAAGAGGGGGAGCACTGTAGTATGCATTTTCATCCAATTCTGTTTTTATTTCAAAAATAAATTCTCTTTTATCATTGATACAAAACTACCTGAGCTGGAAAGTAAATGTCATGGTGTCTGGAATCGACCTACCTGAACTGGGAATGTAAGAGTCATGGTGTCTGGAATCTACCTACCTTAGCTGGGAATGTAAGGGTCATGGTGGTGTTGACATCAACATCTTCATTAGTGATTTTATGTTTGGTGATGGAGTTGAATTCAATTTTATTTTTGTTGTACTTGTCTTTCAGATTCTTCCCAAAGTCGATCAGAAGTTCTGTCACTGTAGACTTTTGGTTGTGACTGTAACTTGCCGTGATGTCTGTATTGTACTCTGCATAGCGAATTGATCTAAATGAACTAAAATTAAAAAAACAACCCTCGTAGAAAATTGATCTAAATAACTAAAAATAATTTTTACAAGCTCAAAGGAAAAAAATATCTAAACTGAACTAACAAAAACACATAGGAAAATATCCAAATGAACTAAACATTAAAAAATAAACAACATGCATAGGAAATTGATTTAAATGAACTCAAAATATTATTTGAAAAAGATGAATAGGAAATTGATTTAATTGAACTCAAAATATTATTTGGAAAATATGCATAGGAAATTGATCTAAATAAACTATAAAAAAATGAATAGAAAATTGATCTGAATAAAATAAAAGTAGAAACACAAAACAACCCACAAAGCAAATTGATCTAAATGAACTGGGAATATGAAGATAACAACCTGCACTGTAAATTGATCTAAATAAGCTGAAAACAACAATTTTAAAAAAAAATAAAACAGCTACACATATCAAATTTATCTAAATGAACTTATCTAAAATCATCATCACCATCATCATCATCATCAGTCTCTTGACCTAGTGTGGTCGTTTTGGCACTGTGCTGCTGAACATCTGACCAGTTCCTTCTGCTTAAGTCGATCATGTGCCGCCAATGCCTGTGTCTTTGAAAAACTTCTCCTGGTCCATTCTGTGATGGTGTCACTCCACTTTTGTATCTGTCTACCTATTATTCTACCACTTAGGACACTACCCTGCAGTATTGTTATGGATAAACTGTTGGCTCTAGTGACATGGTAATACTATTTCAGCTTTCTCTTTTTGACATTGGTGAGGAGGTCTTCGTAATTGCCTATTTTGTGCTTGATGGTTATGAAGACTTCTTTATTTGTGATGTGGTCTATGTAAGGGGTGCCAATGATGGTTCTGTAGCATCTCATTTCAAGTGCCTGAATTCTTCCTTGTAATTCTGCACTCAGGGTCCAGCCATCAAATGAATACAGAAAGATTGAGATTACTAGAGCTCTCAATACTCTGACTTTAGTTTTCAGACAGATATAGCAACAGAGAGGGCGAATCGGACAACTTTATAGAAGTGTATATTTGGCAAACCTCCAAAATCGAAAAAAAAGTTTCCTTTGGAGACGCAAAGTCTATGTCGCGCTCTCTCTGATTGACTGAGTGTGACTAAAGAAATTTCTAAAGAGATCATAATCCATATCTTCACTGCACCAAGTCTAGTGAATATTTCGTAGCGTATGTGTGTCAACTCCATTTAATACAGCAAGAATATTACAGTTATCTCTGATCACATTTGGTATTTGTGTGTATCGTTGAGTGACATATATCACATAAGTTTTTTATGCCTACCTCTGGAACAAATCCTAGCGGGATTCTTTTGATTGTCTAGCATTACATCGTCATATATCCTATTTGATCGAGAAGATGATGATGATGATGCACAAGGTGCAACTGATGAAACAAAATCGCAGTTGGATTTTCTCAGAGTGGAGTTTCGGTTAGTGGTCTTGTTCGTTGTCCTAATAATATTATCGGAGACATAGCACGATTAGATATTCTCATTGGGGCAGAACGAGCCGGAAATAACTCATTGATTGTCTAGAATCAAATCATCATATACGACTATATTGTTAATACTGCCATCAATAACATCAATGCTCGGTGCTTCTTCGATATCGGTTATAAACTCAATAATATCCTTATCGATTTCCTATTTTGCTTTCTTGTTAAAATCCTTTAACACCTCGTACTCTACAGCTTTTTATAAAATTTACCTTATGGCTGCTATTTCTTGTAACTAGATATTTACGCAGTTTGCGAATATATTCCTTACACAGAAATTATATACTCGAAACATACGAGCAAAAAACCTAAGAAAGCTTTTAACAGAGACATAAATAAAATATATTCCATCCGTGTTATACTACGTGTGTATATATATATATATATATATATATATATATATATATATATATATATATATATATATATATATATATATATATATATATATATATATATTCAGAAGGCAAATGTGTAAGTATATGTATGTGTTTCTAACATTTGTCAGGTTCATCAGTAAGCAAATCTTCGTACACTGCACGATTGCGGACATTTTCTGGTCTTTCAGCAGACACATATATGTGTAGATATTTCTGGCCTTGAGCTGATACACATGTATGTATATGTCTGTAGAATTGTTCTTTCAAGAAACCCATATGTTCGCATATGAATACATAATCTTCTGGCTTCCCAGCACACATATGGTAATGCATAGGAACTCTATATTTCGATTATCTTCAGCAGACATATATGCATGCATGTATGTGTGTGTGAATTGTTTTTATCTTTTTCATCAGACAGATATATATGAATATGTATGTAGTTTCCGTTAGGAGGTGGCGACTGCACCATGCACATATGCATTTATGTGTTTCTGGGTTTCTCTTCAGTCGAAACGTATTAGACCAAAATCATATATCTTGTAAATGTTTTCTTGAGAACATTATTAGGATACCAATTAATTTGTTAGAAATTTTAACAAAATATTAAATCATTAATAAAAGTTAGAAAACTGTATTACCAAATAATAATAATATATCGATTAGTATGTACAGATGCACATGTAAGCAGAAAATATAATATTCCAAACTCCTCAGCAGCTACCTCGCTTGACGTTCAGCATTAAGAGGTTAGTGTTTGGACTGGTCGGCCTGGTGTCAGGATAATGTGACTGGGTGGGACATCATGCTACACGTCTGCGGCATGATGCCCCAGTGCTAGACATAACTATAAACTGCCTCACTGCAGACATTGTAGCGATATGACTGAAAAATTGTTAAAACTACGTTAAATATCCTAATCAAACAAACAAACAAATCCTCATTTTAAAGATCAACATAATGTTTGTACGTAGGATGATTTTATATTTAATTTATATCAGTACTTAAGACATTGCTCGCTTATTTTTAAGTGTTCATATACAAAAGCTCTCGTCACAGTAATAAAAGACTTCGAGGAACAGAACGGTAAAATAAATTATAATTTATAAGCCTGGAATTTCGGGTGTCTACACCTACAATGTGACTGCAGTTGTGAAAGTGTCTGCAAGGCATGTAATGACTAGCATATAGTGATGAACATATTCAAGGTATTTGACTGGTTGTAAACGTGTTAAACATTCACTTTATCGGCTTTAACATATTGCAAGCTAGCAACAAATTAATGTAAGTATATTAGGTCATGACGATCATAAATTAATCTTTACATTAATTGTAGAAAAACGAAAGTTATATTAAATTATGCTCGAGGCTGGGTACTCATATTCCGGACTCAATAATGTTTTACACTCCAATTTGTGACTAACACTCAGTCAATATTCGAACAAAAATTATATTTTAAGTACCGTGCTTTCCGTCACATACGGTTAAACTTTAATAACACATTCAAGACCAATGTGTCATTTCAAAGATTTCCGCTGTAAACATAAACAGATTTACTCAGTGGCACGTCAACTTAACGTTCCTTAACTGACTGAACATAGAACACGTTTCGTCTCACAAGGTGGAAGTTCTTACACTAGGTCGAAAGGTGTTCTAATGTCACTGTATGCTGGTAGTATGTTCACCTTGGTCAAGGTACAACCTTCATGAAGCATGCATGAGCTAGGGTTTCGTATACACCATTTAAATAATATAATTGTATCTCTGCGCGTTATCCTATATGAATGGTGTCATTATCTTGTGCATAGCTTGATGTTACGAATCCTCCTTGTGGAGTTTCCATTCCACATGTTATGTTACATTATATAGAACATAGCAATGTATATAGTATTTAAAAACATGTCAAATATGAAATTTTTGAAATAGCTAAAATTCCCTGATTTTCTCTTCTTTCGTTACCATTAATGCTACTTTGATTAGACAGGCAAAAGTACAGATTAATATTGCCTGATTCTATGCGAATCATGTCGTGTTTCCGTGTAATTTGTGAAATTAAAGGGTTTTCAAATATTGTAATGTTTAGCAATGATTTCGTTGTGTAAAACAAATTCAAAATGATTGTGAAGGTTTCACAGTAGTTAAGAGATATGAGAATGACTGCAAATCATCTTGTACAAATGGAGATTTATCTGGTAACTGAATAAAGATGGCGCTAGAGGTTATTCCAATGGTAGCTCCAACATTGTATCCTTTTTTTGATCTGTTTACATACATGTAAGCACGACCAAGACACTAGGCATTGATCGCATCAAATTTACTCTGATGAACTACACGACTTAATTTGGATTTTTTCAACTGGCGATAGATCAGCTATTGCCATTTAGGAGAGTTTGATAAGGAAGGTGGTAATTTGAAACCACAAAATATGAATTCTTTCCGACTTCTACATTTTCTTTTCTTCATCTGCCAAAAGTTGGAATTAAAATTCGGTTTATAAGCACAGAAGGTTGATGTTTGCTTGCATACAAAATACATCTTTTTAGCGATTAGAGGATTCGACAGATTATAAGTTATTTTGGTGGTTATCAATACTGCATTATAACAAGAACACCGCTAATATGGGAGGCTGCATATATTAACTTGATCAAATACCCTCAATTGATAAAGCAAATTGCTTAGATTGAATAATAAGATACTATCGAATACTAAGCAAGGTCGCTCATATTATGGAGTAGATTACAATTTACTTACCTGACTGATGCCTCGTTTCATCAACATCATATTTGCCTGTCGTAGGTTTTAAGATGATTACTAATTAGAGGGAAACATGTTTGTAGATGCTGACGATCTAATTTGTATTATGAACTGTACTAATTTGATGGGATAATGGTCATATCCCGTGTTTGTTATTGTAACTTAGATCTGTATATAACTGTTGTTTTCTTGCGAATTACTAACGCATTGTTTTTGTGGAATCAATTTAAACTGTATTTCAGTTCCGATTTGTGAGCATTTAAAATATAATATGGATTACAAATCAATGTCCTCTTTGACTTTTGGACTAATTCACTATTTTGGGTTCAATGTGAATACATTCAAGGGCATTTTGGATTATAGCGTTCTGAAATATCAAGACTGTGAGCACATCACCACTACTCTAGGCATTTGGTACATCATTACTTAGAATTCATTCGGAACACAACTGCATTTCATTCAGAATATGCTATGCTCTTTAAACAAGTGAAACAAATTTGGATGTAATTAACAACGCTGTACGTTCTGTTTACATTTTCACTTCGTTAGAAAATAGATTAGTGTTTTAATTTTTAAAAAACTTGTTGATTATCGATCCCTTTTAGAGTTCTAAAAACATATACGTTCAATAGTAAAACGGACGGTCCTCATAAAGATCACCTAAAGATTACAATTGCACAGCTGTCACTCATTTAAATGTGAAATTAATGGTAATATTAAGTTGACCAAAACGGTACCAGTGAAGAACAAAACTAAATCAATACTTCAGTTATCTGCAAATCTATGTACAGTCCTATGAAAGAAAACGTTATACATTACATTATTCCTATATCCTTCTCTACTCGAATACGCCAATATGTCCATTTGGCTATCAGGAACAGATCGCTTTATTTCCACTAATTTATCAATATTAGATACATGGAAATGACTATCATTTCATTACCGCTGTCGACGTTACTAGTTGATTTGTTTCAAGAGCAATATCCCATCTAGTTTTGAATATGCAATATAGATTCTGTTTATTTTGTACGATTACATGTCAGTTCCACCTTCAACATTTTAAGAGACAATGTAGGTCATATGTAATACGTGTCCATATTATTATCTACTCAAGCACAGCAAAGTTATAATCATTCATAATACAGTATGAATACTAAATATGTAAATAGTCAAGCGGCAACTAGAGCGGCATTTGTAAAAAGTAAAGAGTATTTACATGAATTTTACTAGCCGTAAATACTTTCCAGTCAAAATGTCAACCCTGAAATGGAATTCAACGATTTTCACAGGGAAGACAACTCCATCTTTCTGCAGACCATACGACTAGTTTAAAGTGTCATAGCACACCCCAACTGATTTCCTTCAATTTGATTTAGGAAAATTATTTTACATTTGCTGTAATAACTGATAGATTTATATACCGGTAACTTTAATGTCACCTAAAGGCCTTACTGCATTAAAACCTCAAACCATTTAATTGATTTAACAGCAACTTGTTGTGTATTACTCCGCGGAACAGACTGAGAGATGTCGTAGTCCAAAGGGTCTTATTGACCTGGATTAAATAACACTATACATATCATTGTCTTCATTACATGGAATGCAAGTTAAGTAATTAAGATCAGTCAATTGTGAAATACGCCATTCTAATGTATCGTAATTTGTTTTATTTCTGAATACTTTCCTTGCTTAGATTAAACTCGGCGGAAGAATATGTTTAAATCGTAATGGAACTGAAACAATGTTTTTTTTCTCTCTCTCTCTCTCTCTCTCTCTCTCTCTCTCTCTCTCTCTCTCTCTCTCTCTCTATATATATATATATATATATATATATATATATATATATATATATATATATATATATATATATATATATATATATATATATAAGGTCCTCTAATCATTTTATTACACCCCGCCCTATTTCAAGTGGATTTCTTTATTGGTATAATTTATTTTACGTTTGTCACACTGTTGTTGTCCAAGTGCATACACTTGGTATGCAAATTATTCATTACATATTCGACATTGCATTATACAACTTGAGTATGGCCGCTTAACACGTCCAGATAACATCCTCAATCCCATTAGATATACATATATATCTATATCAACTTGGATGATGGGGATCACCGTGGGAGTACGACACATTTTATATTATGGATGAAGCCTT
This sequence comes from Unio delphinus, assembly GCA_029339505.1. Lineage (NCBI taxonomy): Eukaryota > Metazoa > Mollusca > Bivalvia > Unionida > Unionidae > Unio > Unio delphinus. Next base: position 762,104 of record JAQISU010000281.1, on the reverse strand, counting down.
ATATATATATATATATATATATATATATATATATATATATATATATATATATATGTGTGTGTGTGTGTGTATATACACTTTCCAAATAGCATGGCTACATTTCTTCTTTAGTTAAGTTCAGTACTAAAATAGAATCAGGAAGTCACGAGCGTTCTCTAGTCCTTGTGTTATTTTCAATAGTAATACGGGCACCCCAGGCTGACTTACATCGTGCTAAAGGCTTATTAACACACGTGAAACGGTAACTAAACAGCATGGTGGATGAATATTTAACAAACTTCCAACTTGTAATAATGGAGTTATTCCTCTAAATGTTCCATGCTTGTTTTACAAAATCAGTGTTGCAGCCTTCTCTTGGATGTACAACAAATTGGTATGTAAGTCAGTTTATTCCTACTTAGTAAAAGTAATTAATAATGTTTGGTAATGAAGGTGTGTTGCTTAATAATGCATACTCGACTACATATACTCTTTCTCTGACAGAAGCAATAGTAGCGATTACAAGAATATAAACCGACTGAAATTGAAACCTCACTAATTGGCAAATACGCGTTGTTGGAAAAAAAGGTTTATTTTAAACGATCTGTCTTTGGAATTGTTGAGAATCCATATCATTAACACCAAATCGTGAAACAGGCTCGTCATCATTCATGGTATTTTTGACGTAGAAAAATGCGATAGCCTTAGACATGACTGATGCTAAAGATATAATGACCGTTTATGAAATTGGTGTTGCGTTATAAAATGGAAGATAATATTTTCCCTGATTTGGTAATTTCCGAATTCTTTGCATAGCTAATTAATAATTTTTTTAGCTCTAATAAAAGTTCCATTGCATGTAACTAGTATTGACACATACAAAGAATTACTACCTCTCCGCGATATACTGTAGCATGCCAGATGCATCACTACCGAACAACTGCATATATGATGGCTTGAGGGATAGTGTTGCCTTGGTTCCAAGGACATCAATACAGCAGTTGTTTTCCACTGAAGGGCTTATAAACGAAGCAAATATGGCAACTAATTTTAATCTAATCAACTAGCAACGACTCATGAGACTACACCTTCATACTTGCATGATTTTCCTTGCGTTACGTTTGTATGACAATATTGGTATACATTTGTGACCTCTTGATCAGTACTTCACGAAAGAGCCACTAATCAACATCATCATCACCAAAATGAGATTGGGAAAATGTTCTAAAATTAGACAAGAACTACATTCGTGGGTACTGAACTGAAAATACTAATTATGATGCGATTCCGTTAGCAATTGCAATACATGTTATTTCCCTGAAGGTGTGGCCACTGTAAGAGACGTGTGTCTGGACATAGCTTCTGTACACTTTCATTTTCATCCAATTAGATTTATGAAGGTTGATCATTTTGTGTAGCTCTTCACTTCCTCCGACATACCGAGATATATCTCATTCTGTTTTGTACGTTTTCTTTGAGCCATCTATGATCGGTTTTCTCCATAGTCACTGGGCTAGAAAATGTCATGATCTCTGTCATATGTTGTTCGTTCTCGGTGTATTGTATTTATCATAATCAATCCCTGACACATGTGGATCCCTTGCTGGATCCAGTACAATTCAAAGGACTGTTATAATATATATCATCATCATCATTATCATCATCATCATCATCATCATCATCAACATCTTGACCTAATGTAGTCGTTGAGGCACTAAGCTGCTAGATATCTGAACAGTTACCTCAATTTGCCTCGATCTTGTGCCAATGCCTGTGTCGCCGCAAAACTTGTTCTGATCCATTCTGTGATGTTGTCAGTCCTCTTTTTTTTGGGCTCTGGATAACTCTCCTTCTGTCATCCAGGACGCTGCCCTGCAGTACTGTTGTGGATAGACTGTTGGCTCTAGTGACATGGCCATACCATTTCTTTCTGTTGTTGTTGTTATTGTAGGGTTTAGCGTCATTTTTGAGCACACGATAGGCAATACATGTCGGCCAGTATAATGGTGAAGGAAGAACCCTGAGAACCCCATAAAAAACCACAGACCCACAATAAGCTACTTGCAAGCTTTCGCACATACCCACATTAGCCGAATCCGTGACTCGAACCCACGCAGACAGAGGTGAGATGGCAGTGATCCGTAACACGGAGAGAGCTTTAAACCGCCCAGCCAGTCGGGGCCTTCCATTTCTTTCTCCTGTGGACGGATGGTTATAGTGTTCTTTACAATAATAAGTCAATTGTTCTGCAATGCCACTTGCTTCTGTAAGGCATTTTCCATTTTCGTCTTGAATGGTAAGGACTCTTGGTTGCTTCTGCTTGGTAAGGTCTTTCACAATTCGGAATGCCTTTTTTATGTTATGCGTTATTAGCCTGCTCTCTATTTCTGTGCACTTTTGTTCAATCCAATCATCTTTTGCTGTTTTCAACTTCTTTTCCTGATGTTCTTGTTTATTTCTCGTTACTCCATTGCCCCTATTGATTGTCTTTTGTTTTTGAGGTCTCTCCGGGCATCACACGGATTCAGAATCTCTTGTGTAACCCCGGGTATTTCATTTGGGCGATGCAACCCAACGATGTCCTTGGCAGCTGTTATCATGACTGTGTTGAAAGTGTCTGTCATCACTTTTAATCAACATCCATCACACGCAGTATAGCGAATTATCCTCCAATTGTGGCTTACAGTGACTTGCATATGTTAGGGTCCTTGAGTTGTTCAAGGTTGAATTTGAGCCTGATTTGTTTTGGCTTGTTAATTGTCTTCAGGCTCACTCGGACGTTTATAATGATGAGGTTGTGATCACTCCCAACATCAGCACCTTGGAACGTTCTTGTTTGTGCTCTATAGATGCCAGATCGGTTACCACGTGCACACACATGTACATAGTCGATCAGGTTAGGATGGGTTCCATTTGGTGTGTGCCATGTCCAGGATCGTAAAACATTATGATGGCCAAGGAAAGGTCTACACTGATCATACCAGTCTTTGAGAGCATCTTTACCCAATTTGGCATTTCAGTATCCTTGGATGATGAGGATGTTGTAAAACTCCTATATTTCTTCATCATCTTGATCAGTAGTTGGAGAATATACTTGGATATCAGCAGCACAAATGGTGAACAGGTCAAAATATCGAGGTATATTTTTGCTAAACTAATTCTTCCTACAAAAGTCGAAAAAAAATCTCGTCAAAAAACAAAATCAAATCTTTTAAATAGATCTATAGGAAGAGAGAACTCGTATAAGTGGATATATCGCATAAAGTATGACAAAGATCAAGTTTCAGAGACTGATCCAACAACATATATGTTATACAGGAAAAAAATAAAAGATTTTGAAATAGATGTTACGATAGAGCAACAACGGAGCTCGCAACCTAAACTTCCTCCTCCGCGGATATATGAACCTCTCCCACCGCAACGGAAAAACATCAAAATCTTCATCAACAAAAGAGGAGGAAGCATTTCATGATGCATAATGTGCTACTGGTAGTGGATTTTCTCGAGGAAGTGGTTTTGTTGCCTGCCATAATAATACGCAGAAAAAGAGCTGAAAATAACTCTCCGGAATTCATTAATGAATCCGCTGGTATTTGTCGACGATTATTTCAAGGCGGTATCATAGATATCGGCGTATATCGCGAATTTATCGATGAACTTGTTGATGCTATCATAGTGACTAATTGTCACCACGATTAGATTTGAACGATAATAAATAAGATGATCATATATCTGCCCCATCACAAATCGACCATGGTCAGAGTAATAAACACATGATTACCCGTTTATAGAACAATTTACAGAGATGGTCTTGGTAATATTTTTAATTGGCCATTTACAAAAATTGCTCCCGAAATAGTACCAATTGTAAAACAATTATCAATGAAATCTGTTAATGCTATTGCTGAAAAGGCTCCTGGTGATATTGGTAATATTGCCAGTAAGGCATTTTCTGCATTCAAAGAAAGACTAGCGCGATTAATATGACGAAAGTCGCAGCCGGTAAAAATACCGTCTACTGAATACAAGCCCGAGAATGTCAGTAAAATAATAAACCAAGCAGCGGATAAAAAAAACTAGCAGCCTTGATAAATCAAGGATCTGATCAAATACAAAGAAATATTACTGCAAATATAATAGCATGAAGTGGTTTGACCGTAGCAAGATCGACATTTAGATCGAGAAATATATAATTAAATGTTCAAATATTCATCCTATCCAGCATTTGATATAGACGCGCCGGTTAACAAAGATGGATCAGTACGCGATTATCAATTTTATTCTTATAACGCAATACAACCAAATCAACGAGGGAGAATGGAACTTCAAGTTCAGGATACAATTAGATATTTCCTACCCGCTGAATCATTTATTGAAGTAAAAGGAGAACTTGTCACAAATGTTGAAGATAATACATAATATGCAGCAAATGCACGCGTTGGTTTTGTTAACAAACTGGATTTTGGCGCTCTTCGGTAGCGTTACATATATGATCGATGGAAGAGAGATTGAATCTAATCAGAATGATATTGATGTTGCCACAAGAATATTGGGTTTACCGAGATATTCTGATGATTATACAAGATCATCCGGTCCATCTATGATGTTTGCAAAAGATATTACTGATAATGCTGATCATGTTCAGAATGTCAAAGTAAGGATACCATAAGCTACTGCATTTCATCCACATCCAGATGGATATTAAGCTAGATCAGCTGCATCGTTTGACATTATAAAAGATGTTAAACCTAATTACAACCTAGGATTTACAACACGCGTCGCAAGGTTGCAAGGATAGCGTAGATAATTTTCATGTGCGATTTCGTTGTCTCATATATTTGGATTTTGCAAAAATGTTAGAAAAATTTTCTTTTTAGCTAAATATTCAGTATTCCTCGTAAGAAAATATGATGATAATGATGCAATATGAAGCGGTGATGGTGTTGATGCCGCTAAAGTAAATATAACAAAACTCTCATTATGGATGCCAGTAATGACTGCAGCGATCGCCGCAGAGGACAAATTTATATCGTTTATGGATACAGGTGGTACATCATTGTTATCATGACTAAATTTAACGACAGATAGTATTCCGAGTACTATTAACGGTATATTTTCTTGGCATATGGCATCACAGCAGGGTGTACCTGCTCCGCGACATATATTTGTTGCGTTACAGGAATACCGAGGTCTCGTTAAGAATAAACGGCCAACAAGAACCATCCGAAGATATTTTACTTAATTACAGATAAAACCAGATTTCACGCGCATATCATCGTTTGCTGGCATTTATGTGACGTGATCTGAATTTAGATACTGGTCTGCAAATATGGCAATTAGATTTAAAACATATCCTATTTATTAATTTTCTATGGAATATCTTGATTTAACCAGACAGTGCTGTTGATATACACTTCCGATCTCATGTATCTATTCCGGTTGCTCCAGCACCCTATATCCCAAATTACAGAGCGATAGCTGTTATACTTAGCGACAAATCGATGGTACTCGAAGGTGTTGGTGGACGAATGAGAGTCACTGATGCCCCGGTAGAAAACATGTAAATGTTTCTAAATATTTAACACACTTAGATCACTCCTGTTATTAAAATGTCGTACAATCACATTGATGGTACTCTGACTTCCAGTCAGATTAACAAATTACAATCAGATTTAGCTTTAAAAAATGTGAAACTACAATATCGCTAAAACACGATCAGATCAGTGTCGGTCAGAATAAGTTGTCACTGACGGCGCGCCAGATTACGCATTTTAATGATGCAAAACAGATAAAATTGTGTTCAGCTTAGTCTCTCTGCGGGCGCGATTAAAGATATAGTTAAATAATGTGGTATATTTATGTTTCTTGTGGCCATATCAGCATTGATTGCCGCGGCCGCTCCTGCAGTTCCAGAAGCTGCGGCCTTTGGCGCTGTTGGGACAGCAGTAAGAATGGCTTTACAGAAAGCAACAGGAAACGGATATATTAAAAGGACAACGGTCCTAGGTTACCAGGGACTCGTTTTACTTATGGAAACTTTCAGAGATTACCAGGGAGTATTTATTCGTAGGAAATATTCTGACGGTTTAATAACTCCGTTGTCAAATTTTGATTTAGCCGATGCTGCTAAACAACTAAATATAACAAATATTAGAGGAGTTTTATGCGAGAAAGGTTACCAAAACAACCAAATTCCGTTGAAACCGGTATCATTAATATGGATAATTCCACAGATCCTGGTCCTCACTGGGTTGCATACGCTTCACCCGCGTGGAATTGTTTTTTTTTTGGTTCGTATGGGTTAGCTTCACCGATTGAGTTTCTAAAATATGTTTGTTACGATAATTCCAATCTGGTACTCAATGCTACCAATGCAGACAATGATGGATCCACCAATATGCGGCAAAGAAATAATTGCTGTACTTGATGCTGCTTCAAAATGAACCAAACCATCTCATAAAGCTGTACACGATTATAAAAGTCAACGTTGGAAATCTACAGAAGATTTTAGGTAAAGAATTAATATAATTATCATGGTATATATTTACGTAAGGTATTTCTCGAGACAAAAAAAAGCCCCAATGAAATATCAGGCGAGAACGAGAAAAAATCATCAACGACGAATTATCGGAATTGCTAAATCTTGCAAATGTGGATATTAACGAAATAGTTATATATCAAGACAAACAGGGAAAATTAAAAACGAGTAATCTTTCATTGAACGAAATTGTTGTTAGACTTATTGGAGGAACCGAGACTCAATAGCGTTATTTGATTCCACTGGTAAGATTAGATTCGGAGTTTTTTTCCCAACTTTATTAGATAATATTTTCGCGCGAGTACAAAAATCCGGTGATACAATGACAGGCGAACTGGGTTTAAACTTGAATAAAATAACGACACTTGGTGATCCAACATCTGACACCGACTCAGTAATAAAAATGTACGTTTTTACAAATATTCGTAGATATTTTAAGAACTTTAATGAAACATGTGATCTTTTCTTTGGAAAACAATACAATATCCCTATGAAAATGTCTGATATTAAGACCAGCATTGACACGACTAAATAAACACAGGATAATATTGTTAGTGATTTATCTGCTATCGCTGCAAGGCTTGATGCGATTAAAATAAGGCATAAACAAAATATCAATGTGGTGTGCTAGATACAACATGCGTCTTTCACATGAACACCACAAAATAACACAGTTAAAGTTATCGTATCTGTCCGTGGTATCTATAGATTAACTCTGATTTAACTGTTACAATTTAATATTTGATCGAGTATTTCCACGGGAATTAATATTGTAAGTGCAATAATAAATAATGGATCTACTGATACATTTTGTATAAGACCCACAGTTGATAATTTAGTATCAATGTCACTCACATGGTATGTAGAATTCGTAATTCACTAAAGTAAATAACATAATGAACGCCCGACAATATAGATATGATCAAATACGCGAATTACAAAATAAATTAGATATCATCATTGACGTGTACACGTTAAAAATAAAGAAATGTCGCAAGCGTATTACCATCGTTGATATACTCATTCAAAGAATCTTAACAAAGTATTATTCGATAACGAGTTATCAGCGACGATTACGATTTACGAGGAGGCAATGACATTTTGATTTCATTGTTGCAAAAAACCCTAAATTTGAAAAAAATTAAAACAAATTTTTCGCTGGAACTACTGCAACCGATAGCTGGAAACACAACTTCGTCAAGAACAACAATGATCTCAATAACCTCATCGTACGCTGAATTTGGTGTAAATTTTCCAACTGCGTTTTCCGTAAAAGAAATCGCGCTTTCTCAATTACGAGTATACTACAGTTGGTTCAATATCCGGTCAAAATCATTTGAGGGTCAGCAATCAAATAATTCACTTGTATTTACAGATGAAAATCAACCAGCTGGAACCCTAGATTGATATTAGTATAGGAATATTAATGGGAAGTTATGATATTGAAGATATCAATGTTAAACAGGAAAATAATCAAATATAGTTATAACAGGTCTCAAATCATCTTTGTCAGTCGCGATAGAGCTAAATTCTCCCAATTACGTCGTGGATATTTATCAATAATCAATCAGAACTGTTTTAGGATGGTCTGAAATTGCCCCTGAATATCATGGACCACCAAATCATCGACAAGGTGATTTTTCTACGAACAAAAAGAGATTTATGGCAGATCCAAAATATCGAAAAACTCATCAGTGGAACAAAACATATATTGATTATTATAGCACTGAGTGTGATACCACAAAACATCCTAGCTTATTAGATGTCAGAGATATTTGAAATATCCGACCTCAATAAGTCTGAACATGGAAAAGTAAATCATAAATTACAATATGTATTTTCCAGTGTCGCACAATATTACAACCATGATACAATGCAACATATCATTGAGTTTATACAATATCTAAACCATGTTACATCAGTCCTCGAGTTTTTCAATAAACAGATCATTGTGCCTGTATTTTAATTTTGGTGATAATATAATATATCAGATTACTCTATTTCCAAATATAAGAATATTTAAACATTTCTTTCAAGGATACCACGCGATAATAAAATACCAATTACCAACATTTTTAATACAAGAATTTGCCATGACAGACTAAAGAAATAACGCAGCGATCTTATCAATGATAACTTTATCAAATTGTCGAGTCATTGAGAAATATACCAGCGGATAATATCCTTAGATACAACAATGATCCATACGGCAGTGGTAGGCGTATGTCATCGGGAACAGTAAATATAACCACTGTGATCTGAGTCAATATAGTTTGTGATGCAATTGATGAAAATTATCAAACGCAGAAATATCAAATCAGGCACAGCAGTGGTATATCCTGTTTACTTTCACTCCTCGAGTATCTCCTGGAAGGTTAATCGTGCGTTAACCGGTTAATGTAGAATGCAGATTATCTTTCATTTCATAATTCATTATAAACAAAAATAAATTTCAAACTCTAACTTGATTGATTTATATCAAGAGAAATTACAAATAATTCTCTATATAAAATCTTAAACGACAGGATATTTCTTATTCAGAAAAATAAATTTCCAAACAAAATCATTATTTTTACTTGCAATTACCCTATGAGAATCAGTAAATCAAGCGGTGTGCACGAAGTTAACTAGCAAAAATAATTCTCAATAAAAATATTTTACTTTTTTTCGTTACTCAGAACTCGTTTTAATAATCCATTTTAGATGCCTTACACGTGAATAAATATTGTTTTTTTATTTCATATAGTTTTGACAATTCTGATCTTTTATTTCAATTGCGGTAAAAACAGGTGCACATTTCTTTATTTCGTGATTAACGATTCGTAAATTGCGTGTTGTATTAGCTTGATATATGTGTACTCCGATGGTAGGGTATATCTATTTTCACATTTAAGTTCCTGTAAACATTCGAAATCAGAAAGAACCTTTTCAAGATTTAGCTTTTCCGAGAGTTGTATTTCTTCATTTTTCAAATGCATAATCGCATAAAATACATCATTACTATTTTCATAATTCATTTTTTCCATTTCATTTTTTAATTAAAAAATGATATATGGACAGCGCAGTCTCCACTGCCCCTAAGATGCCGTGTGACATCTTAGTAGATTTAATTGACCCCATGTGAACTCCTAAGTTGCCATATGACATCTTAGAAAATCCAGAGGTCACATATACAAGACAACACAACCCCATATTGAAACATAAGTTGCCTTAAAACATCTTAGTAGCCTCAGGGCAGCACAAACAACAATCCCTCTAAATGAAGCTCTAACCTGTCAAACCCGTCTAATAGGCTTTATATAGCGTATTTGCTGAATGATGACACAGTACATAAATATTTAGTTATATACAGTATTTACAGTACATTCTTCATATGAAACCCTAGATTGCGTTATGACATTCTAGCAGGCACAACCAGTATATTCATATATAACAGAAATAACATCGTTCTCTACATTCAGCAGACTTTTGCACACTCTCCTACCACCCCCCACTCCCCACGAAATCAAACCCGGGGTGCAAAAATCACGACGGCGTTTTCTGTTAGCTTAGAGAATGGGAAGGACCCCCACCTATATTGAAAAAAATTGCTATTATGCAACCGTCGACAATATGCCTGATACGAGATTCTAACTTCTGATCAGATGCTTTAACAATGCACCATAATCAGGCGCGTTATATCAATGCTCCAACGAACCTTGTTATTTGATATATCTATCTATTTATTTATCTATCTATCTATCTATCTATCTATCTATCTATCTATCTATCTATCTATCTATCTATCTATCTATCTATCTATCTATCTATCTATCTATCTATTTATCTATCTATCTATCTATCTATCTATCTATCTATCTATCTATCTATCTATCTATCTATCTATCTATCTATCTATCTATCTATCTATCTATCTATATATATATATATATATATATATATATATGAAATTATTATATAGTGTAAGAATATAATACAGTTACATTTCAATGTAAGAAAATAATACAATTACCTTTAAAACGTATACAGTTGTTTTGGATTGCAAAAATCAAATACGACTTGAATTCAGTTCTATTTAAAAGGTCAGATTATTTCTGGAAAAATATAGCAATTTGAAAAACATTACGAAATATCTGAGATCAAGGGGAGTAACTTTACCAGCCTTACACATCCGAGGTGCAGTTACTTTCGCTAAAAGAAAATGAAATATTTTTAATTTGAATGAAAATGTGGATTTGATTTTTCTAAATCTGCAACACGCTTAATGAAAGCTGTGAAAATACTAAAATGTTTTCAGCTGCATATAATGATTGAAATATTCATTCCTCACCGGCCTTAATATTGACAGAGTTAACGACTCTTTTCCTAAATATTTTGCACCTCCCAGCTTTTCCAAGAGCAGAGTTTTGACTTTGCCTGACAGCTCGTAGATTTGATAGGAAATTAATTTTTTGGATTTGAATCAATATGTTTGATCAAAAGACCATCCTGGATTTCTCCAGTAAATACTTCGAAAACAAATCTATGAAATAAATATCATTTTTTCCATTAGTAAATCTGTGGTATTCATTATTACTAACAGTATCTACTGGTCTTTTCAACCGGCAGTGTCTGACTACAACATCACGATTTGCTTCATGATTTTTGCTCTTGGCATGATTAATAATTTCATGGTGCATTTATATTTACTTGTTTAACTTATTATTTGTCTAGATTATAACTTGAGAATCTAACAATATAGTCTTCTGGATTTCTTATAACTTTAACACTGACTCTGTCAAGGTTGTTATTTCTTTTATCATAATACCTCTTAAGCTCTCGATATCTATTACCACCACATTGTTCACACAGCTGTGATTTTCCTCTAACTCGAACACCCCATCGTAAACACGGTTTCTGATCGAAGCTTCTTCGTCACACACTTTGTGAATGATATCCACATAATTCATTTATTATTACAAGGAATTACAGACCCTATCATCAACCATCCTGCACTGATTTTTGTTTGGGTCATTGTATATATAACATTTTTAATGTAAATGCTTGTCTTAAAATATAACATGGAAGAGTTTGAGAGATTATCGAAAATCAACCGCAGGGAACGTCGTGTTCTGAAAAGAAATTTAATCTCGATTTAATTACTCCTGACTTACCAATAAAAGGTCTAGTTGATACTTAGAAAAAATACTTAGAAAAAATATGTTATTAGCAAAATTCATGATGCCACGAGGAAATTTAGAAGCCATGGTGCATCTCACATATAGTCAACAGTCCAAATCAATAATAGTGTTGATGCTACGATGAACAATAAACGAGTGGCGAGTATAATTGCGTATCTCGATAATAGAAAGTATTTTGTCAGAATAAATTTATCATACTAGCAGAAACAGGAAATTTGAATATTTGAATATTTTTCCAGTTTATTTGGGGCAGTAAAACTGAGAGAGTTAAAAGAGACACACTTATTGCTTCTTTTGAGGAAGAGGGATTAAATATGATTAACTTGCATTCATTTGTGTGTTATATAAAACTTTTCTGGATTAGGCGCCTCTTAATAAACAAAGATGGCTTATGGCAAAAACTGGTTTCTGAACAAATATTTGGAAAATTTGGAAAATTTGGAGGTATGCTGAGAGGGCGAACCTCACAACGTTTTTAGACAAAATTTTGATTGAAATCTTAAAACGAGCCTTCCTACGATCTCATTTTAACCAAAAAAAGGGCGAACCTCACAACTTTCCGGCAAAAAAAGTCGATTGAAAAATCTCATATTTTAACTAAAAAAATATCTCCATTTTTGCAAAAACGGAGATTTTACGATTTTTTAATTAATTTTGGTCGCAACTTGTTGTCATTCACCCTCTCTGCTGCTGAACTTTCAGTTCTGGTTAATAACTTTTTTACGATGAAAATCACTAAGATTTCAACCGAATATTTGATCAAGTCCGATACGATATCGTGTCCGAGGATCATGTAAATTTATCGTTACAAATCCGTGCGGGGTTGACTGAGCGTTACTAAAGAAATTTTTAAATTGATTATGATCCATATCACCGCAGCACCAAGTTTGCCAAATATTTCTAAGAGTATGAGTATCAACTCCGTTGAATACACACAATAAATTACAGTTATCTCTGATCACTTTTGGAATCTGAGTGTAGCGTTGAGTGACATATATCACGTCCGTGTTTTTATGCCTGCCTCGGGAAAATATTCTAGCGGGATTTTTTTGTTTATCTAACATCACATCGTCGTATACAACTAAATTGTTAATGTTTCCATCAAGATCTTCAACTGATGGTGCCTCGTCAATATCGGTTATAAAATCTACGACGTTTACATCTTTAATCTCTGAAGCGTTTTCATTAAAATCTTTTAACACTTCATAGCATCGTTGATTATCTACGCTTGGGGCGATTAAATACAACTTATCCCACTTCATCCATCTCATTATTAAATTGAGCAGCAATTGCGTCTTGCCGGATCCAGATGGCCCGATTATAATCATCCGGATAGAGTTTGGTAGCGCTGCATGATGCTTAACCGGTTCTCTTGTTTTAGTCGCTGAAAACTCAATTATATCCATATCTCTATACATAAATTATGGATCTATATTGTAGATGACGATAACCCCCTATCGAGAACAGAGTTTGCAACAAAATTTAATATCCCCGTCAATGATATTTCAACATTTAAACTACCAGGATATAACGTACCAGAACTAAAAAAACTTCTCAGTGATGCCATCGATGTCGGTTTTAAAATAATTCATGATGCATGGAAAAAAACAGCATCATCGGAAATAAAAACCCTCAAACATAATAATGACCCAGACGGTGGCGGCAGACATATCGCTCCGTTCAACGTGAATATTTCATCGGTGATTGCAATCAATTTAGTATGCGATGTTATAGAAGGAAGCTATCAAATTAATCTCGAACGATCAAATCAAGCTCAGCAAGGGTATATTCTTTATTCGTTTGCACCAACAGCTCCTCCAGGATGGTTAATTATTGAGTCTCCGGTTAATCCTGTCTATATGCGATGCCATAATGATTCGCTAACGAGAATTAATTTCAAACTCACTGACCAGTCCAATAATCTGATTGATCTACAAGATGAGGTGTTAGCGATTAGTCTGTTTGTGAAATCTTAGTGATTTTCATCGTAAAAAAGTTATTAACCAGAACTGAAAGTTCAGCAGCAGAGAGGGTGAATGACAACAAGTTGCGACCAAAATTAATTAAAAAATCGTAAAATCTCCGTTTTTGCAAAAATGGAGATATTTTTTTAGTTAAAATATGAGATTTTTCAATCGACTTTTTTGGCCGGAAAGTTGTGAGGTTCGCCCTTTTTTTGGTTAAACTGAGATCGTAGGAAGGCTCGTTTTAAGATTTCAATCAAAATTTTGTCTAAAAACGTTGTGAGGTTCGCCCTCTCTGCTGCTCTTTGGACAAAAGAGCAAAGAATAAATGTATCTATAAAGACATGATAAAAACCAAAATAATAAAGCCAAATAGTAAACATGAAACTTGGTCCAGACAGCTAGAGTGTGCGATTGGTACAAATGAATGGACCAACTCTTTCGCTTCGGCTAGATTTTGTACAAAGGACACAACATTGATTAGCTTTAACTTTAGATTTCTCCACAGAAATATTGCCACAAACCAGTTTCTAGAAAAGATTAATTTAAGTGATAATGATAAATGTACCTTTTGTAATGAGGGAATAGAAGAAATTGAGCACTTATTTTATGACTGTTTAGTTACTGAAAACGTTTAGAAACTGTTGGTAGAATCGATTCGAACTTATGAAACAAATTTAGAATTACACGAAAAGATGTCTTTATAGAAAATAACAACTTTAATGTTCTTATTAACTTCCTAATTTTGCTTGCAAAATATGTTATATACAGATCGTGTTGTGCATCAAAAAGCCCAAATCTTGCCTATTATAAAAATTGTGTTTTATCATATAAAACGCTGGAAAAATATGTCGCCACAGTGAATAACAGAAGTGACGAGTTTAAAAGAAAGTGGACCCTATTATCAACTTTTAGTACATGAATTATTATTATTATTACTATTATTTTTACTTTCAAAAATTTATATATTATGTATATATTATTACTGTTTGTTAATGCAATTTCAAACATCTTGGGATTTGTATGCGAGTATGACTTTGTGTACAATAATTGTGAATGTAAGTAAGTGTCTGTGTGTGCATGTGTGTGCGTGTTGTGTAGGGAACACATGTAGAGATCAGGACACAAAAGAATTTAAGATCATGCCCCATACGCCAGATCAGGTGGTGATGTAGGGGAATATGTAAATTCCTGATATCTTTTGTTCAAAAAAAAAAATCTGGTCAATGACGCTGAATATTAACAACAATGTGACACAATTGAGACCTTTTTAAAGTTGTAATAGGTTGAATTACTCAAGACTACTGGCCCACTACAAAATATATGCTAATGTTGCAGAATGATATTCAGCAGCAGAGAGGGTGAACCTCACAACTTTCCGAGCGTCGATTCGGAAATCTGAGGCTTCTGCCAAATAGTAAAAAAAATGGCGTCTATTCGATAAAATAAGATTTCCTTATATACGCCAACGTCGTTGTCATCCACCCTCTCTGCTGCTAAAGTTTTCAGTTCTAGGTTAACAAAAAATAATAAATGATTTCAACCGAATATTTGATCGAGTCCGATACGATATCGAGTCCGAGGATCATGTAAATTTATTGTTACAAATCCATGCGGGGTTGACTGAGCATGACTAAAGAAATTTTTAAATTGATTGAAGTCCATATCGGAACACCATGTCTGCCAAATATTTCGTAGCGTATGTGTATCAACGCCGTTAAACACAGCAAGAATATTACAGTTATCTCTGATCACTTTTGGAATCTGAGTGTAGCGTTGAGTGACATATATCACATCAGTGTTTTTGTGACGCCCCCGGGAAAATATTCTAGCTGGGTTTTTTTGATTGTCTAACATCACATCGTCGTATACGACTAAATTGTTAATGCTCCCATCAAGGTCATCCACGGATGGCGCCTCGTCAATATCAGTTATAAAATCAATGGTATTCTCACCTTTAATTTCTGATGCATTCTCGTTAAAATCCTTTAACACTTCATAGCATCGTTGATAATCTACGCTAGGGGCAATTAAATACAACTTATCCCACTTCATCCATCTCATTATTAAATTGAGCAACAATTGCGTTTTACCGGATCCAGATGGCCCGATTATAATTGCGCGGATAGAGTTTGGTAGCGCTGCATGATGCTTCACTGGTTCTCTTATTTTAGTCGCTGAAAAATCAATTATATTCATATCTCTATACATAAATTATGGATCTATATTGTGTGAAGTGTAAAACGCGTACTAGCACAAATGATGTGACGACGGTTACAACTAAAAATAACAGATCAGCACTAACTGGTAGATGTGCAACATGTGGTATAAAAAAGTTTAGATTTATTTCTACAAAATCAAAGATTTTACAATCCGGAGATGTTTTAAAAAAAAACGAGGAGGTGATATCGCAGCCAAATTGACAAAGCTCCCTGGAACCCCATGGGCAAAGTACCCCGGAGAAAAGCACCTTCCAGGATATAGCTACTGTGGTCCCGGAACACGATTAGATATCAGACTTGATGATCAAAATCAACCCCGACCCGGTGAAGAACCAATAAACGCCATTGATAAGGCCTGTCACCTTCATGATGTTGCTTATAAAAGCAGCAACCTGCAAAACAGGCATCTCGCGGATGTGAAATTAATTCATGCGTTAAATGCTATTCCTGATAAATCTTTTAAAGAAAAGTTGGCTTCGTGGTTGGTAAAATCAGCTATGAAAGGCAAATTGATGATGGGTGCTGGTAATTGAAAATGCTACCATTTTAATATGGAATCAATTTATTATTCCCCAAGAGGATACTGGAGGGGTAAATCAGCAGTACATAAACTCGCTAGCGCTGCAAAAGTGAAAAAAACTACAGCGGCGGATTGGTTATCTAAACAGGCACTATGGCAAATTTATCTACCACCACCTAAACAAATTCAATTCTCGCATTTTGATGTGACCGCTCCTAATGAAGTTCATCAGGCTGATATATTATTTCTGCCACATGATCGTGGTTACAAATACGCGTTAACCGTAGTTGATATTGCAAGTCGATACAAAGAAGCAGAACCGTTAAAAACAAAATCAGCCACTGAAGTTGCTTCTGCATTTGAAAGGATTTATCGACGAGGTCCTCTGCACTGGCCGAATCTATTGCAGGTTGATCCTGGCAAGGAATTTCAGGGTGCAGTTCTATCTACAATGAAAAATCATAATGTCACCATACGACGAGGGCATACTGCGCTACATCGCGATCAGGCCATTGTCGAACGATTTAATCGGACGATTGCTGAGCGGTTATTTGGATATCAATACGCAAAAGAATTCATTCAAGAAAAGCGATCCCGTGAATGGGTCAAAAGGTTACCAGCTGTGATTACTGCACTGAATAACGAGATTACTAGAACAATCAACATGAAACCTATCAACGCGATTAAAAAGAAGTCTATACCCGTACAACCACAAAAAGATTTCCCTAGAAACGCTAGCGTTTCCCAACCAATTCTTGGTAGTAATGTCACTGTTAGGTACTTATACGAACCAGGAGAGCTTGAAGGGGGTAGAAAAAGGGCTACTGATCCTATTTGGAGCGTCACTACGCATAAGATATCTAGTATAACACGATCAACTGGTAGACCAGCAATCTATAAACTGGATTCAACTGCTCCTCAGCGAGGATTTACTCGACAACAACTGCAAGTGATTCCCGAGGATACTCAATTGCCACCGCATGGTCTTAACTAGCACCGTTGCGTCTATTGCACTCAAGACAAGTCAACATCACATTATTTCTGACATGACCGAGACTGTTATTTTTTCTGTCTACGGTGAATTGGCGAGGATCCTTATCCGAATACTGCCAACGCATTATACAATTGCAACTCGCGCAGTGATTATTCTGTTGTTTCTTCAGCGTAATTATTAATTCAGCATCAATATCAAATTCTCGTTGTTTTTTTTTGTCCTGTTGTTTGTAACCGGAGAGTTTTTTATCAATAATTTTAACATCAATATCATTTATTGTGGTGTCATTATCATCGAAAACAATTCTTCGAAGCTGATTTATTCTTCGTACTCTGGATACTGCGAGATAGACTAAATTCGACCATTCGATGCGATTATCTACCATCCAAACAATTGTATCCGATATAGTCAATCCCTGTGAAGAGTGTATTGTTGCTGCGTATCCTAGCGTCCATGGGGATTTATTAGCACGCAATGCATCTTCAACGACATTGATATCAACCAGCACAATATCATTTAACACGAGAATCTGCTTTTCACTTCCTGACTTTGTCAGGCTTGGAATATCAACTTCTATATTCTGCTTTCGTGTATCCGAAGGCCTATAACACAACGGTACTGGAAGCGTTGCAAATTTTTCTTTATGCAATTCAAATAACTTCATCTGAAGTGTGTCTCTGACTATTTTTCTACTTGCTACTATCAAATCATTTGGTCTCCACGTTTCCCAGAAATCATTCATAGGAGTTTCTGAAATTATTTCACGCGCTATTTCGCATTGGATTTTATCCGGTTGTAATCTAAGCAGTGCTTTGAACTCGCGTAATTGTTCATCAAGTGATCTATGGTCGGTATTAATTTCTTCATAATAGTCTACAGAACCCTTTAGCCATTCATGTGGAGATCCACCGACAAATGGTGGTGGTTGGCCGTGATCACCGCACATGACGACTTTTGTGTTTTTGTTTAACAACCACTCAAGAAATGTTTTTAATACATCTAATGACACTGTGCATATTTCATCCCAAATTATGATTTCAGGAATGAATTTATCACCCATACGCTCAGGAGTCCATTTGTCACCTTTCCATCGAAAAAAACTATGGTAAGTGCAAGCATTTACCCCTCGCTGTATCATCTCTCTGGCGAGTCTGTGAGTCGGTGTTAACACAATCATGTTAGTAGGAATACAAGTATTTCCACCACCACGATATAATTCAATTGCACGAGTTGTCTTTCCTGACCCACCACAACCGTTTAAATAAACTGTCTTGTATCTACATATTGGATCAGATACCGGTGGTGCATTAGAAAATTCTGATTGAATCTCATCACATTTTAAGTACTTTTCATCCATGGCAACGTCTGCGGATTCACAATACTCATGTAGCATCTCCTTTTTAAATCGCCAACGCCCCCACGCTTCCTCCGGATCTGTGAATGCCGCTACAGCTGATTTGTACTTATTGTGTATATACATCGAATCAGTGGCTACTCTAACCGCGGTATTAGGAAATCTATTTATCATCGAAAATAAATTGATAGAAGCATAAGCTAGCATAGAACTTCTCAAATGTGTGTACTGGGAATTATATCCATCACAGTAGGTAACAACCGTACCCAATTTCTCACCATTGGATAGAAAAGCATCCTTACGGGATACAAGTTTTCCCTGTTTCGTTAAATCCGTTACAAGAAAATCGCATTCAGCGACGTCTATGATCAACCGCGAGGAAAATTTTGCATTGTCGTATCTTCCACCCTGGGTAAATTTACCGATTATTTTTCGTCCAAAATCCTTTGCTTGTTCTTTTTTACTTTCAAATAACTTCTTAGACCAATTTATGATTTCTTCTTCACTGAAATTCGAAGAATTTCCATCTGGACACTGTTTTCGTAGTTCGTTGATTATTCTATCTAGATCGGGTTGTGGTAGCCAAACTTCTTTTTGAGCTCGATAGCATATAATAGCTTCGGAAACAATCAACGATATCAGCATGCCACAATCAATCATATATCGTAGTAACACTATTGGCATCCAGGCCTTTTCAGATAGGTGTCTACCGAGCCAAACATAACTACACGGATGTAACCCTGTAGCGAGTTCAAATGATATCACACGAGCGAATCCGGTTAAATCAAAATCAGGTAATGGTCCATTAATCGCAACACGAGTCATTTCATGCGTGGGGTGTCCAAATCGTTTGAAGTACTCAGCGCATTCCCCATACCCGAGAAAACTTCCAGGATAACACGCGGATATATCAATTGAAATCATACCGTCACGATGGTATTTTGTATTCCACAGTCCTCCATGACCAAATTCGATGCAACTCAATTTAACGTCCTCGAGAAAATCACTTCGTGTTGGACGCCATGAGTTTTTTTCTCTTGCGAAGTGAGCTACCACTGATGGAATAGTAAAACTATCCGTGAGTAGTTTTTCATGGAAACTCTCCGGTGAAAAATCACTAGCGATTTTTCTCATTCTGTTATCTAATTCTTCAACGCGATATAATTCACCATTTGGTCTTACAAATTGATCAAATCCTGATTCGGAACCAGCACTACTAAGTAACCACACTGACACAGGATCATCTTTACACAACGCATGAATAGCATCAAATAATTTCTCTTCATAGAAAACATCCCCGGAAAATTCCCCGGAAAATTCCGGGGGGATATATTTCACGGTTCTATCTCGTGGAAATATTGTTACTGCAGGTGTCCACGCGTGTTCGTTATGATCAATAATTTGTATTGGCGCTCCTTGTAATTTATATTTCGGTTCGTGTAATACTTCTCCGGTTATCGTCATAACGGTTATTGGGAATCTTAATGATGTTTCTAATTTAGCTATATCAGAAATCTTTGCACCGTGCTGTTTCACTGTCAGTTCCCATTCTGTTATTTTCCTACGTCGCAGATCAGTTAGTTTATTTCCTCGGGATGCATTTGTGAAGTGTTCCATTACCCGTGTTGCTACACAATTGAGCCTTGACGAAGTCAATGGTGAATATTTCATAGGAGCTAGTTTTGCAATATCGGGTTTATCATTTAACGGATATATCCCATAAACGATTGCTGTTACGGGATAAGATCTCTCGTAGTATGGTTTGTCAATTCCAGTTAGAATTCCTGGTTTGGAATCTCTACTCACAATAACAGTTTTTTTATCCTTGAGGATTGGTTCAAATTTATCCCTGATAATCCATTCACCTTCGTCGTAGATAATGAATTTTATTCTGAAAAAATACCTCTTCGTGCCAAAATGTGAAATTATCTCAGCTGCTCTTTTATCGTTCATAGTAGCATCGATGATGGGTACATTGACATCTTCATCAATAATTCGAAATGTCGACCAACAGTATGCTGCACCGTCTCGGTAGAATTCATTAAAACACTCCCTGATTTTACCGAGTATAGTTCTATCACCGATTAGACGTTTTGGTGTATCAGAGACTCTATCAAGATTGAATTTAGTATTTTTCCAAGGTTTGATTTTCGATAATCTTTGGAACTCCCTATCAAGATTGAATTTAGTATTTTTCCAAGGTTTGATTTTCGATAATCTTTGGAACTCCCTATCAAGATTGAATTTAGTATTTTTCCAAGGTTTGATTTTCGATAATCTTTGGAACTCCCTATCAAGATTGAATTTAGTATTTTTCCAAGGTTTGATTTTCGATAATCTTTGGAACTCCCTATCAAGATTGAATTTAGTATTTTTCCAGGGCTTAATTTTCGATAATCTCTTGAACTCCCTATCAAGATTGAATTTAGTATTTTTCCAGGGCTTAATTTTCGATAATCTCTTGAACTCCTCCATGTTATAATTAAAACAAGTATTTAAATAGAAAAATATAGTATAATGAATCACTGCAAGTGGCTAATGATTGGATCTACAACCCCGTGTAACAAATCATGCAGAAGCGAATTCTGTGGGTATCATATGCAAAGCGTGAGAAACGGTTCAAAAGGCCCTCTCGCATGCCTCCAATGTGGGGTGGGTGTTAGAGGAAAATCGCAATTATGCCTTGCTTGTGGGGGTAAACGATACAGGGAACTAAAACGCTACTATGACAAACGAATCATTGACTCCGTCATCCTTGATAAAATCAAGGACAAAGTAATAAAAACCCCTCAAGATTATATCCAGAGATTTATAATTAAAGCAGATAATAAATTAGACAAGTAGTATTATTATACAAATGAGCCAAGATTTCAGACCTCACCCAGTGCTTGCTAATTACGAAGCCTCTAGTGATGGTGTTGTCAGGCACCGCAGACTCAAAGAACCTGTTGGGTATCTGAATAATATGGGCTATTTGATGTTTTCAGCTGGGAGGAAGAAGTATCTCTGTCACAGAGCCATCTATGAAGCATTTTACGGATTAATCGAAGACGGTCTTGTGATTGATCACATAAATGGCGTGAAGACTGATAATTGTCTTGGGAATCTTCAAGCCGTCTCGCAGCGCGATAACCTTTTAAAAAGCAACGCTGGTAAGCACGCGAAACATCCCAAGGGTGTGAAATCGTTTGATTTAGAAAATAATGAAGAGAGAAGCTTTCAGTCGATAAATGCGGCTGGAAAATATTTCGATATTTGCAGTACTTCCATTCGATTTGTTGCTGAAAAAATCATTAAAACATCTCTGTCTAAAAAAAATGGTCATAAAATAAAGTTCGTATACACTGAAACTATTTAAGGGAGATAAATCCTTTATGGATAAATCCGCACTACAATTCACACCCTACCTACTAAGTTCCCTTGTATTATGACGTCAAAGGAATTTGTCGCCTGCTTACCTGTACTTGACTAGGTGCGCCCACGTGACTGTAATGGAGATATAATGCATGAGTTTTCGATAGAGAATAAAACTTTTTATTGTCACTTGTGGGCTAAAACTGCATTATTAGTTTTATTTATCTACATATCTCATGTGTGGGGTGGGTGGACTAGCAGTAAAGCAGACAGCTAACTCGTTCTTTTCAGTACAGACGTTCTTTATAATCCACGCATTACCTATGTTCGCTCAGCCGGAACGCGAGTGTTTCCTATTCATTGAAGTATGTGGGCGTGGTTAAAATTCCTTGTATTTTATCTAGAGAATTATAACAGAGTATATAAAACGCTGTTTTATTAAACAACTGTATTATTTTGTTTAAAATATTTCTCATTGTTGCAGCATAAAATTGTCTATTTTAAAAATCTCTTATTGTTAAGTATATCAGATATATATATATATATTAAAAAATCTCTATTCTGTATGACTGTTCGTGGTGTAATGGTATCGTGTTTGTCTTGTAAACATAGCTATCAACTACTACGTGTTCGGTCCCCATAGCAGACACATTATTTGATGGCGAAACGGAAGATGTTTTTTTCTATTAATTGGGGGGGGTGGGGCGGTCCCCCTCAGCCAAACCAACATGGCAACCCATGCTATCGCATTCTCGGTAGCGTGGGTTGGTGTTTTTTTCCAACTCATGCAACCATGAATGAGATTTCATGGGTTGCCATGTTGGTTTGGTTTACCACGCCCACATCATACCATCATCGTTCCATAGAATTATAATCCATCCTTAATTATGTTAATTAAGTATATGTTATGCCTAAAATTTGCCGCAACACTCCAGCGGAAATATATCATACCATCATCGTTCCATTGAATTATAATCCATCCTTAATTATGTTAATTAAGTATATGTTATGCCTAAAATTTGCCGCAACACTCGAGCGGAAATATATGGCATTGTGCCGTCCATGTTGTGACGTTATACCTCAAGCATATCTTCTGGGCGGTCTAAGATGGCGTTTGCCACCTTAGGCCTCCCTTCCGGAGATGTATGTTTCGGGTCCCCTTGGGCTTACTTGGATGCGAAGGCACCCAAGGAGTTCCAAAGATGTGTTGTCATATATGTTTTATTTTTATTAATTAGAGATACAGTATACTATATTTATAAATAAATTTATTTATATAAAAATATAAATAATGGATATCAATGATGTAAATGCTATAATTGCTGAAATCTCAAATTTAAATAATAAAGGGGTATTATTATCTGAAAGTCTCGACGTTGACAAGATTACCTCGGAATATGAAGATATTGAATATCTGTCTAGTAAGGGTCGTTATGTTTTACCTAGGATGTACAGGCTCGTGAAAGGAATTCAAAAATCCATTAATGGTTGTTTGTACGGTAACGACATTAATTTATTTATAACGCTATTTAGCACCGTTGAAGCAATACGTCAAAAGCTTGGCCAAGAATATCAAAAACGAGCTGAAATTGGTTCTAAAGTTCGTGATCTTAGAAAAATGTTAAACGAGGAGCGACCCGTATCTTAACCACGTGAGTGTTACTAAAAAATAATATAGGCTTTCGTAAATAATTTAAATAATTTATTTATTTTTTTTTTAGCGTTTTTTGTAACACTTGTTACATAGGATTTTCTCCTGAAAGGATACTCATCAGTTTGGCCTTGCTCATGCAGTTATGTGCATAATGGATGATCTGGTCGTAGTAGCAAGTAATCACCGCGACGCCTCCATTTTCACGTAATTGTTCTTGTTGCCGCGTCGTTAACACAAATCGTTCATCGCCATTCTCAGATATTACAATTCTGAAATCCCCAGCGATGTTATTTCTGAAACACTCGCGAATAGCGTCGTACAGTTTAACCCTGTCGAAGATGAATACGTTAGCTTGATGGTACATTATTTAATAACTAAGTTATTTAATAACTAAGCTTTTAATTATGATGGAAACCCTCCGGATTTCACATTTGAAAATTTAGTTCACAAACAATATATGGTTGGTGAATCGCTTACAACTAGATTAGCCCGAGAGCGGCTAGCAGCAATTAAAAAGTTTATACCGGTTCGAGACAGAGTTCGCGATCAACTTCAACAACGACAACAAGCGCAGACTGACTTTTCTGTGTCAAGTGAACAACTGTTCGCCCCGGTAACTAAGGCGACCAGCGATGTGAAAACAGCAACTGAACGAGCAATATACGGAGATATTCCTAAGGAAGGCAAGCGACGAGAAGTGCCTGTTCTTGGTGTGCTTGAAAAGGTAGCAGCAGAGACCGGACAAACACGCGCAGGGATACAACAGTTATCCAGTGATATAAAAACTCAGCGTGAGTATGAACGATTAGCTGATATTGATGATTCCACACCTGAACCACAACTTGTTGATGTCGTCACCCCAAGAGGTGTTTCCTTTATAGACAAACTCACCGAAGGAGCTATAAAGGAAATCAAACGACCTCAATTGGAGAAACACCAGGATTATACGACTTTTGGTGATTTCGCCGCCAAAAGCTTTGATTCTAGAAAGGATTTTTTAAAAGACGAGTATAAAAACAGTAGAATAAGCCGAGATGAATGGGTTAATTGGTTGTATAAAACGAATAAGGGGATTATTGGTAATTTGAAAAAGGATACAATTGAGTATAGATCTTTTAAAGTAGGAGTTGATAGTTATGGTATACAAAAACAACAAGAACGAGAAAAACAAAGTCGAGGCCGACAAAGGCAATTACTTGATGATAGTCAGGGCGCAACTGGTACAACTGAGGAAACAAGCGGAAAGGGATATTCGATTAAAAATCCAAAGGATGTATTTGACTCTACCGTGACATGTCCTGGTAATATTCTCAGTGATATATCACGGTTAGAGGTTCTCATCGGAGGGAAACGAGCCGGAAATAACTCCGTCGAGATAATTAACGAGGCCGCTGATATCTGTAGACGATTATTTGCTGGTGGTATCATGGACATTAATGTATATCGAGAACTTATTGCTGAATTAGTTGAAAATCACAACGATGAAAATCTTATGGATGTAAGCGATTGATCACTAATTGAAAAACTACTAGTTTTATAATAAGATGATTATACACTATAACCATGATAAACCCGTAAGTGTCTACGTGGTGAACTCACG
This sequence comes from Unio delphinus, assembly GCA_029339505.1. Taxonomy (NCBI): domain Eukaryota; kingdom Metazoa; phylum Mollusca; class Bivalvia; order Unionida; family Unionidae; genus Unio; species Unio delphinus. The sequence goes on along the minus strand of JAQISU010000281.1, from coordinate 736,745 downwards.
ATTGCCTGTTTATCGCGCGTGGTACGGAGATGGTTTCGGCAATACCATTGCGGGGTTATTTACAAGAATGGCTCCCAAGGTGGCGCCGTTAGCTAAACAATTATCAATGAAAGCCATTGATATCATTCGTGATAAGGGAATCAATTTCGTTGGAAATCTTGCTGGAAAGGCATTTTCTGCTGCGAAAGATAAAATAGCATCATTGGTGCGAAAGAAACCACGAATGACTTCGTCAGTGGTGCTGCCATCAACTACAGTGATGCCTGCAAAAATCAGCAAAGTAATAAATAACGCAGTGGAAGAAAAACTAGCGCAATTGACTTCGTCACAATTGACAGCTTCGCCAGTAACAGATAACGCTATCATGAACGCGATAGCAGGAAGTGGTTTGAAACTAAAAAGAAATTCGAGGAATTTTCAACGACGATGATTACAAAGATGAAATTGCTTTGCAATTCACCAATTGAAAACACTAGTATGTTATAAATGTTTAAACGAACAGCTGATCCCGCGCTTGATATGGAAGCCCCAATGCGAAAAGATGATTCCGTCCGCGATTATCAATACTATTCCTATCATGCAATACAACCCGACCTACGATCGCGAGTTGAACTTCAAGTTCAAGATACCAGTAAATACTTTTTGCCGTGTGAAGCATTTATCGAAATCGAAGGAAAACTCGTAACAAATGTTGCAGAGGATACCCCATATGCAGATGACCCAAATATCCGAGTTGGGTTCGTTAACAATGGCATAATGGCGTTATTTGAAAGTGCAAGATATCTCATTGATGGAAAAGAAATTGAATCAATAGAACGCGAGGTTGATGTTGCAACAACAATAATCGGACTAGCAAGATATTCCGATGATTATACAAGATCGGCTGGTCCGTCTATGATGTTTGCAAAGGATACTACTGATAACGCTGACCACATTCAATACATTAAAGTGTTAACACCGCAAGACACTTCAGTTGATAATCAACGAGAAGCAACTAATCCAGAACGTCGAGCTAGACCCGGAGCTGCGTTTGATATTCTCGGAGGCGTTAATGGTAATTTCAATCTAGGGTTTGCAACACGAAAATTAGCATTGGAAGGACAAGAGAAAAAGTTTTCGTGTGCAATTCCACTCCATCACATATTTGGATTCTGCAGAAATGTCAGAAAAGTCATCTATGGAGCCAAACACACAATCGCGTTAGTGCGAAAAGGCAATGACAACGATGCAATTTGGCGTACTGGTGCCGCTGAGGGTAAAGTTAAAATAACTAAATTGGTATTGTGGATGCCAGTAATGACCCCATCAATTACCAGAGAAGAGCGGCTACTCTCATTTATGGAAACAGGTGGTAAATCATTGCTAAGTTGGCTAACAACAACGACTGATGTCAAACAGGATAATGTCGATGATATATTCACATGGCACCTGGCATCAAAACAAGGCGTTTCAGCTCCACGTCATATATTTATAGCGTTACAGAATAATGAGCGAGTTGGTAATCAACAACGCAGCCATATGATATTTGATCAGTTAGGTGTTAGAGAAGTCTCGCTGAGAATAAACGGACAACAAGAACCAACCGAGGATATACAACTTAATTACACAGAAAATCATATAGCACGTGTATATCATCGGATGCTGTCATATATGGGTCGTGATCAAAACGTTGATACTGGTTTGCAAATATCTCAACTCGATTTTAAGAAATTGTATCCGATTTATTACTTTTCGCTGGAACATCTTGATTTAATGAGACAATCCGTTGTTGACATACATTTTAGGGCTCGTATAGCAGCTCCTGGTGGTGTTAATTATAGAGCGGTTGCTGTCATTCTCAGCGACAAATCAATGTTGTTAGAAGGGGTTGGCGGACGAATGAGACTTGTTGATGCACCAGTGGAAAATCTGTAAATGAAACTTGAAAAGTTTCCATAGGATTTTCCCAATTAGATCAATTGAAAGAATAAATATGTTTTACAATAAAATGCCATATAGTGTTGTTAGTGTCAAGCTGACTGATGGTCAGGTCAAGAAATTAAAATCAAAATCCGCTAAGGAATGTGGAACAACAATAACGTTGAAACCAGCGCAGATGTCCGGCGGTACACATAAAATATCATTAACGGATCGTCAAATAAAACATTTCAATGATGCAATGAAAAATAAGCGAGGAGTTCAAATAGAATTTTCGAAAGCCGCAGTCGCCAACATGATAAAATCAGGTGGTATATTTCCATTGTTAGCCGCAATACCAGCATTGATTGCAGCGGCTGCCCCAGCGGTGGCGAAGGCGGCAGCGTTGGGAGCCGTTGGTACCGCGGCAGGGATGGCGTTGAAAAAGGCAACTGGGAAAGGATATAAAAAAAAGGGAAAGGGGTTGTACCTACCAGGAACCCCGTATTCATGGTACAGCGGGAAATCCGTGAACGGATCGGGTCTAAGAAGAATACCAGGAACGGTTTATTAATTGAAAAATCTTCGATTTCCGAACCTATGGTTGAGGAACCTATGGTTCCTATGTCCAATTTTGATTTAATTGATGCTGCTAAAAAACTAGCGATTAAAAATTTCAGAGGTGTTTTTATGAGAGATCAATTACCGAGAAAACCAAATAACGTTGAAACCGGTATCATCAATCTTGATAACAGCAGCGGATCGGGAACTCACTGGGTTGCATACGCGATTGATCCACGTGGGATTGTCTATTTCGATTCATATGGGTTAGCTCCGCCAAGCGAGTTTATGCGGTATATAAATTCCTCGATGAAACTCAAAGGGTTTCCGATTTTTTATTCCACGCTGCCAACACAACAATTAAATGATCCACCGATATGCGGCCGTGAAGTATTAAATGTCCTCGCGGAGATTTCATTAAAATCCTTTGGATCTCCGTGGAAACCACCTCATATTATTGTAAACGAATACACGAGTGGGAAATTACAAGGATCAATAAATTGAAAACACAAGTTACGCTAACAATAATGATCGATATTTGGGGACAACCTCTGTCAATGTTGGAACCCACCGAGGAAACATCTGCGGGTTCTATCGAGGATGTAAAAAAAATAATAGAAGATGAAATCGCTGAGACGTTAAATTTAACAAGTGTTGACCCGAACGAAATAGTTGTATTTCAAGATCGCCAGGGTAAATTGAAAAGCAGTAATATATCCGTGAATGACATTTTGATACGGCATCGCGCTGCCGCTGAAAACTCTATTGCACTGTATTCCAACGATGGACAACTTAAACCAGGCGCACTTGTGTCTACGATCACCGACGCGATTGCTACCAACGAACGTGAGCTGAATGATTTTATACGAGGTTATAATAGTTTTCGCAAAAATGTCGTACATAAATTCTTTGGAACCCCGCTTGTGGTTGGCATGACTCTCGCTGAAATTAAAGACTTGTTGAATTCATTCTTCGCTAACAAGGAAGCTGGAAGGATGATGACTGCTTCAGAAATCAAGGCAAATTATCTCGAGATTTTTAAAGTAAGCGAAGATCAAAAACCCACTAATGACGTCATTGGTAGATTCTTTGGAACCCCGCTTGTGGCTGGCATGACTCTCGCTGAAATCAGTGAGTTTATCGGCAAGCACACTCACAATGCCTACATCGCTAATAATTTCTTTGGTGTCCCGGCTACATCTACAATGACTCTCAAAGATATTAATATGTTTATGGTGAGACAAACAACACTTAATACCATCGTGGATAAATTTTTAGGGAGAACACCTGTGTCTGAAACCACATCGTTGACAGGCATGACTCTCGCGGAAATTAAAAGCGCTATTGACAAACAAAAGCACACCAGCGATATTGTTAATAAGTTCTTTGAGGGCAGTAGCCTCCAAGATATCACGACGAAATTTTCTAACATCGACAACCATATTAAAACCCAAGCAGAGCTTAAAGTTGAAGACCTTCTGGTTTCATTATTCTTCTCTAACAGGGAGGAGAGTAGAAAAACAATAGATCCTACCAGAATCACGGTAAATTATCTCGATATTTTCGACGATCTTTTTAACCTGAAAAGAATATCTGAAAAGGTAAAGATTCCACATCACTACACGGGCGTTAAAAATATCGTGTATACGGTTAATCATGGAACCATGGATTGGATAAGAGACGGTTATACTACATTATCCATCGGTATCTTGGGTCTTCCCGGCATAGTGGGCCCTGACTACAAGCCAACATGGGCCGATGGTATCTACAGGCTAACGTGGATCTCTATCGATCAATTTAATATGATCGCGGACGGTAAAACCTACTCTGGTGGCACCGCGACGTTAATTATGGATGGTCGCAAAAAAAGCTTTAATGTCGTCGCGGTTGATAGCTCCACCATTAGATCAAAAATAGCCTGGTGTTTAGAACTCGTAGCTCATTTTTCCGACTGAAGTACTAGCAATTCCCGCTAACGATGACAAATAATTGAAAACACTAGCGGGTTTAAAATAACAATGACTTTGTCATCGACGCAATGTCGCTATGATCAGGTCAGAGAATTTCAGAATAGACTCAAAACCCTCACTGAGGAGTATCAAATAAAAATGAAAAAATACCGACGAAGAATCACCGCAATTGATGTTACTATATACTCGGTGTCAAGCGTTCTCACTGGTGCCGGAATAATACTTGCATCGGTTACAATGATTGCCCCGGTCGTAGTTCCAATTTGCATTTCTGCGGTGGCTACAATCGGGGGTATATTAACCGGGATAGCAAAAAAGATATCATCATGCAGCCAGAGTAAACTGCAGAATTACTTACTTCAATTTCATATTGCATCAACCGCATACTCGCAATTATCATTGATGATATCGTCGTCACTCGATAATACGATTATATCAGATAGTGAATTCTCAGCGATGGTCAGTATTTTTGATTCCGCGATATCGAAATTAGAGCGACAACATGAATATAATAACAATGACAACACCGATGGAATCAGAAAACACGAACCCAAAAAAACAAAAAATGATCTCAATAATATCAACATTACCAGATTGTGAGTTCTCAGTGATGGTCAGTATTTATGATTCCTCGATACCAAAATTAGAAATAAATCATGAGTATAGCAGCGATGACGACACCGATGGAATTACTTCAACGAATAGTGGAGAACACGAACCCAGTACAAACGAGTATGATATCAATAACATCAACGAATCCAGAATTCAGTGTGAATTTCCCCTCTCCGATTCCAGTGAAGGAGATAGCGCTAGCAAAACTACGAGTGTATCACAGTTGGCCTAATATCAGATCGGTTGCATTTAGTGGTCAGCAACCCAATAACACACTGGTGTTCTCGTATAAGAATAAACCCGATGGTACTCCAGAGTGGGAAACAGTTTCGTTACCAACTGGGTCGTACCAAATTAAGCAAATCAATGCTGAAATTCAGCGTAGAATAAAATCAATCACTGGAAAAGAATCAAAAATAGCTATTAATGTTCATCAACCGACACTCTCGTCGTCGATCGAAATAAGCACAGAGGGATACATTGTAGATATATATAACAGCTCGTTAAGAACAGTGTTAGGATGGCCTGAAAAACCACCGGAAAAATCCGCCACCGACTTAACCACGGACATACAATCATATCATGAAATCAATCCCAGTTATCGAGATAATTTATCTGATATAAGAAAAGGAAGAATCGCCGATAGATTTATATTTACCAACAAAGAAACATTGCAATGGGATTTTATCATTAAAAGAACAACCGACTCATCTGTTACTATTTCATTTACGCTAACTGACGTCCGTGGTTATTTTAATGAGATTAAACAATTATATGACACACAACTAGAACAACTACGGAAAACAAAATCGCAAAAACACGTTGAAATAATAAATCAGCTTATATCGGACATGAAATATATCTATGAACTAATTATTCAAACAATAATTAATGACAACAGCGACAATAAACAACGATTCTTAACCGATTACAATATCACAGAGGACAATCTGCGTAATTTCAAGTTTCCCAAATACAACGCTGATGAACTAGCAAGAATTGTTAAAACCGATATCAAGGCGCTACAAAAATCAGATTCAGCTGTCCTCTTCAGGTATAATAATGATCCAGATGGTGGCGGTAGGCATATTGCCCCTCATAATGTGAATATTTCAACGGTGATTGCGCTCAATTTAGTATGTGATGCAATTGAAGGAAGCTATCAAATTAATCTAGAGCAATCAAATCAAGCTCAGCAGGGATATATTCTTTATTCGTTTGCACCAACAGCTCCTCCAGGATTCCTAATTATTGAAAACCCAATTAATCCTGTCTACATGCGATGCCATAATAATTCGTTAACGAGAATTAATTTCAAACTCACCGACCAGTCAAATAATCTGATTGATTTACAAGAAGAGGTGTTAGCGATTAGTTTGTTTGTAAAATCCTAAATTGCTTTGCAATTTCAAATGATTTTCGTCCTAAAGACTCGATCAAATATTTGGTTGAAATCATTTATTATTTTTTGTTAACCCAGAACTGAAAGTTCCAGCAGCAGAGAGGGTGGATGACAACGACGTTGGCGTATATAAGGAAATCTTATTTTATCGAATAGACGCCATTTTTTTTACTATTTGGCAGAAGCCTCAGATTTCCGAATCGACGCTCGGAAAGTTGTGAGGTTCACCCTCTCTGCTGCTTATTCTCATATTAAAAAGATACATTTTGCCGAGATAAAAAATGTTTAACTGCTATGATTAAATCATCTCATATATCAATAATGGTAGAATAATCATTAACTACCCGTTTCACACGAGAAATACTATCAGCGATTATTGTATAGTAATAATAATAATGACGACTTTGTATAGAGCCTAATTTTTAGAAACTCTAAGCGCTTTACACCATCTATGATATGACTACACTACAGAAAAACAAATGACAAAAACAATGAAATTCGAAAACATAAAAACATGCTGAATACATTTAAGATACAAAACATTATTAGGTCTCAAAGTTTGACCTTGCAGTGGAAAAAGGTGAGTTTTAAGAGCACTCTTAAAGGGACTACTGTGTATTTGTGTCTAATTTCAATGGGCAATTCGTTCCACATGGCTGGGCCCTGGAATGCAAAAGAACGTTGTCCATATGACTTTGTTTTCACAATGGGAACAATAAGTATACGATTGTCAGAAAAAGAGTATAAGTATCTTGCTGGTGTTTACAAATGGGTGAGGCCGGATAGAGATATTGGACTGGATTCTATCAGTGAAACATAGCACAGAGAACAATTTTTGTGTTTGCTTCTGTATCGAATTGATAGCTAATGTAGGGTAATGAGCAGTGGTGAGGTCTACTCTGATCGAGGTAATCTAAAGATGAACCGTGCAGCTGCGTTTTGAACTTTTTGAAGTTTCTGGAGTAGATATTATGACGAATCAGACACAATTGAGTTACAATAGTCCAGTGTTCAAAGTACTACTGAACACACAAGTGTTTTAGTGGCATCAACTGAACAATATTTACGAATGGAACTGATGCGTCTCTGTTCAAGATATGCAGACTTGATTAACATATGTTCATGACATATTGGTGCAATGTGAGAGTACTGTCTAGAATAACACTTAGGTTTCGTACTGGCTGTGAGAATTTAATGTTGGTGTTGATGATATTTATTGCCTGAGGTAGAGGATGTGAATGAGAAAGTCTTTGTGTTGTGATCAGAATAGCCTTAGTTTAATCATCAATCATCTGCAGCATTCTACATGTCATCCATGATTTCACATCAGAAATGCACCTCTCTACTCCATGGATGGTAGCATCAACTTCAGTTGCGTGGCTAAACTTGTATATTTGGGTGTCATCAGCGTACAATTGGAGAGACCCTGGGTGATGATCTATGACACTTGAGAGCGACTGAGTGCATAGAATGAATAGAAAATGTCCAAGAACAGACCTCTGTGGAACACCACAACATATATCAACTGAGCTCGAATGTATTCCATTTGCAGATACACATTTTTTCCTGTTTACTAAGTAGAACTTGAACTACTGTAAGGCTATATTCTGAATGACAAATAAAGAATGAATGAGAAAGTCTTCGGTGAGACGGTGAAGTAATATGTCATGATTTATTGTGTCAAATGATGCAGACAAAACAAGGAGGGTGAGGAATGTAATCTTTCTACTATCGAAAGCATAAGGAATGTCATTAAATACTTTCAGAAGAGTAGTATCCGTACAAAGGCGATGTGCAGACTCTACATTACTAAAGAGTCTATGCTTGAATTCAAATGAGATGCAAGTTAGGTGAGAACCTTTTCTTCGATTTTTTATATGAGTATGAGATTAGAAACTGGGCGGTAGTTTTTTTAAATCGTTATGGTCTAGTGTCGGTTTCTTCAGCAGAGGCTTTACGATTTCAGTTTTGAAAAATGATGGGAATTCCCACGATAAGAGTGATACTGATAACATCAGTTAGTGAAGGCAATATTGGGTCTAATCACTCAAGCAGCAGTGATGTCGGAATTGGATCACGTTTAGAAGACTTTGGTGCACTTTTCATCACGATAGTCCATACTAAATCAACAGAGACAGGTTCTAATGCTCCTAATGGTTATCGCTGAAATTCTGTATCATAACTGTATGGTGACGAGTCAATTGAAATTGTGCTTTCAAGCAAATCTCAAATGGTTTGTTCATTGTCACGGAAGAAATTTGCAAATTAGTCGGGAAAGGTCGACTGAAGAGAAGGTAGTTGGAAGTGGTGTACATTTGTTTCTTGACATTAGTTTGTTAAATCTCTCGAAGAGCTCTTTGCAGCTGCAACTCACCGTGATCTTAGTACTCAAGTGGGATAATTTTGCTAAATTAACTATGTTTGTGAAGTTCTTCTTAGCGGCTTCGTAGATTTGTTTATGAATAGTGAGTCTGGTGGAAAGCCAAAGCCTCCCTGCTTTTCGGCAATGTCTTTTAGTAGTGCGAAGCTGGTCCCTAACACTGCTATACCATGGAGAACACGTTTTTATTGATACTTTGCATTTGGTGGCTGGGACATATTTTTCAAGCAATGATAGCAGGCAGTTATTACGTTGATCCGCTGTTGCATGTAAGAAAGTTGTTAGGTTTTTTATTGGATGTCATGCATGAATTTGGTTCTATTTATCATTCGGAGGTTTCTCTTAGTAGCAAATATAGGTGGATGGTTAGGGACTGATACGTCGAGATGGCATATAATTAATGCAGAGGTGATCTGATGCGAGTTAGTGGGATACAATGGTGGATTGCAGAGTATCATCATAAGGTCTCTAAAGAAATAATTCTAAAAATGTGACCAAGTTTATGGGTGAGTTGGTTAACTGACTGTTTAAGATTGAAAACATGAACGGAATCTTGGAGTTTTGACGTGTATGGGTTTACAGGACAGTCAAAGTGAAAATTGAAATCTCCAAGAATAATTAGGTTGCCACCTATCTAATTTCCATACTCCAGAAGATTTGGAAACTGATCCAAAAAGAGATTCAGTCAGCTTGGGTTTTCTACTAGGAGGCGGGCGGTGAAGACAGAAAAATGGACTGACCTTTGCTCCAGTGTGAGTGTTGTTTGGACTTGTTCAAACGATGTGTGGCATAAATTGATGGTTCTGTTGTAATTAAGGCCTTTGGTCATGGAAATCTTTCTGATGACAGTAATTCCACCTCCGCGAGAATTTCGGGGGAACGACATGATGGAGAAGTTGCTGAGTGTTAAATACGCACTCTTGGCTTCATTGCCTGATGGTTTTAACCATGTCTCTTTCAGGAAGATGACGTCAATATTCTGGTCGTCGATAGAATTAATTATTTCTGTTCGCTTTTCCGGTGATCCAACGGATTGGCCATTGAAAAATGCAATACGTAATGGTATCCCTGGAACAGTTGACACAACGGTTGACGATTTAAGAGAAAATTGAACCAGGTTCTCAAAATTAACGGCAGATTTTTAAATTGTTTATCAGCTATGGACGAAAAGGATATAACTTGAATTATGTTTCCTGTTGTACACCGGCCAGCTTTGAAACAACGTTCTTTTTTTCGCTTCAGTTTACATTTAGGTTATGATGAATGTAGCCCTAGTTCGTTTATTCTTGAGCACAATGACGTATCAAGAGCCAAGGTGTGGTCGTTTGATGCAATTAATGAAGGTCCATCATATTGTAAGCAGGTTGACTTGCGATCACGTGATGGCGGTTTATTCAAAAACAAATGAAGTCTTAAGAGTGCAACAAATCAGTTGAGAAAAATTATAATTGGTCTCGTTTCCGAAACAAGGAGATGAATTAACACATACGAACTGAATAGCCAATGAGTAATGAAACACGATAATGTAGACGAAGATAGACAACAAGCACAGATATCATGGAAAATAGCACAAAATCGGAAGAGCCTTCCTCAAGCAGTTTAGCGATGGCGGCCATCTTTCAAATCAATTTTTAACTGTCTGTGCCTCTGTCAGACAAAACTTACAAGAAAAACAAGAATGTCAAGATGATTTTGCAGAAGGTTATCAAAACTTGTTTAAACCTTATAAGGCAACTACTAAAGAAGTTATACAAGGAAAAGAAAATAAACAGCTACAAAAGTCTTCTTCCTGAACTTAAAAAACTAGCAAAACGTACCGAAAAAACATGGTGACTTTTACAAAATCTTCCTGGTCGAGTACCTCAACCGGCAAGAACTCAAACGGCCGAACCTCAAACTGGTCCGGAAAAAAAACTGATAAGGAAATAGTCGAAGAATTACGTAATAAAAGCTACTGAAGATGCAATATCGGAAATCGATAAAACTGATCCGTAAGAATTTTCAGCTTTTGTTGTTACGAGTTATGAAAATAGAAGAAGAAAAAAATGTTTAAACCAGAACCTGAAAAATATATTAAAAATATACAACACTGGGCTGATATAGTGATAGTGAGATATTGGGATATAATGGAAGGGAGAAGGGCGGGTGAGGGAAAAGAAAGAAAAAAAACACAAATGTAATAAAGCCTAAATAAGGGAATTCATTTTTTTAAAACAATAAAAAAGCAGCTCTCTCTCTCTCACTCTCTCTCTCTCTCTCTCTCTATCTCTCTCTCTGGGCCCCGATATATATATATATATATATATATATGCACAGTGGCAATAAAGTAATAACGCTGTTACTTCTTTAATCCTACCCAATTGTAAAATGAAATGAGGAAGTAACGAATGACGGGTGTCCTCAAGAGCGTTGGATAATCTTCAGTATCAAAACTCCACTGTTTCAAAACCCACATAGATCTCAGTCGCACTGAGGCATCGTGTACACATCGGTACTGGTAAGTAAATAGTTTGATGTATGAACGTTTCTCAATCCCTCGCTCGCTCTCTCTCTCTCTCTCTCTCTCTCTCTCTCTCTCTCTCTCTCTCTCTCTCTCTCTCTCTCTCTCTCTCTCTCTCTCTCTCTCTGTATGCAGCGTATTGGTGACACAATATTGTTCGAATTAATAATGTAATACACCAAACAACAAAGAAAGATCATGATATGCCGTCATATCAATATCCATGTTGCTTGTTCAACCTATTACTCCTAAAAAAGCAACGACCCAGATTCGATGGCGCATTATGCGACGGTTGATCTGGCTATGTGTGTTGTGTACTTGGATTAATTTTATAAACGATTACATATGGGTTGCATTCCTGCTTGCTAATCTCTATAGTCACAATATTAATGTATCATTGCGTTGTAAATGCTGAAGCTGTAAAATCAAACTTATCTTTTGCAATACATTTGAAAACAGAAGGCATACATTGCTTTCATTTTCAATTCTATATTCACTTACATTGTATGCGTTCACGTAAATTAAATGGCAACATACAATTTGTTTTCAACTACAAATTATCCTCTCTCTTTCTCTCTCTCTCTCTCTTCTCTCTCTCTCTCTCTCTCTCTCTCTCTCTCTCTCTCTCTCTCTCTCTCTCTCTCTCTCTCTCTCTCTCTCTCTCTCTCTGTCTCTCTCTCTCTCTCTCATGCGACGATGTCTCTGAGCATATGAATAGTGGTACATTGTGCAGACTTACTAACCAACAGAAATGGGAAAGATATGATAACATACAATCGTATTGTAGGTAGCAATGTAAATTTATGCATAATAATTTTTGAGATTAAATGGCAATAAATTCAAATGTCTATTTACGTTTTGCAGATTGGTATTTGCACTGAGGTTTTAGTTCGCATTCGTTTCAATAAACTGGCTGTAAGTGCCTTACATGTTCATTTAACATGTGCTTGTAATACTCAACTTTCTTGATTTAAGCAATATTTCATAATTCAATCATTAGCGTGTTTTATATGTATTTAATTGATTTCGATGAAAAAGAAGTTCGAGAAAAAAAAAACAACTGATCAATTTGCAAAAAGGATTATGATTAGCCGAATAGGACCAGGAACTATATTTTGAAGCAGACACACATAACAAGTCATCCCTGTTGGAAATGCGCGTTTATTTGAATGTGATATCAATAAACTATATGTATAATAGGCAATTATAATGTATCATTAGCATGAAACTCATATTTCTTTATTTTTTACAAGGAACCTCGGCAAGACTCTTTTGCTTTTAATGTAAAATGTGTTGGAATTTTGAGAGACAAAAATGTACCACAAAGTCAATACGTAAATTGTATGTTCTTATCAATAAACTACTGTTTTTTATTTATATTATTTTTACCAGATCGTCATCAAAATAATATAGCATAGATATGAACCAATCTAATCTAAAATTCCACCACAGTATGACTGTAGATAAAGCTAAGGGGATGAAAAATACGTCACTGATAAAGAGTCAGAAGAACACAAATCTGTACATCAATATATACATACGGAATATGTTAGTGTTCGATACTAAAAAACATTATAATGTGATGAAATTAATTATAGATCAGGAAAGATGTTGAAGGGACGTACAAATAGATTTACCTCTTTGATAAGGTAGTTATGGTCTGACAGATGGCGGTATGGTAATGCCCCATATTTTTTAAAAGGATTCATTTCCTCACACATATGTCACCTTCCTGTTTTCGAATTTTGTGTTGGTTTTCACTTAAACCTGCCGAATACTGTAACATCTCGTATATTTGAAAATAAAATACTCTCTTTGTCCAGAACGTTGTCAAATTTTAAAGCTAGGATTATATTTTGTATTGCTTGAGTCTGCTTACTTCTCAGCCAGTCTTTGCCCAAATCTCAACTGTTGATGCTGGATCACTCCATTGAAGTATTCCTGATGTAGATTTGGTATGCAAGCTACGAATTCAATATTCAAGTAGTTTCAGTGAATTCCATTTTTTCATTGCGGATGTGGTGAGGGTATTCTCGGACCACTAATCCATCAGAAATGCTCAAATATCTATAATGCTGTGTGAAAGGTTTGAGGAATACCGGAACCGCCGAGAATACAATCCATACCTACATCGCCTCTTCTATACCAATAGAGATTTATATATCCCTCAACCAGATGTCGTTATATTGAGGATATTATGTACAGCCACTTACTGGCTCACTCTTAAATCGGGACTTCCTATCTGAACACTCTTCTCTAATAAACCATCTATAGCTCCGCATATAGAACAATCAATATTAGATTTCTTTGTAATTATGCAACTGTAAGCATTCCTAAACCAAAAACGAATTCGCACATCCAACGTTTGGTGCAGAATGTATCAGTTGATGTAGTAGCAGAGGGGTCGAACCCTAAAACTTTTATAGGCGTATGTTTGTCCAGCCATGGCTTTCTACGAAACCGAAAAATAAAAGCGTGGAGACCAAACAATTTGATAGTGGCACGTAGAAAGATAGTCAGTGACTCACTTCAACTGCGATTGTTTCAATTACATAAAGAATAATTCCCAAAGCTGCCAATGCCGTTATGTTATAGATCAGCTGATACACGAAGACAAAATATTAAAGTTGATATTGAAAAACAGACTCTCATATTAAATTATATTGTTCTGGTCGTTATCAGTGTTATCGAAGATGCATTGCACGCTGACAAATCTCCCTGGACGCTTAGATCTCAGGGGTTAACCATCTCTGATACAATTCTTTGGATGATAGATGATCACATCGTGTGGTCGAATTTAGTTTATCTAGCAAAGTCACGAGTTAGAAAAATAAACCAACTTCCTAGAGTCATTTTTGATTTTAATGGCAACACCAACAATGCAATTGTTAGCGGTGATATAATAAGAAAAAAACAATCTCACTGGTTATAAACAAAGCGATCAACAAAATTATAGCGATTTTGATATTGATGTTGATTTTATAATATAGCTGAAACAACAGCAGAATAATCAATGTGCGAATTGTAATTGTATAATGATATGGTGTTGGTCTTAAGAGAAAAATCCACACCAGTTTACCGCAGACAGAAAAGATAGCAGTTGCGGTCATACACGAGAAAATGTTATGCTGACCTGTCTTGAGTGTAAGAGACGCAGAGGTGGTAGCTAAGTGATCGCGGTGGTAATTGTGTATTATCGGGTATCACTTGCAACTGCTCACGTGTAAATCCTCACTGAGGAGCAGTTGAATCTAATCTATAGATGTCGGGTCTACCCGTGGATCTTGTTATGTTAGACATTTTGTGTGATGTGACACTCCAAATAGGATCAGTAGCTCTGTTTTTACCTCCCTCGAGCTCACCTGGTTCATATAAATTCTTACAGTTACATTAACGAGTATTTTTGTTTCGAAAAATCATTTCGTGCGGATATATATTTTTTGGGATCGCGTTATTAGGTTTCATATTGATTGCTCGAGTAATTTCATTATTTTGTGCAGCTATCACACCTGGTAATCTTGCAACCCATTCACGATATCTCTTGTTTTGAATAAATTCCTTCGCGCATTGATATCCAAATAACCGCTCAGCAAGTGTTCGATTAAATCGTTCAACAATTGCCTGATCGCTTTGTATTGCAGTATCGCCTCGTCTGATGGTGACATTATGTTGCTTCAATAATGATAACAATGCACCCTGAAAATCCTTGCCTGGATCAACCTTTATCAGATTTGGCCAGTTCAAAGGTCCTCGTCAATAAATTAGTTCAAGCGCAGAACATAGTTATGATGTTGTCTTTATCAATAATGGCTAAGCTTCTTTGTACCCTCGCAAAATCAACTACAGTTTACGCGTAATTTGTAATTCCATCTTTTGACAGCATCATATGGAAGAAATAATATATTCTCCTGATGAATCTTTTTTGGAACGATGACATCAACATGTGCAGAGTGAATTTGTTTGACAATAAATGAAGATGATGATCTTATTGAATCTATCATTGATATCAATGAAGCACCGAGTACTGATTTCGTTGATAGATCTATTAACAATTCAGTCGTACTTGATGATGTGATGCTGGACAAACAATCAAATCCAGCTAGAATATTTTCACGAAGCAGACATAAAAACACAGATGTGATTTAGGTAACCCAGCGTTATACACAAATTCCAAAAGTGATCAGAGATAACTGTAATATTCTTGCTCTGCCTAATGAAGTTAATACTCACACACTTAGAAATGTTCATCGGACCTAGCGTTGTGGATATATGGACTACGATCTTTTCAGAAATTTATATAGTCATGCTAAATCAAACCCCAACCCATTGGTTTATAGCAATACATTTACATGACCCCGAATCAAGATCGGACATCATACAATATTCGGTTAAAACCCTTGGAGCAGAGAGGGCGTGACAACGAATATGCGTCTCGAAAGTTAGAAGCCTTAGTTCTGTTCTTTGACATTTCATCAAGGCGACTGATTTGCCATTATTTCATTTAGAAAAAACAATTATACGACTGAAAATTTTGCTTTGCCTCCTTGAATTTGACATTTAAGATTTCACAAAGAGACTTTTCTGTAATGTCTCCCGATGAAGATCAATTAAGTTACAAGATTGGTCAGTGAGTTTAAGATTTATTCACGATAATACATAATTGTGACACTGCATATAATAATAAACTTAATGGTTATAAAACGATTAAAAATCCAGGTGGAGCCAGTGGTGTAAACGAATATAAAATGTATCCTTGCTGCACGTTATTTGATTTTTCGAGATTTGTTTGGTAGATTACATCACTAACATCACATACAGGATTTACTGCGATCACCTAGGATATATTTACATTTCCAGGTGATATATGTCTCCCACCACCGTCTGGGTCATTATTATGCTTGAGGATGACCCGAACCCCCCCCCCCCCCCATATTTATTTCCTTGCAACAACTATCAAGGAGAGTTTTCATTGATAAGATTGCTGACTGATTTCTTTAGTTGCTTGGTTGCAAGCTCAGGTATTACAAATGTCTGCAATTGTTATCGGTTATTTTAAAATAACTGAGAAATATATAACACGATTGTTCCTTTGTACCGTAGCTTTTATAATTCTCTTCATGGATTATGAAGTTACTAATTTCTCGATTAATATAATCGATATCGTCCATGATTTGATTTACATGCTGAATTGTTTCGATAAACTGCTGTTTAAAGATCATAAGAATAATGATGTGTAATACTCGCAAATAAATTCCTTAATTTATCAAATATGAGAGCGAGTTCTGGAGTAATTGTGCCTGAAAGAAATGTAAAATACTCCTCTCTGAAAACCAGGCTATTAGATGTGTCATTTTCGAATAACTTATAAAAGATCTTAACGAATTACCATAATCAAAATAGATTGCTTTTCTGTTATCGGGTTGTATTATAAATTTTTTCACATCTGTGGTAAAATCATTAAAGGTTGGTTCAGGTATTTATAAAGGTGCCCGAGGAGGAATTTCAGGCCATCCTAGCACTGTTCTTATCTATGACTGATAAATATATTCAACATAGCCAGGTGAGTTGATCTCGATCGCGGCTAATAATATCGGTTATTGGACTATTATAGCTATTTTTGATTCAATTCCCGTAATGGATTTTATTCTATGTTGGAATTCTGTTCGATTTGATAATTACCGGATGGTATAGAAACAACGGTCCAGCCAGGGTTTCCATCCTTATTATTTTTATTTGCTCACACCAGAGAATAATTCGGCTGTTGACCCGCGAATGATTTTGATCTAATATTTGGCCAGCTGTGATATACTCGTAATTTTGCTAGCGCGATTTTCTTTATCGGATTTGCGCATGGAAAGTTAACGCTGAATTCAGGGTTAGTTGAGGTTAATGAGATCATGGTTGTTTTTTTACGGAGCTGTGTTCGCGACTATATATTGAAGTAATTCCGTCGTCATTATTATTGTTATGATTTTGTAATATTGATGTCGCTGTATCGTAGATGTTAATCATCACCGATACCTCGTTATCGGATATCATTGTATCATCGAGAATAGATGATATCAAAGACGATATTTGCAAATATGTAGACGTTGCGATATGTAATTTAATTATATACTCGTGTAGTTTATTATGATTGCACGTGAATATATATTTTCGCAATGATATTAAGAAACTGCTGAAAATGTTGTTGCTGACGAAACACAAATTATTACAACTACAGGTATGAAAATTGTTATCGCTGATAGCAATATACCCGTTCCAGCAATAACAGTTGAAACCGAATACACGATTATGTCAACGCGGGTAATGTGCCTGCGCTATTTTTTATTTAACGTATACACGTCAACGAGATATTTTAGTTTAGTTTGTAATTCGGGCACATGATCGTATCGATATTGTTGGACATTAATTATTTTATTCACTTAAATCAATTACAAATTCTATATGATATGTGATTGACACTGATGCTAAATTACTGCAGCTGGGGGTTAATGTAAATGTTTCATTGGATCCATCTACTATTATTGCACTTACAGTATTAATTCCGTGAACATACTTAATGATATATTAAATTGTAACAGCGAAATCAGGGTTAATATATAGATAACCATGACCTCTGCGGTAGCTATAACGTTGTAATTGCGAAGTGTCCATATCAAAGATCCATGTTGTATCGTGTACACTGTGTTGATATTTTGTGTATGCGGTATCTTAATGTTATCACGCCGCTCAGCGATAGCAGAAAAATCACTAATGATATTATCCTGTGTTTGTTTAATCGTATCATTAGATTTTTTAATATCGGAAAGTTTAATGGTGATATTTTTTGTTTTCCCAACAAAGTTATCGAAAGTATCATCAATTTTTCTAACAATTTTTCGGACATTTCCAAACGCGTGTAAGTGAATATCATATTCGGATCACAGCGTTGATTGTTTACCATCGGTGGTATAATATTCACTCCGTTGCGTTGATAGATTAACGTCGATGGTATTATATTCGGCTCGCAGCGTTGATAATTTACCATTGACGACATATACGTAGTCTTTTGTTACCGCGTCGGTGTCCGATGTCGGATTACTAAGTGCGGTTATTTATTTGAGTACATGTTGTGCTCGCCCGTCATTGTATCACCAGATTTCTTTACTAGATCATTAATACTATCTAACACAGTTGGAAAAATCTGGTTTAATCTTACCAGTGGAATCAATCACCGCTATGGAGTGTTCGGTTACTCCACTAATTTTAACTATAATATCATTCAAGGAAACATTTCTCGTTTTTAATTTTCCATGTCCATCATGAAATACGACTATTTCGTTTTGATCAACACTGGAAAGATTTAACAATTCGGATAGTTCATCCTTGGTTGCCGATATTTTGCCAGTTGGTTTTTTTGGGCTGGAGAGAGAGAGATCTCAAGTAAATATCAATCATTATAGTTTAAGATCTCTCTAAAAAGTGATTACTCGTATATTCGTGTACGGTTTGATAGGGTGGTTTAGTCGACAATGATATAGCATCAAGTACATTAATTAATTCTTGGCCGCATATTAGTGGGTCAGTTATTGTCTGTGTTGGTATCGTTGAATTCCAGCGATGAATTTTTAATTGTTCTATATAATACATAAATTCCTTGGGTGGTGCTAAATCATTTGAATCAAAATAAACGATTCCAAGCGAATCAATCGTGTATGCAGCCCAGTGAGTTCCAGGTCCGGTGCTGTTATCGAGATTAATAATATCGGTTTTTAATGTTCTTTGGTGTGGAATGTAATTGATCTCGCATAAAAACACCTCAGAAGTTTTTAATTCTTAATTTTTAGCAGCATCAAGTAAATCAAAATTTGACAGTGTTTTAGTAAACCTACCCTGGCAACCTCAGACTTTTTCCGTTCTACCTCGAATACGGCATACCTGGTAACCTTAGACCCCTTACTTATTTTTACATACTCGCTTCATTGCTTTCTTTAGTGCCATTCCTGAGGCTGTTCAAACTGCTCCTAACCCCGCAGCTTTAGTGACTGCGGGAACGGCGGCGGCAATCAATGCATGTATGTCGGCGAGAAGTGCAAAAAAATATACCACCTCATTTAATTGTATCTTTGATCGCGCCCGCAGAGTGTGTGACCTGAACACTTTTATTAATCTTTATTACATCATTTAAATGCTTAATCTGACACGCTGTCAGTGATAGTTTATTCTGAACCCCAGTGATCTGATTGTGTTTTAACGATATTGCAGTTCCACATTCTTTAGATGAATCCGATTAAAACATTTTAATCTGACGAGGAGTCAGAGTAACACTAACGTGACAATAAGAAATTTATAATACTACGAGTGATCTAATTGTGTTACATATTTTCTACTGGTGAATCAACTGCCCTCATTCGTCCCCCAACACCTTCGAGTAACATCGATTTGTCGCTTGGTATAACAGATATTGCTCTGTAAGAACCATAAACGATCGGCGGACCTGCCGCGACAATGGGGGGGGGGGGTGTTACAAGATCTCGGAAGTGTATATAAACGACCGTCTGTCTTGTTAAATCAAGATGTTGCAGCGAATATTAATAAATCGGATATCGGTTTCGAAATTCTAATTGTGATATTTGCAGACCAGTATCTATATTAAGATCACGTCCAAAAAAATGTCAGCAAACGATGATACGCGCGTGCTATTTGGTTCTGATCGTAATTAAGTAAAATATCTTCAGATGGTTCTTGTTGACCGTTTATTCATAACTAGTCTTCAGAAATACCCAGTTGGTCAAATATCATGTGACTCCGCTTTTGTGAATTTAATCGCGTAATATTCTGTAGCGCAACAAGTATATGTCGAGACGCATAAAGACCTTGTTGTTATACTATGTGCTATGCAAATATATCGTTAATAGTACTCTGAATACTATCTGTCGTAACTGTTAGTCATGATAGCAACGGTTTACCACCTGTATCCATAAATAATAGTAATCTCTCCTCTGAGGATATCAATGGAGTCATTACAGGCATCCATAATTTTAGTTTTTGTTATATTTACTTTACCATCAGCAACACCAGCACCATGCCAGATTGCATCATTATCATCACCTTTTCGAACAAGGACTACTGTGTGTTTCGCTCCAAAGATTACTTTTCATACATTTCTACAAAATCCAAATATATGAGACAGCGAAATCGCACAAGAAAATAATCTAAGCTCGCCTTGCAACATCGTTGTACGTGTTGCAAATCATAGGTTATAATTGACAGCATTAACATCACTAATACTATCAAAATCAGCAGCTGGTCTCGTAAATCCAGCTGGTGCTGGATCGATTGCAGTAACTTGTGTTGCCTTTACTTTAACATGCTGAACATTTTCAGCGTGATCAGTAATAACCGTAGAAAACATCATAGATGGACCAGCAGATCTTGTATAATCAATATAATATCTTGCTAAACCAACTATTGTTGTAGCAACATCAACATTTTCTGAATAGATTCAATCTCTCTTCCATTAATTATATATGTAGCGCTACTAAACAGTGCCATAATTCCGTTATTGACAAAACCAACCGAGGTATTTGCGTTATATGGTGTATTAGCCGCAACATTTGTTACAAGTTCCCCTTCTATTTCAATAAATGCTTCAGCGGGTAAAAAATATCTACTAGTATCCTGTATTTGAAGGTCGATTCTTGATCGACTATTTGGCTGTATTGTGTTATAAGAATAAAACTGATCATCGAATGCATCTTTCAGAACCGATGTGTCAATATCAAATGACGGGTCTGATGAAGATTTGAACATTTTATTATATACTTCGCGATCTAAATCGCGATCTTAAACCCCTTCCTGCTATTAAATTTGCAGTAAAATTTCCTTGTGCATCAGATCCTTGATTCATCAAGGCTGCTAGTTTTTGATCCACGGTTTGCGTCATTATTTTACTGACATTCACGTGCATAATTTCCGTGGATGGCAATTTTACAGGCAGCGGTTTTCGTCGCATTAATCGTGCTAGTCTTTCTTTGGCTACCGAAAAACGCGTTATTGGCAATATAACCAATAGCATCAGGGGCTTTGTCATCGATAAAAGCAATAGCCTTCATCGATAATTTTTTTGCGATTGGTGTTATTTTTGGAGCCATCCTTGCAAATAACCCTTGAATAAAATTACCGAGACCATCTCAATAAATTGTTCTGTAAACGGTTTAATCATGAATTTTCTACGTAGGCTATGGTTGGCTTATAATGGTGATAGTGTATGATCATCTTATTTATTATTGTTATATCTAATGTGGTGACAATTAGTCACTGTGATAAACATGAACGAGTTCATCGCTAAACTTGCGATATACCATAGTGTCCATGATACCACCTTGAATTAATCGTCTACAAATATCAGCTGCTTCATTAATTACTTCTGGTTAGTTATTTGCAGATCGTTTACCCTTTATGAGAATTTCTAATCGTGCTATATCGGAGAGAATATTATTAGGACAGGCAACAAAACCAGTCACCCAAGTACCGCTTGGAGTTCCACTTGGAGAAATACCTTTTCATGTAGTATTCCCTTGCGCGGGAGGAGATTCAAGTAATCCCAAACATTCTAAAACATCACCATCATCATCTTTTGAGGTGGCGGAAGTTGATTTGAAGGCTCTTGCTTTGAAGATTGTTTACTCTTCCTTTGTTCTCTTCGCTTTTTAGTTACACTTCTCGCTCTTTTTGTTTTTCCATTTCTTGCCGTTTTTGTTTTTTTTTCTCGCTGTTTTTGTTTTTCTATTTTTTGCTGTTTTAGTGTTTATATCGACTGTATACTCTATCTAACGCATCTAGATATCCTATATACGGTGCACTTTTTGTATCAACCCGATTTGTCTAGTTTTAATTTTATAAAGTACATCAACCCAGTATTGAATATATGTAATATATATTTTATATCACGGTTTCTACATTCTTTTTCTATCTTTGAAACGCGTAGCAACAATATCGATAACATTATCTGTATTACATTTATCGATTGTTGTTAAAGTATCCTCAGTAAATTTATTACGTAATTCTTCGACTGATTTTTCCTATTTTTATTTTGGACCCGATTCACGTCTAGCCGGTTGAGATACTTGACCAGGAAGATTTTTTAAAAGTCTTGATGTTACTCCGATTCTCTCCGTGATTTTTTCAAATTGAGGAAGAACACACTTTAATAATTTTATCCTTCTCTCTTTTCATATATAACCTCTTTAGTGGTTGTAGTAACGGGTTTGAATATTTGTTATGTGCCTTCTACAAAATCAACTTGAGATTCTTGTCGTTGCTGTTATTTTTGTCTGACATAATCACTGACGGATCTAAAATTCTTAATCGCTGCTTGTAACTCTTGTGCTAATCTGCCTACCATTATTGTTATATGATATGATTTTTAATTCGTAGCAGAAGAGAGGGCACGATAACGAATACGCGTCTCGAAAGTTAGAAGCCTTAGTTCTGTTTTTTGACATTATTTTCTTCGGATTCGTAGGAAACTTTGGTTTGACTTACAAACGCCTCTAAAACGTTGTACGGTTCGCTCCCTCTAGTGCTGACGGTGTCAACAGACATGTTTCAGGTCCCTGGCATAAAGCTGAATATTGAATACTCAAATATTGCATGCAAATTAAGAAACGTGCCTATTGCATCATCTGTAAGAAAGTATATCCTGCATTATGTTGAAGATACGTAGAGAAAAAGCTAACCCTCACATGTCTGATTGTGTTACACAAACAAATATTTATAAAAGCATCTCGAACATTTATTTTCGCCATACCAAACATTTAGTTGCAATGTTAAAACCGGTTTGCCCACAATTCAACTAAATTCAAGAAAATAGAAAAATGAAATAAACTGAATCTGATCGTGGAGAACACTCAAACCAAAACTGTTTTAAAGGACATCTTAGAAATTTTGATATAAAACATCATTACAATAGTGTTTGACAATAATATAGAATATGCTAATATTTCGATTGAGCTATGTCTGCTCATCAGATAAGGCTCAACAATGCAAGGATGTGCTTGAAATGATTTGTTTCATTCTGTTATCGGTTTCTGTTTGATCAATCGATCTAGATAAATCGGGTAATAACAAACGAACATAAGTCCTTTCCAGAAGTTCAAAATCGAATTTTCCGCATATTTCAATAAAACACGTAGATTCTGAACGGGATTTTATTTATTCGCTGCTGTGTTGCTTGTTTGAGTCTTTCGTGATATTTCGGTATTATTAATTCGATTTTCTATGTAAAGATGAGACTTAATCATTAGGCCGACACGTTGGTATGTCTGCTAAGCTCGAATGATTATTCCACTGACACTAACGTCATTTTTATGTGACGTTTGCATGGTAGAAATAATATATCGGTCGATACTTACAGACAATGCGATGGGTGTTGTTTATCCGATGACTGGGGTCCGAATACGAATGTAAATTAGTCAACGTGTATGGTAATTTTCTATTTATTCGTATTTGTAATTATGTCAGCATTATCAAAGAATTTTCCTGTACAATTCAGCGATATCCATTTGTGTTCTTCTTCGAGTACATTTATAATCCTTTATATCACAGAGCAGAGGGAATACTTTCTTTTCGTGCTCTCCAACCAGATATATTTCAACGTGTGATACAAGCAAACAGGATATTTCAAATATTGGCGATTTGAGTAACTTAAATATATCCAGTATTTGCGCAGGAAAAGAAAACAACCTTTTTTGATTGTATCAGCTGAAAAAGTCGTCCCCCCCCCCCCCTTTTTTGTAAATTAACTCCGATTTCACCAATATTTATACAATGATCATAACAAAAATCATCAATGTAAGACAAAGGTTTCTTTTCGATGACAAAATCTATTCCACTATTTGCATTGGTGACATATTGTAAACTATTTTGCTTATGTGACCACTTAGCAATTCCACCTTAGAGAAACAGTCGAGACAAATTAGTAGAAAGGTGACGATTCAAATAAGTTCTGCTAAAAATAATTTCATTGCTTCGAAAGCAATGCAGCTTTTATGTACTGATCTAGGACAAAAATGAGCATTGTCCATGTTGAAAGTGTAACTTCTTTTGGAATATATATATATATATATATATATATATATATATATATATATATATATATATATATATATATATATATATATATATATATATAATTAAGTATTGCTTGGCATGCCGTGAAATCTTGTATTTCACGTGTAAACATATATAGATATCGGGAGAAGAAAAAGAAACAAAAATATTTTTCAATAACGCTCTTTATGTAACACTGCAGTTTAAGCATATTATTGACTTTATTATGCCGATGAAATGGGCGTTAAGTGCCTTACCCAAGGAAAATATTAGGCAGCTGACATTGGTCGGTTTCGAATCAGCACCCCTTCCATGATAAGTTTGAATGCACTACCTACCTTACAACTCCGTTGTTTCCTGAATACGTTGTACATTTTTGCATGTGTAGAAACAATCTGTTTCGATGGAAAATAATATCGACACATAATGCTTGTAGTTGTCTACAAAGAAATAACTAAATGATAAAATTTACACTTTCGTTGCTTTTAGGTATCTCCAAGATGATGTGGCTTTTTTTCATTCCACTAATATGGTGCTTCTCTGTTGTTAGAAGTCGGTACGAGCCTTATGGCGGTAAGGATAAGTACCAAGATATCTACTCTTTAGATGTTATGACACTAACAAGTACTTAATTGTGTGCTGTCAGAAACCAGTACCATATTTGTAGGTGTGAAACAAACAGTCATGGCACTGTCAATCTAGATATTAGGACACTAAAAAGTGGTAATTGTTTATGATGACAACATTGTGGAGCGATCTACGGACACGTTTAATACATAATATTATTACGCAAGTGGATTTAAGTGCATTAGTGTTATAGAATTTAGAAATACTTGTATGTTTAAAGTCTTATTGAACAAATAATACATAACGCGTAATAATTAAACATCGTTATTATAGATCCAATGTTTGTTTTTTTAATCTTGTATGCATTAAGGACACGTTTAAAAAAAATAATATTATAATTCAAGTGGATTTAAGTGCATTAGTGTTGGAGTATTTAGAAATACCTATATTTTTAAAGTGTTATTGATAACATATAATAACTATACATCATTAACATATATCCAATGTTATTTTCTCTAATATTGGATGCATTTTGATGCAGAAAACGTTGCATATAGAAAACATGCCAACCAGTCTACTACATATAATCCGTTCAATGCGTCACTTGGAGTAGATGGTAGAATATCTACGAACATTGACGATGGAACATGCAGCCACACGGGTGAAGGACCGATATACTCTTGGTGGACCGTGGACCTCGATGGATTCTACTTTATCAAATTCATCAGGATATACCAGTGGACTAGTAAGATCACTTTAATATTATGAGACGTTCTTTAGTTACGATATGTCGTTTAAATCTCTCTCTCTCTCTCTCTCTCTCTCTCTCTCTCTCTCTCTCTCTCTCTCTCTCTCTCTTCCTATCTCTCTCTCTCTCTCTCACGCACACACATACACACACATGATTTAACATTTTTAAGGTTCCTAGCCTAGCAAGACTTGCATTACGATGATCTTCCCTTACATGTAATATTAAGTCACCGTCAAATCTAGATTGAATGTTCTTTATCTATATTGTGTTTTGGATCTGATGACGAGTTCATATAATTAAGCCTTTATCACTATTCAGGTGGCTTATTTTTGTCTCCTTGGTTAATCATAATTTTCACAAGAATTCGATCCTTTTATCATATCCAAGGACAACAACACAACAAATAATTAAATTATTGTCTGTTCACAGAGACCAAGTTCATCTAGTATTACCTACGCTAAATTGGTATAAAGTTTAAACCTATTTTATTTATAGAATTTCTTATGAAAGTATAAAATCTGGATACTAGGTTGTTTTAAATCAAATTTTATCAAATTGTGACAGGTCTGGAGAACACAATATTTACAAGCATGCTTTGGTGGCAAAATGTTATTATATATTTTCATCTAATTCGTACTAATAAACCATTTTTGCATTTTTTGTGTGCATAAGCAGTGTCATTCAAGTGAAGAATAAATCCTCATAAATTGCTTTGCTTAACGTGAGGACAAAAACCTTATTATTATCAGTAAAGAGCAATCATACTTACTTACTGTTATTGCATACCTGTATTTCGTTTTTAAATAAGTAACATATATGGACCCAAAGTACCGACCCCTACGGATGACCTGCGGCATGATGTCGCATTGCTAGACATCACTATAAACTGTCACACTGCAGACATCGTTGCGATAGGACTGACAAAATGTTACAGCTACGTTAAAATATCCAAATCACAAACATACTATCCAGAGAACCACACCACATTTTAAGATTACAGTATATTTGTTTAAGCAGATAGCTATTTGGAATGTCCACTGTGTGATATACATCATCTGTTTAACTCGGTCTCAGTAATTCACATAAATTAAAAGATAATAAATAATACGACAGATAAGAAAATGAAGGCATATTTAGTTGCCGAGAGTCATCTAACTTAGGATAGCGGTATAGTTGCCTGCTGCCATATATTATGTGGAATCGTATCGTTTGAAAAAAGGTGAATAAACTTTATCTCATGGTTATATTCTAACAATTTAATCTATCCTGATTGAAGATCTAATTTTGAGGACGCAATTTACATGTTTTATATCGCCTTTACAAAATACACAGGCGTTTTTACCAACGAGCCTGTAATCGTCAGTAGCATTGTATCTGTATATTGGAAGCATGCTAAACATTGCCTTTAAAGTGTTGTTTATGGTCTGAAGGAAATAACCAGGACGGAGTTGACCTGGCCTTTTCTATTATCTCTGAGGCCATTTTACTACTAAGTCGTTTGAATTTGAAATGATACGTTCGACATCAAACTTTGATTTTAATGATTGTTCTATATAGAGTGTACGTTACGGTTTGTGTTACGGTTTTATGTATGACCCGAATGCAGAATTCATGTAGTTAAGCATCACTAGCATATGCATGACCTCTAAGTTATTTTATACAAATTTACATATTTTTTATTTATACGCATATGTGTCATGTACATGTTTGTGTAAAATAAGTCTTATGTGCAGGAGGGCAATTCAAGTTTCATTTAAGTTATTGATTATACACAGATTTATAATTTATTTCTGCATGTTATAAACATATTATATTGCCAATATCAGTAATCATCTTTTACACATTTTGTCTTAATTTTATTAGGAAACTTGGTGAAAGACATGCGTTGAACAAATCATTCCCCTTATTTTGATCATAAATCTTAATTTCTGACCATCAACAAATGTGGATGGGCATATAGCGTTAATCTCTTTTGCCTGTTCGTATATTAGTCTATCCGTTCTTCTGTACAGAATAAATTTTTTAAAGTTTACGTAAACAAAGGAATGTTTCTCTTATGATCTAGCTTATAGGGTCATTCGTATTATTATATGGATTCCGCTTGGAAAAAAGTAAATGGTGCAGCTAAAAGTAGGTCAGGGACTTTGAGCATTTTACGATGTGTGATATGCAAATTGGATTTTACCTTCATGTACCTTTAATACTTTTAATTGGTAATACATCACACATAACAAGGATCCGAATTACGTGTTTCAAAGATCAATATTGCTGATTAAGCTACTCGTTTAGCTCAGATTATAAAGAAATATTACTCGAAGCTAATACGTGTGATACTCAGAGATTTGTATGATTCGATGATACTCAGTGATTGGATACTAAAAATGATTTGTACGATGTGAACATTCAATAAGTAGGCAAATGTGACCTATATTTAACTATGTCAAGTTTTGCTAAATAACTCTTATGTATCTTAATTATGTATCATAGTATGTCATCCATCAAGCTTGGATTTCATGTGTTCCAAACCCTCTTATCGTATAAGTGCATCAATCGACTCGGATAAAAAGAGTGTCTTGTTGAACCAAAATCCTTCTTGATTTCATGAAGTGGGTCTTGGATTACACCTATGACTGAAATAAAGATGTTTTGATTGGAACGAAAACTGTCACCAATAGATTATAAGATCGCTCAGAATATATTTAGACGAAAACAAGTATTATAGGATATGTCACTGAGTGTGATTCATAACAGGTTAGAAACAGCTATAATGAATAGTGGATAGTTTTCTCATTACGTTTGGCGAAAATAAGCAACACAGTTTGCCAAAATCGAATGCACGTGAACTATAATCGCCAATAGGTAAAACAAATTAAAAAGAAAGGTCTTCCACCCAACAGCCCGCTTTACCCCTGTAGCGCAACGTAAACCTAGTGTTTCCAGTGTGTAGTAAAACCTGCAGTAACACAACTCTGCTGATACAACTATCAATAACGCTCTTTTACCCTGTTGGAAGTAAATATTGTGTCTATAAAATTCAATAACTTAAGATTACACGGATTAGGTTCCATCGCATATCGTGCATTTTCTTCATAAAAATAAATCTTCGATTGTCTCTCACCGCTATATTAATTGTTGGCGCCATTTCAATAAAAGTATGAACTCTTACAACGGTGGTTTCGTGCCTGTTACCACTATTTCATACCGCGCTTCCACCCCCACCACCTCTAGTTCAGAATTTCACGTACATATTCGTTGATTATCTTGGATATGGTTACTCTTTCATTCTAATTAACTATGATATACTTAAGTATTTGATTGTCTTTGGTAGTGATACTCTTTAATTATGATTTAATATGAGGTATTGTACGATTATTAAAATCTTTATATATATATATATATATATATATATATATATATATATATATATATGCAATATAGTTACTTGAATTAAATATTGTTTTTTTATATCATGCGAATGATATGTAAATGGATTTGATGCATTAGTCAAGCCCATAACGTGGAGAAATGGATAAAAAATATTATACGCAAAGATAGCTATGCTAAATTAATTTTTCCTAAATGGACCCAGTCAAAGCATAACATTTTAACAAATGAAACATGACCAATTGTATGTCAACTTACATGATCAATGTATGAAACTTGTAAATATATATTAATCATATACAGACCTATCAGTGTATATAATGTATTAGCATATTTGACTTAGATATTGAATCATGAACAAATGATATTCATGATGGAATTATAAACAAGTATGGTCAAGGTAATGTTCATTAAGAACAATATATACCTATATAATTAGTTTTCACACATATAGTGTCAGTTCATCGCATTGGAGTTCTAACATATAGTGATATTGAATTTAAAAATGGACTATATGATGTCATTTATTTCGTGATATTTAGTCGATGGTCACGAAATGTTTTGTCCCTCGACGAAAATAGTGAATGAACGACCTAGCGTGGTCCGTTCGACACAGCCTTTAAGGAATCCATTGCAATTTTTCTAATCCCGCAGACCCTATGCCCAAAATAATCGGCTCTTCCCAGTAACAGCCTAATCAATGACACTAAACGTGAATCTTTCACGTGTGAAAAAACAACATGCCTCATTCATACGCATACATGAATTAGGATCGTTACGCATTCAAATATGTCATACTAATGTTTGTATTATTACAAAACGACGGTCATACAGTAATTTATCTCCGGGAAGAGTAATCGCAATGGAGTATGAAAACTCAAACAGTATTCATTATTGAATATTCCATATAACTGAAGCTTAAAACCTACTAAATTATATCCAATATCATGGCATTATGTGCCATAATCTTTGTTTCTCAAAAATTAATAAATTTCAAAAGATACATTTTTTAAGCAATCCTGTCAAATAAGACTGATGGCTTGAAAGAATAGTTTTACAGTTCATATACCGCTGCAGCAGAAGATTGCTTCATTATACCATTCCAATGATAAGTTAATCTGGGCTAAAAGTTCACTTGTTGTGTTCAGAGTGACTACCAGAAAATTCAAACAGATTGGGTTCCGACATAAGACACTTTAAACTTGCAGCACTCCGTATTCTACGCGGCAACGAATTCCGCGTAATTTTCGACGTCAGGTCTCCTTATTGTTTCATAAGTTAATGAAACAAGTAAGCAAGGTTTATTAAACTGTTGAATCTATATAAACCATAATTGGTTTTGTGTGCCTATATTGTATTGTTGTTGGATGTTTTCGTTCATTTGTGTGCCTAGTCGTTGAACATTTTCTATGTTACTCATATATTCTCACACTAAACCTACTATTGTTTATGAAAATTTGTGTCTTTTTTATGATGCTGTGAATTTGCCTGTGTAGCCATTCATTTCTGACCTGTCAAAGATAGTTTTAGTGGAAGGGCATCGATCCTTTTGAACCATTTGTAAAAATGTAGTACTTTAGATCAAAACTCAGTTTAACTAACATATATGTTCATATATAATAATTAAGCCTTTGCATATCATATTTAATTTTATCATTGAACCACACAATAGGGGTAAAGGTGATTGTCGTTTGCTGCAGGACAGTTGGTTGTGCGCCTCTTGTATAATCCAAGGCTCACACTTTACTCTCCTCCTAGGCAAGCACGAATCGGCTTTTGCAACTTGCTCTTGCACAGGCACTTACCTTAAATAATATATTGGCAATCATGCGGTACGAATGCTGTTAGAAAATATAAAACCAATCGACTTTCTTTCTGATATTATTGAACACGAAGACATATTCAATAACTAATTTAGTACCAGTAATAGCAATCCCAGCCAAATGAACTTATCGTTACAAAACCAAACGGCAATTATGTGATGTGTAAAATATAGGTTACAGTTATACACTGTTCGATAGAGAATGTTGCACCTATATAAACTTAGCATAATATCATTTTTACCAACTGTGCAATGAACTTTGGTTGATATATAAATAAGATAATTATCAAAAGTATAAAGTACCTTGAGTTTATCATACAAGTTCAGGACAGACAGGCTCAATGTTTCACCCAAAAAGTTTAATTTTTTATGAAATTAGTTTTTAAAAAAGAGAATCTATGCATGCCTTGGATGTTTTAACCAGAACAGCAACCGTCATTTTGTTGTAAAAACGTAGCACTTGAAGTGTACTAAACAAACAGAAATCATGATAAATAGCATGATTAGTACCTGAAACAATAAATTAAGAACTAAATGTTCCTAAACTTAGGTTGAAACTAAATACAGGCCGCACTCATCTATTTTCTCAAACAAGTATCAGCACTGGCATACGTGCATGCCTCGCTGAATATCATTATCTTAGCATGAACATTATCAGACAAAAATATATTTAGACGTTAACCAAAGACATCGAACGTTCATGTACGTTCAACGACTTACATTCTGTACTAATAGTGTGGCATTTCTGAAGTTTAATCACACACAATAATTGTTATTGCTTCTAGATTGGAAAATATGTGTATATGGTGCTAAAACATTTTTTTTTGTACCGTAGTAAAAAACTCTTTGAAAAACAAACGAAAAATAAAAGGAAGCAGATTTTATTTGTGTCATTTCATTTTTGGCATTTATAGCGAGCATATGTATGAATAGTACCTGAGTGGAAAATTCAAGATTGGTTGTTTTCAAATAATGGGGCGGGACTTCCAGGTGTACATATGAAAAGGCCGGTTTGAAACCATCTATTGTTATGTCATTGAAATTAATTCCTTGTGCTCTTGAACCACGAAAACGTACTTCATAATGTACTGTAACACTTGAGAAGCACGAATGATTCCGATGCAGTATTTATATGCTTACGCAAACACTGTGGGAAGAAACATCGATCTCTCTTACTTGTAAATGCGAAACTGTGTACTTATTGAACGATAACTTTTTAATAAAGAGTTTCAACACCTTTAAGTACTCATAATTAAGTACTATATCAAACTTCCAAATGTAAAACAACATTTGTTATTTCATTTAAAAAAGCCATCAATATTCCATGGAAAAAACTTCAAAACTTCTTTCTACAGAAGTAATATGTCATAATAAGACTGTATTGGTTTGAGTAAACATATGGTTACCCCAGGTGTCTCCTTAGGTAAGGAAAACGTGCAATAAATGTTATTTCTGAACATGGAAAAATGTGATCATTTTACAGACTGCATATTATTGATGTCATTTAAGAGATAATATAATAATTCAACTCTAAATTAGTGTTATCCCTTTTAAAGAATTGCCTTGCAACTAAAGAAGGTTCCAAAGAAAACGTTCTAAACGAATTTGAAGTATTTAAGTGGGTACAATTCCCTTATTTGTGGGATGCAAATAAATAAATACCCATCAGATACTATAATCTATGAATTAACTAAACTCAGCGTAATGTTTAACGTATTTATATTACAGAATCAAATGTAAATCGGCTGGCTGGTTCTCAGATGTATGCAAAAGAGATGGACAATACTTGGAAGCAAATAACTTTCAATTCTGGCTGGCCTCCTAGTGAGTTCAATGTGAGTGTGGAACTCAATAAACCAATCGGTGAAATAAAGCTTAATAATTCTTTAGTGCAAAGGGCAGCAGCTTTTATCTGTGTTTGCGAGTTACAAGCATTTAAAGGTAAGACTCTTACGCAATCTGTTCATCTGTATTTGACATGTTCTACAATAATTATATAAAGTTTTGAAATCAATAATTAAAGAAAGACAATGCTTATTTTGGTTGTTCTTTAAATACATTACCCACTCATGATACCAAATCCAACCCTCCCAGACTGAATCCTTTTAGCTAAAAGTTAAAAGTTACCTGACCTTGGTGGCAGCTCAATAGAGTTATCTCTCTTGATATTTAGATTGGCGAGATCTCCCGTGAACGTTCCAATGATCACTTCCGCTGGTGCCGAGTACCACGATCTCTCTAGATAGGTAGGTCGTGCAAAAGCACTGCATCCAGTTTCGACGCTGTTTACCTTAAAACAGGTTAGAGGAATTTCAGCTACTAAGGAAAGTTTATTCCATCAATACATTTTATTTTTTCTGCGTATTCCATCGTTGGCAACGTTTCGCACATTTTGGTGTTACCAATTGTCCATCGTCACAACATGGGAGCCTTGCTACATACCTCCACGGATGGAGATTTATATAACCGAATACACAAGCTCATGTATTGTTTGTGATATAATAAATTCATTTATTATATATTATTCATATATATTATAGCGTCCAATTCGTAACTTAAATGAGTACAAAGGCAATTTTAAATATTCGCAGTGGTGCGCACTAGAAAACATTCAGGCATCCATAGCTACCTTCCTATGGTTCAACGACAAGAAACAGCACTAATCACAATTAAAACCTACCGTACCACGATCACTGGTGACTGGTACACTTTGTTATCATGTAACAGAGGAGATGATATCAGAAAATAATAAATATCTATTTGGTATTTTGTCCATTTTTTAATCACGCGTGTCCTATAATGTTGGATTCTAGGGAAGATTGAATCTGTCATGTACACTAACTATCTGAACAAGACACCTGTTTGATCTGCTCTGAAGATTAATAATCGCAGTTCTCTTCTCACCTCAAGACCTGCCGTCTCACGCTGTCTCGTTAGGCAGACATACTAAATTATTACAAACACGACCTGTCTACATGTAGTTCCGACACGATGGGTATCAATCATGAAAGTTCCTGCTTTCACCGCCAAGAACTCCCTACCGTCCATGGTTAATCAGACGTAGGTAAATTCCTATTTATTCTGGACACTTCATCTGAAGGCAATGTAGAGGAACACGTTTTTACCAATATAGACTGTCTCGCATACCTTATGAGACTGAAATGTTTCTCTCCGGTGTAAGGGGACTTACAACTTATATATGTTTAGGAGGTATTATGATCGCGTAACGCATCTGAAGAAGAAATCAAATTTTGTTTCTAATAACATATGTCTGTCTTTTCGATATCACTTACCTGATCTTTCCAGGCATACTTCCCCAGCCTCTCCGCCGTTATATCCATATAAGGAGCAAGCCTTCCTTTCCACTAGTATTTTAAGAATTTTCAATATCAAGAGGAGATAACTCTGACTGCCAAATAGGTGGGTGTTATATAACTATTATGTTAATCTCGATGAGATGGAGTTTCGAAGTAGTGCTAGTTATATGAACACCTAAGTATTTTCTGACAAAAAATGGTATCTCTACAAGTCAAAGTGAAAATTCTAAACTTTGGAATATACCCCAAACAATCATTTATATATATCATATCACACGTCCAAATCGACAAAATGTTCCAAATCAATTTCACTACTATTTAATGTCATGATATAACACAATGATGTTATTCAGAATAGCTTTGAATGAGCTGACAAAATTACAAAGTTCTATATGTGTCCAAATGTGAATGAATCCCTTAGCAATTCTAATGACTATCTTTTTAAAATTAATTCTTTTTCGAATTATATCTGATATCAACAATACAACTGCAAGCTCTAATCTCATTCTCCAAGACTCATATAGAATAGGGAGGGATTATTTATTTATCACGTCTCTACTTATACAGTCTTACGTTGACTACGTCGTAATCGAAAGTAAAGATTTCCATCTAGAAAACCTATTTGAACCGTAACCAACGACTAACATTGAACTCTTGCTGAGTAAGCATTCTGTTTACAGCTTCCAAGCGTGGACAAAAGTTATGCACACGGTATAAATTAGATATACATTAGTAAAAGTCTTGGTGAATCTGTAACTGTCTTACGTTTAGCCGTAGGTATGCTTGTGCCTAAGCCATACGGACGTGAGTTGCCTAATATGCAGACATCATTCAGATTGCCTACAAAGTATTAAAGGCTTCACTGTTCACATAGTGATAAATGAACTCTTAGATAGAAAAGTTAGCAAACATCATAAGACATATCGTGTTAACAGTAATAGTGATCATTTCACTGCCACGACCTAGTTTGGCATAGCCTAACTATCCTTACTCTAATGAATCTAGCTCTAATAATGGTGAAGGTGATGAATGACAATAATTACGGTGATCTAAATGTATAGTGTCTATATGAATTGATGATTTAAAAAGTTAATAAATGAAACTCCTTATCCTTTACAAGCAACGCGATTAACGTATTCATTCTGTTATTACAGATTTTATCCGATACATTCTTAAAATACAGAGCATAATTGTCTTAACGTTTAACCCAGAATGAAAAGAGCTGTGTGACATCTCCTTCCGACAGAATCAACTTAACTGGTCTCTAAGGTGTACAAAAATTGCATATTAAATACGTTAATGATCCTTATTAGATTCAATCATACCAGAATTAATAGGCTGGTTACGGATTCTCAATGTGGTTTCAAAGCTTAATGTTTCTATCGGAAATCTCCACACCTTTATAGGATTATCAGTCACTGAACTGTTAATAATGGCATGCATATATACATATTTACAATTTTAATATCCAATTTCGTCGTGAGTGGAGATATATATATATGGTACGAAATTAATTGTTCTTAATACTCCTAAAACATACTATAAAATATACAACATTAAACATTTCATACAATCAGAACGAGAGACAGCATGGCATTTCCCACATGGAACAATATATTAAATTGGAAGACTCAAAGATTTAACACATGAGCTGGAGCAATACACAAGACCATTCTAAGGGAAATCAGAAGAATGTCCTAGGAGAACAACAAACTATGTTGTATTATCGTGGAGAGTTTGAAAAGTTCATAAACGGAGTAGGCTACCTAGTAAATAAAACCATCAAGGGATATGTCCTTGAAAGCAGCCCCATATCTAGCAAAATCATTTCCAATCGTCTGAAATCATCTTCTTTAACATAACAATTACCCAAGTCTGTGATAAAATTACCGATGATGATGACTTCATGATGATGGAGAAATTGGGGAGTTTTGCAACAAACCCAGTGTATTCTAAAGATAGTAAGTAAAACAAAAGGACATCCTCATCGTCCAAGGAGACTGGAATTACAAGATTAGCAACGATGCTCTAACATACCGAGAAGATCATTGTGGACCTTCTTGCAATAAGCTAACCAATGAAATAGGGAGACGGCATCACGAGTTCGCAAGACACTTTCAATACAGTCATGAAAGCGGCTGCCAAGCCATCATTGGCCACCATCGCCCTGATAAACAACCCTGGGTTACAGAAGAGATTCTGAAATTGACTTATGCCCGAAGAGA
Source organism: Unio delphinus (assembly GCA_029339505.1). Taxonomy (NCBI): domain Eukaryota; kingdom Metazoa; phylum Mollusca; class Bivalvia; order Unionida; family Unionidae; genus Unio; species Unio delphinus. The sequence goes on along the minus strand of JAQISU010000281.1, from coordinate 700,263 downwards.
CCTCAAAAACACCAGACAGACGACAGGGACAATGGAATACCGATAAATAAACAAGAGTATCAGAAACAAATTAGAAGAAAGCAAAAGTAGATAGAAATGGGCTAAGGTGCACAGAAATTGAGAGCATTCTGATAAAGAATAACCACAAAAAGGCATTCCGAATTGGGAAACACCTCACCAGACAGAAGTAACAAAGAGTCAATACCATTCAAGTCGAGGCTAGAACATGCCTCACAGAAGCGAGCAACATTCCAGTAAGATGGACTGAGTATTGCAAAGACCTTTACAACCGTCAGTCCACAGGAGATCCTTATGTGGTTAAAGTTCCAATCTCCTTAAATGATGATGAATTCCTTATTTATCAAAGAAGAGGTGGAGTCAGCAATAAAAGCACTGACGAAAAGGAATGAAACTGTAGTATACAACATCTTAGCTGAATTTAAGAAAAATGTGGTTAGTAAATCAGTAATACAGCCACTAAAATAAATCTGCAACAAGATCTGGCAGACATGTTAATGAACAACACAGTTGAAGCATTCACTGATTATTACACTCCCCACAAAAGGACAATATTTTGATGTGCCAAACTTACAGAAGAATCCATTGGATCAGCCATGCTAGGAAGGTGATGCTGAAGATCTTCAACAGACTGAACCCACAAGAAGAAGAAATAAGTGCTGTGGAACAGGCCGGGATCCAGAGTGGAAGACGCACAACGGAACAAATATTCAATATCAGGGTTCTGTGAGAAAAGTATTCATAAATTTGAAAACGACATTGGATAGGTTGTGGGATAAAGAATTGTGAGCTACAATGAAGAAGTAAAACATGGGTGAAACGTTGACCAATACCATCACATAACAATACAAGACTTCCAGTGCAGTAAATGCCCACGATAATGTGCGAGACTGATTCCAAACAACAGTTGGAATACGTCAAACCTGTTTCCTGTCCCCTGAGCTTTTCAACATCTGCTTAGAGCGCATCGTAAGCGACGTCCTGGAAAACCATATTGGAACAGTCTGCATTGGAGTGTGTAACATCACCAACCTCATCTTTGCAGACGACATTGATAGGATGGCAGGCAGTGAATACGAGTTTGCCACCATAGTGAAAAACATGGATGAAACACCTTCCTGATTTGACATGCATCAAAGCGGTGAGAAGACAAAGCTGATGACAAATAGTGGCAACAACTTTCAGCCATGATTAAAGTCAGAGGACAGGGCCTGGAAACAGTGAGCCAGTTCAAATATCTTAATTCCATAATCATCGAAGAGGGATCAGGAGTGGAAATTGTGTCACTAGCAGCAGGAAAAACAGCGGCTTTGTCAAAGCTAAGACCCATCTAGAGAGACAAGAATATCTGTCTGAAAAAAATCTGAGTATTGAGAGCACTAGTCATCTTAATCTTTTATATTCATTTGAGGCCTGGCCCCTGAGTACAGAATTACAACGAATAATCCAGGCACTTGAAATGAGATGCTAAAGAACCATCCTTGGCATCTCTTACATGGAGCACATCACAAATGAACAAGTGCGTAACACCATCAGCCGCTAAGTAGAAAGCTGAAATGGTAAGACCGTGTAACTAGAGTCAACAGTCTAACAAAGAATAATGTTGACTGAAAATATCACAGAATGGACCAGAAAAATATTTGCGGCGACACGGGTATTGATACATGATCGAGACAAGTGGAGATAATTGGTATGACGTTCAGCAGCACAACAACTCGACAACCACACTAGGTCACGAAACTAACGATGATGATGATAACACAGAAAGCACTATGATCAAAAAGTGACAGGAATAACATGAAACAAATGATGGAATAGAGACTGATTGATATGATACAGTCCTAAGGAACATAAATCTAAAGCAATTCTAGAGCTATTAATAGGATTGAGATACTGCTTCTAAAGATTGCAACGGACTAAATTAAATTTTCCGATCATGTGTGATTTCTATACACGTTGTTCATGTATCTAATGTGATCTGTACATGCAAGACACAAAATAATTATTTGTATAAAATGTTATTATACTTTTTAACATTCGGTCAATACAGTTCATGTTCATATTCAAGCATAATGAGTAACTTTTAACATAATATTGTAGCCTCAAGCAGTAGGGAAGGCTTACCAACCATTTTCCGCAAGGCGTTATTTCGTTAAAAAGAGCCTTGTAAATATAGTTTTACCAACTTTATTTTTCACGCATGTGTGAAAAAATACTACTCTGACCCGAGTATATATTTGCGTGTGTGAGATTCACAAATAACAAGATTAACCAGAGAACGATTAGCCGCAATTAAAAGGTGTCTCCTAGTAAGAAATAAATTACAAGTTCGTCAAGGAGCGCAAGTTGATTTTACCACAGATACCAACCAATTATTTAAGCCTGTAACTACATTCTACTGAGAAAACTGCGTAGCAGCAGAGAGGGTGAATCCTACAACGTTTTAAGACAAAATTTTGATTGAAATCTTAAAACGAGCCTTCCTACGATCTCATTTTAACCAAAAAAAATGTCTCAGGGGCAAACCCTACAACGTTTTGAGACAAAAAAATTGATTGAAATTTTAACGAGCCTTCCCTACGAAATCTCATTTTAATTAAAAAAATGAAAACGGAGATTTTACGATTTTTTAATTAATTTTGGTCGCAACTTGTTGTCTCTCACCCTCTCTGCTGCTGAACTTTCAGTTCTGGTTGATAATTTTTGAAATTGCAAAGCAATTTACGATGAAAATCACTAAGATTTCACAAACAGACTAATCGCTAACACCTCATCTTGTAGATCAATCAGATTATTGGACTGGTCAGTGAGTTTGAAATTAATTCTGGTTAGCGAATTATTATGACACCGCATATAGACTGGATTAACCGGGGACTCAATTATTAAAAATCCTGGAGGGGCTATTGGTGCAAATGAATACAAAATATATCCTTGCTGAGCTTGATTTGATCGTTCGAGATTTATTTGATAACTACCTTCGATAACGTCACACACTAAATTTAACGCTATCACCGAGGATATATTCACGTTGAACGGAGCGATATGTCTGCCGCCACCGTCTGGGTCATTATTGTGTTTAAGGGTTTTTATTTCCGATGATGCTGTTTTTTTCCATGCATCATGAATTATTTTGAAACCAACATCGATGGTATCACTGAGAAGTTTTTTTAGTTCTGGTACGTTATATCCTGGTAGTTTAAATGTTGGAATGTCTTCTTCGCGTATATTATATACTGTCACAAATTCTGTTCTCGTTATAGGATTACTGTCACCTAATATAACTTGAATAATTCGTAAATTAAATTTTTCCATATCGTCGATGATTTTATTGCATGTTTCTACGACGCTGATAAATTCATCTCGGGTGAGAGAGCCAGATTTAAGAGATATTAACAGCAGCGAAAAATCATTATTCATTGCTGTGAAATTTTCATCGATGATATCTTGTCGAGTTGCATGATATATTGGGTTGTTGTACTTTTTCACTACAGTGAAAACTATCAATTCCTTGTATTCTTTATAATTTTTTATTGGATTATCGGGCTTTATCACGTCGGTGATATAATCAGTTTTTTTGTGGTTCGGGTATATCAACGGTTTTTCCCCCGGGTGGTAATTCAGGCCATCCTAGTACGGTTCTAATAGAACTCTGATAGATATCTACGACGTATCCTTCTGTGCTTATTTCAATGGCAGATGATAGCGTCGGCTCATGAACCGTTATTGCGATTTTTGATTCTTTTCCAGTAATCGATTTTATTCTACGCGCGAATTCATTATTGATTTGTTCAATTTGATATGATCCGGTTGGTATTGAAACGACGTTCCAGTGTGGAGTCCCGTCTTCTTTATTCTTATTCGCGAAAACCAAGGAATTATTCGGTTGTTGACCACCAAATGATTTTGATCTGATATTAGGCCAACTGTGATACACTCGTAGTTTTGCTAGCGCTATCTCCTTCACGGGAACTGGGCTAGGGAAATTTACACCAAACTCGGGTTTCGTAGATGTTATTGATATCATACTTGTTTGTACTGGGTTTGTATTTTCTACTATTCGTTGAAGTAATTCTATCGGTGTCGTCATAGTTTCTATACTGTTGTTGTCTCTCTAATTTTGACATCGTGGAATCAAAAATACTGACCATCACTGAGAACTCAGGATCTGATATCGTTGATGTTATTGATATCATTCTGGTTTTTGGGTTCGTGTTTTCTAATTCCATCGGTGTTGTCATCGTTGCTATACTGTTGTTGTCTCTCTAATTTTGATATCGCGGAATCAAAAATACTGAGCATCGCTGAGAACTCACTATCTGATATATTTGTATTATCGAGTGACGACGATATCATCGAGGATAATTGCGAGTACGCGGTTGATACAATATGAAATTGAATTAAGTAATCTTGCAGTTTACTCTGGCTGCATGATGATATCTTTTTTGTTATCCCGGTTGATATACCCGCGATTGTAGCCACCGCAGAAATGCAAATTGGAACTACGACCGGGGCAATCATTGTAACAGATGCTAGTATTATTCTGGCACCAGTGAGAACGCTTGACACCGAGTACATAGTAATATCAATCGCGGTGATTCTTCGTCGGTATTTTTTTATGTTTATTTGATACTCCTCGGCGAGGGTTTTGAGTCTAGTTTGAAATTCTCTGACCTGATAATAGCGACATTGCGTTGATGAAATCATTTTTATTTTAAAAACGCTAGCGTTTTCAATTGAGAAATCTAAAGGATTTTCATTTCAATTTAGTTATTTACTTTGCATACGAATTCTAAGCACCAGGATATTTTTGATCTAACGGTGTTATCAACCGCGACAATCTCAAATTCTTCTTCACCTCCGATAATTACTGTCGCGGTGCCACCAAAGTAGGTTTTACCGCTTACGATGATATCAAATTGCTTGTTAGAGATTAACGTCATCCTGTAGATACCATGAGGCCACTTCTCGACATTAACCTTCAATTTAGCATTAGATTCTTTTACCCAATCAAAGGTCCCATACTTTACCCTTTCAGAGGTTTCTTTTAGTTTAAGAATATCGTCGTAAACGTCGAGATAGGTTTTTTTGATTTCAGCGAGAGTCGGGCCTGTCAACGATGTGGTTTCAGAGACAGGTGTTCTCCCTAAAAATTTATCAACGATGGTATTAAGTGTTGTTTGTCTCACCATAAAAACATATTAATATCTTTGAGAGAAATTGTAGATGTAACCGGGACACCAAAGAAATTATTAGCGACGTAGGCATTATGAGTATGCTTGCCGATAAACTCGTTGATTGCAGCGAGAGTCATGCCAGCCACAAGCGGGGTTCCAAAAAACTTAACAACGACGTCGTTAGTGGGTTTTTGCACTCTTTCAAGATTTTCTATTAGTTTAGAAATATCATTGTAAATATCAAGATAATTTGCCTTGATTTCATTTTCATTCATCATCCTCTCCGCGTCCTTGTTAAAAAAGAATAGCGATAGAAAGTTTTTGATTTCAGCGAGAGTCATGCCAACCACAAGCGGGGTTCCAAAGAATTTATGAATGACATTTTTGCGAAAATCATTATAACCTCGTATATGATCATCCAGATTACGGTCGTGGGCGGCAATTGCGTCGGTGATCGTAGCCACAAGTGCGCCTGGTTTAAGTCGTCCGCTGCTGGAATACAGCGCAATAGAGTTTTCAGCGGTGTTTTGTTGTTTAACCAAAATATCATTCAACGACACATTACTGCTTTTTAATTTACCCTGACGATCTTGAAATACAACTATTTCCCCGGGATCAACATCTGTTAAATTTAACGTCTCAGCGATTTCATCTTCGATTAGTTTTTTTTATATCCTTGTTAGAATCACCGGTTGCAACGCCATCGGGTTTAGGTTTCAGAGGTCTTCCCCAAATATCAATCATATTATTGTAAAACTCTCTCTCTCTCTAAAAAGTGATTGCTAGTGTATTCATTCACGACAACATGAGGTGGTTTTCCCCTTGGGTTACCCAAGGAGTTAGAAATAGCGTCAAGGATATTTAATACTTCGCTGCCGCATATTGGTGGATCATTCATTTGTTGTGTTGGTAGCGTAGAATACCAAGTCTTCATTGGAAAAGTTTTTATATAACGCATGAATTCCTTCGGCGGTGCTAATCCATATGAATCAAAATAGACAATCCCACGTGGATCAATAGCGTATGCAACCCAGTGAGTACCAGGTCCGGTGCTGTTATCGAGATTAATGATACCGGTTTCAACGCTGTTGGGTTGTGCTGGTAATTGATCTTTCATAAAAACACCTCTGAAGTTTTTAATCGCGAGTTTTTTAGCAGCATCAATTAAATCAAAATTGGACATAGGAACCATCGGTTCCTCAACTAGTAAACCGGTCCTAGTCTTAGACCTTTTCCGCTGTACCACGAATACGGGGTTCCTGGTAGTCTTAGACCCTTTCCACTTTTTTATAACCCTTCCCCGTTGCTTTCTTTAATGCCATTCCTGCCGCGGTACCAACAGCCCCTAACGCTGCCGCTTTAGCCACCGCTGGGGCTGCTGCCGCAATCAACGCTGGAATCGCAGCTAGCAACGGGAATATACCGCCTGTTTTTTCCATGTTTTTGATAGCAGCCGCAGAAATAGTAATCTGAACACCTTTTTTTGCTACAAGTGCATCATTGAAATGTTTTACTTGACGAGTTGTAAGCGATAATTTATTCCCCCCGCCAGTCATTTGATTGGGTTTCAGCGTAATTGTGGTTCCACATTGCTTAGCTGATTTGGATTGCAATTTTTTTAATTGACCAGGTGTCAACGACACATTGATATTACTATACGACATTATACGTAATAGATTAATTCTAAATAGAGGATTTCAATTACATGTTTTCCACTGGCGCATCTACCACTCTCATTCTTCCTCCAACACCTTCGAGTAGCATTGATTTGTCGCTGAGAATGACAGCAACCGCTCTATAATTAGCAATAGCACCACGAGTCACATTAGCTCTAAAGTGTATATCAACGACAGACTGTCTTGTTAAATCGAGATGTTCCAGCGAAAAGTAATAGATCGGATATAGATTCTTAAAATCAAATTGTGATATTTGTAGACCAGTATCGACATTTTGATCGCGTGCCATGAACGACAACAATCTATGATACACGCGTGCAATATGATTTTGACCGTAATCAAGTTGCACATCTTCGGATGGTTCCTGCTGCCCGTTTATTCTCAGTGAGACGTCTTTAACACCTAATGGATCAAATATCATATGACTGAAACGTTGATCGCCAACTCGTGTGTTATCCTGTAGCGCTACAAATATATGACGTGGAGCAGCAACACCTTGTTTTGATGCTAGATTCCACGTGAATAACCCGTTGAGACTTGATTGCTTAACATCTGTACTCACGGTTAACCAACTTAACAACGACTTTCCTCCTTGGTCCATAAATGATAGTAATCGTTCTTCTGCAGTGATTGATGGAGTCAACATTGGCATCCACAATGATATTTTTGTTAAATTGACTTTACCGGCATCAGCATTGGGATTTGCATTGTCTGCTGGAATCCTCCAAATTGCGTCATTATCATCACCCTTTCGTACAAGCGCTACTGTATGCTTCGCCCCGTAGATAACTTTTCGGACGTTTCTACAGAATCCAAATATGTGATGCAGTGGAATCGCGCATGAAAATGATTTACGAGCCCCTTGCAACATTGAAATACGTGTTGCGGCTCCTAGATTTAAATTAACATCGTTGTTTATAATCATATCCTCGGCATTAATATTAGCAGTGCCAGCATTATTCTTTGGTCGTCTTACAACAAATTGAATTCCTCCAGCGGTATTTTTAACATCTTTTGCAAACATCATAGAAGGTCCCGCCGATCTTGTATAATCATCAGAATATCTCGCTAACCCGATTATTGTTGTAGCCACATCAACATCGCGATCTATCGACTCGATTTCTTTTCCATCAATGAGGTATCTTGCACTCTCAAATAACGCCATAATACCATTATTGACAAAACCGACTTGAGTACCAGCTGGATACGGTGCTGGTACAGCAGCAGTATCAGCAGCTGTTACAAGTTCACCTTCTACTTCGATAAACGCTTCAGCGGGTAGAAAATATTTACTGGTATCATGGACTTGAAGTTCAATTCGCGATCGACTATTTGAGTCTATTGCATGATAGGCGTAATATTGATAATCGCGTACAGAATCATCCTTGCCAACTGGGGCGTCTATATCAAACGCCGGATCATGTGACTTTTTGAACATTTTATTCTATTTATCAGAGTCTAAATCGTAAACGATTTTCATCGTGAAAAACGCTAGCGTGAAAATCCGTAGGATTTCAACGACGTAGTTTTTTAAAGCCGCTTCCTGATATCATATTTGCAATATTGCTTTGGTCTGGAGTTATCAACGATGGTAAAGCCATCGACGCTAGTTTTTCGTCTACTGTGTTATTTATTATTTTACTAACCCGTGCAGGCATTTCCGCGGTAGACGTTAACGGTTTCTTTTTTCGTGATTTCACCAATGATGTTAATTTATTCTTCGCGGCTGAAAACGCTTTCCCGGCAAAATCTCCAACGAAATCTCCGATTTTGCTGGTACCCTTATCACGAATAACATCAATTGCTTTCATTGATAATTGTTTAGCTAACGGCATCACTTTTGGAGCCATTCTTGCAAATAACCCCGCAATGGTATTACCTAAACCATCACCATAGTATGCTTTATAAACTGGAAACCGTGAATTAACTACATAGACGGGGGTTGGTTTATCATGATTGTAATGTATGATCATTATTTGAAATCAGAAACCATTTTTCAATTGGAAACGCTAGCGTTTTTATTCAATCACTGTGATAATCCTCCACTAACTCGCCAATGAAATCTCGATATGTGCTGATATCTATGATACCACCTTGAAATAAATGTCTACAGATATCAGATGCTTCATTAATTATTTCCGGTGAGTTGTTTCCAGCTCGGAATCCTCCTACAAGAACTTCTAATCGTGATATATCACTGAGAACACTACCAGGACAGAAACCCGAAGAGTTTCCAACGCTAGCGTTTCCAACTAGACGATTTTCCCCTGAAATCCCACTCCCGAAACTTGCATCCATTTGGGGTTGTAAATAATCAAGTGGATCATCATTAAGTTCTTTTTGTTTTTTTTGTCTTCGTGTTTGTCTCTGTGTTGGTGTTTGACGTTTTAGCTCTTGTCGTTCTTCTATTTCTCGTTGTCGCTCTTCTATTTGTTCTTTTTTATAATTACTAATTCCCCTTTGAAATTCCTTGTACCCCATCTCATCCTTATTCAAACGACCAATCCCTTTATTTATTTTATACAAATTATCAGACCAATCATTACTTGATATTTTATCATCCTTATACTCGTCCTTTAAAAACTCTTTTTTTGAATTATAGCTTTGAGCAGCAAAATAACCAAAAGCTTGATAATCCTTTGGTTTGGATAAATTAAATTGTTTTATTAATGTTTTAGCATTATCAGTAAACTTATTCAACAGAGAAACAGTCGTTTTTTTCGGATTAGTAGGTAGTTCAGTTTTTTCAGTTTCCGTTGATATTTGTTCAGTTTTCGCTGCTATTTTTTCAAGTTCACCAATAACAAATTTTCCCGTCTCGGGATCATCTCCCAGTATAGCACGCTCTACCCCTTTCGTTGCTGTGGTTACTGGTTTAAACAATTCTTCAGACCCCACAGCAAAATCAGTTTGTAAACTCTGTCGTTGTTGCAGTTTATTTCTTACAGAGTCGCGAATTGGTATAAATTTCTTGATTGCATCAAGTCGTTCACGAGCCAATCGGGTCGTTAATGCTTCATTGACCATTATTTGAAATCGCAAACAATTTTTCAATTGTAAAACAATTTTCCGAACCTGACCTAACAGACGAAAACACTTCGACATGTCAGATGATTTTTAGCACGATCATGGAAGCGTTTTAACGGCGTCATCAGTGATGGAGTAAGTGTGGAAATTGTATATAAAATAATTAATACCACACTTGCGCCATTTCTACGCTGATCAATCTGACATATCATATCGAGAAAACCAACCATTAACGGCCTATCGATTTGACATTTTCAATCAAAAAATGCTAAAAAAAAGAAAGTCTCTCTGAGGGTCGGTCACGGACAAAATCTCTTTGAAGATCGGTCACGGTAAAAATTGTTCATTTTCTTGAATTAACGCTCGTAGGTTTCTAACTTTAGAATTAACCTCTTTTTTCAATTCGTATTCGCTACCCAATTTTTTTCGTATTCGTTCAACGATAGTAAATAACGGAACAAACACACTGACGTCACTGGAAAATGAAAGAGAGTCTCGAATAGAATTCTGAATTCTCTTGATTAGCGCGTATTTCTTGGGTAGCATATATTTGTTAGTGTTAACTCCGTATTCTATATCCTGAAAATATATGACATGATTTGATCAGGATTTAAACCATCTGATAGTTTGATATCCTGACTTTTCAATTTTGAAATTTCATCAATAATGCTATTCATTTTTTCAGAATTCATTATTCTATAACAATTATATATTTCTAAATGAAAAATATGACATATCAGACATAACTAAATTTAATTTTCTGTCCGCGATTTTTTGAAAACGCAGATCGATAAACCCCCTCTGCAACAAATCGTACTGAGGCTCTACAAATATCGAAGTACCCACTGGCTTCATTCATAGATTGAAATATTTTTTCTTCGTTAGTTGTTGTATTCAAAGATTTTACGGGTCTCGCTTTTTTTGAGCAAGTACCAGTCTTTCCTCGTTTCAAATTCTCACTTTGTGTGATAGCTTGCAGATTTGATAAAGAATTGTTTATTGGATTAGAATCAATGTGATCAATAACAGAATCATCCTCGATTAATCCATGGAAACATTCAAATCCGAAACGATGATTGTAATAAGTTTTCTTTTCTTTCCTCTTCCATACAGTAAACATCAAATACCCTCGATTATTCACAACACCAACTGGTTTCTTCAGTCTACGGTTTCTTACGATACCATCACTGGATGCTTCATAGTTTGTGATCACAGGGTGTGGTCTGAATTCTTGGTTCATTTATATACTATACTATTGTTTGTCTAATTCATTGTTTGGTCTAATGATTACATCTTTGGAAAATCTTTCGATGTAGTCTTGGGGGGTTCTTATGACTTTATCCTTGACTTTGTCAACGTCAAGGACTTTTTCAGGGTCATAATTTCTGATTGATTGTCCATTTTTTATTCTTTTGTCATAATAACGCTTCAATTCCCTATATCGTTTACCACCACAACTCAAACACAACTGCGATTCTCCCCTGACCCCAACCCCACATCGTATGCAGGGTAATGGACCAAGGCTTCCACGACGAAAGCTTTGCATATGATACCCACAGAATTCCTTTCTGCATGATTTGTTACACGGAGTCGTTGATCCAATCATGAGCCATTTGCAGTGATTCATTATATATAAATCTTTCATTTAAATGCTTGTTTTAATTATAGTATGAAGAAGTTCGAGAGATTATCGAAAATTAAGCCTTGGAAAAATGCTCAACTCAATCCTGATAAAGAGTTTAAGAGATTATTAAAAATTAGTCCTAGATTTAATCTCGATAAACCAAAAAAACGTCTAGTGGACGGCAACATGAAAGAGTTTAAGAGATTATTAAAAATTAGTCCTAGATTTAATCTCGATAAACCAAAAAAACGTCTAGTAAACGATAAACCAAAAAAACGTCTAGTGGACGGCAACATGAAAGAGTTTAAGAGATTATTGAAGATTAATCCTAAATTTAATCTCGATAAACCCAAAAAACGTAACAAAATTAATCTCAAACGTCCAAGAGACGGAAACATGAAAGAGTTTAAGAGATTATTGAAGATTAATCCTAAATTTAATCTCGATAAACCCAAAAAACGTAACAAAATTAATCCTAAATTTAATCTCAAACGTCCAAGAGACGGAAACATGAAAGAGTTTAAGAGGTTATTGAAGATTAATCCTAAATTTAATCTCGATAAACCAAAAAAAAACGTCCAAGAGATTACCCTGGAAAGATGCCCAATTCAATCTTGATATAGTTTCTAATACACCAAAGAACACAATTCTTGATAAAGCCATGATTAGTAAAATCAGAGAATGTTTTAATGAATTCAAGCGTGATGGAGCATCTTATTGTTGGTCAACATTTCGAATTGATGGTGTTGTTGATGCTACCATGAATGATGAAAAAGCACCAGTGATAATTTCACGTGTTGGGGAAAAAAGGTATTTTTTCCGAATAAAATTCATTATCGAAGTCGATGGCAAATGGATTATTAGGGATAAATTTGAACCAATCCTCAAGAATAAAAAAACGATCACACTGAGTAGAGATTCCAAACCAGGAATTCTAACTGGAATCGACAAACCATACTACGAGAGATCTTATCCTGTAACAGCAGTCGTTTATGGAATATACCCGCTAAATGATAAACCTGATATTACAAAACTAGCTTCTATGAAACTATCTTCGACGTTGAATTGTGTAGCAACACGGGTAATGGAACACTTCACAAATTCATCCCGAGGAAATAAACTAACTGATCTGCGACGTAGGAAAATAACTGAATGGGAACTGACAGTGAAACAGAACGGTGCAAAGATTTCTGATATAGCTAAATTAGAAACATCATTAAGATTCCCAATAACCGTTATGACGATAACCGGAGAAGTATTATATGAACCGAAATATAACAAAAATGGAGCGCCAATACAAATTATTGATCATAACGAACACGCGTGGACACCTGCAGTAACAATATTTCCACGAGAACGAATCGTGAAATATATTCCCGAGGAATTTTCCGGGGATGTTTTCTATGAAGAGAAATTATTCGATGCTATTCGCGCGTTGTGTAAAGATGATCCTGTGTCAGTGTGGTTACTTAGAAGTGATGAAGATCCCGAAATAGGATTCGATCAATTTGTAAGACCAAATGGTGAATTATATCGCGTTGAAGAGTTAGATAACAGAATGAGAAAAATTGCAAATGATTTTTCACCGGAGAGTTTCCATGAAAAACTACTCACGGATAGTTTTACTATTCCATCAGTGGTAGCTCACTTTGCAAGAGAAAAAAACTCATGGCGTCCAACACGAAGTGATTTTCTCGAACACGTTAAATTGAGTTGCGTCGAATTTAGTCATGGAGGACTGTAGAATACGAATAACGCACGTGATGGTATGATTTCAATTGATATCCGCGTGTTATCCTGGAAGTTTTCTCGGGGATGGGAAATGCTCTGAATACTTTAAACGATTTGGACACCCCACGCATGAAATGACTCGTGTTGCGATTAATGGTCGTTTGCCTGATTTTGATTTAACTGGATTCGCTCGTGTGATATCATTCGAATTAGCTACAGGGTTACATCCGTGTAGCTATCTTTGGCTTGGTAGACACCTATCTGAAAAGGCCTGGATGCCAATAGTGTTATTGCGGTATATGATCGATTGTGGTATGCTAATATCGTTAATTGTCAGTGAGGCGATTATATCATATCGAGCTCAGAAAGAAGTTTGGCTACCACAACCCGATCTAGATAGAATAATTATTGAACAGCGAAAACTGTTTCCAGATTTCAATGAAGAACAAATCATGGATAGGTCTAAGAAGGTATTTGAAATTAAAAAAGAACAAGCAAAGCATTTTGGACGAAGAATAATCGGTAAATTTACCCAGGGTGGAAGATACGACAATGCAAAATACTCTTCGCGGTTGATCATAGACGTCGCTGAATACGATTTTATTGTAGCGGATTTAACGAAACAGGGAAAACTTGTATCCCGTAAGGATGCTTTTCTATCCAATGGTGAAAAATTAGGTACGGTTGTTACCTACTGTGATGGATATAATTCCCAGTACACACACTTAAGAAGTTCTATGCTAGCCTATGCTTGTATTAATCTATTTTCGATGATAAATAGATTTCCTAATACCGCAGTTAGAGTAGCCACTGATTCGATTTATATACATAATAAATACAAATCAGCTGTAGCGGCATTCACAGATCCCGAGGAAGCGTGGGGACGTTGGCGATTTAAAAAGGAAACACTATATGAGTATTGCGAATCCGCAGACGTTGCCATGGATGATAAATATATTTCATGTAACCGTATTGAAATTAAATCAGAATTTTCTAATGCACCACCGGTATCTGATCCAATCTGTATATACAAGACAGTTTATTTAAACGGTTGTGGTGGGTCAGGAAAGACAACTCGTGCAATCGAATTATTCCGTGGGAAAAGTCGTACGGATTTCACAAACATGATTGTGTTAACACCGACTCACAGACTCGCCAGAGAGATGAAACAACGAGGGGTAAATGCCTGTGCTTATCACAGCTTCTTTCGATGGAAGGGTGACAAATGGACTCCTGAGCGTATGGGTGATAAATTCATTCCTGAAATCATAATTTGGGACGAAATATGCACAGTATCATTAGATGTATTACAAACATTTCTTGAGTGGTTGTTAAACAAAAACACAAAAGTCGTCATGTGCGGGGATCACGGCCAACCGCCACCATTTATCGGTGCATCCCCACATGAATGGCTAAAGGGTTCTGTAGACTATTACGAAGAAATTAACACTGATTATAGATCACTTGATGAACGATTACGAGAATTCAAAGAGCTAATTAGATTACAACCGGATAGAATCCAATGTGAAATAGCGCGTGAAGTGATTTCAGAGACTCCAATGAATGATTTTTGGAAAACGTGGAGACCAAACGATTTGATAATCGCGAGTAGAAAAATTGTCAGAGACGCACTTCAGATGAAGTTATTTAAATTGCATAAAGAAAAATTTGCAACGCTTCCAGTACCGTTGTGTTATAGGCCTTCGGATACACGAAAACAGAATATCGAAGTTGATATTCCAGGACAGAGTGAAAAACAAATTCTCGTATTAAATGATATTGTGCTGGTTGATATCAGCGTCGTTGAAGATGCATTGCGTGCTAATAAATCCCCGTGGACGCTAGGATACGCAGCGACGATACATTCTTCACAGGGATTGACTATATCGGATACAATTGTTTCGATGGTAGATAATCGCATCGAATGGTCAAATTTAGTCTATCTCGCAGTATCCAGAGTACGAAAAATAAATCAACTTCGAAGAATTGTTTTCGATGATGAAATCATTGGTGGCTATGATAATGACACAACAATGGATGATATTGATGTTAAAATTATTGATAAAAAATTATCCGGTTACAAACAACAAGACAAAAAAAAAAACAACGAGAATTTGACATTGATGCTGGACTAATAATCACGCTGAAACAACAACAGAATAATCACTGCGCAAGTTGCAATTGTATAATGCGTTGGCAGTATTCGGATAAGGATCCTCGCCAATTTACCGTAGACCTAAAGAATAGCAGTCTCGGTCATATCAGAAACAATGTGATGTTGACTTGTCTTGAGTGCAATAGACGCAACGATAGTTAAGACCCTCTGGTGGTAATTGAGTATCGTCAGGAATCACTTGGAGTTGTTCGCGTGTAAAACCCCGTTGAGGGGCAGTTGAATTCAGTTTATAGATTAGAGGTCTACCAGTTGATCGTGTTATAGTAGATATCTTGTGTGCAGTAACACTCCAAATAGGATCAGTAGCCCTTTTTGTGCCACCTTCCAGCTCTCCTGGTTCGTATAAATACCTAACAGTGACATTACTACCAAGAATTGGTTGGGAAACGCTAGAATCATTTTGCGAAATTCCTTCTATTTCCATTTTAGGTATAGACTTCTTTTTAATCGCGTTGATAGGTTTCATGTTAATTGTTCGAGTAATCTCGTTATTGAGCGCGGTAATCACAGCTGGTAATCTCTTAACCCATTCACGGGATCTTTTATCCTGAATAAACTCCTTCGCGTATTGATATCCAAATAACCGCTCTGCAAGAGTCCGATTAAATCGTTCTACAATTGCCTGATCGCGATGTAACGCAGTATGCCCCCGTCTGATGGTGATTTTGTGATGTTTCATCGTTGATAAAACAACGCCTTGAAATTCCTTGCCAGGATCAACCTGCAATAGCTTTGGCCAACTCAGAGAACCCTTTCGATAAATCCTTTCAAATGCAGAAGCGACTTCAGTTGATGATTTTGTTTTCAGCGGTTCTGCTTGTTTGTATCGACTCGCAACATCAACTACGGTTAGCGCGTATTTGTAACCGTTGTCATGTGGCAAATATAATATATCAGCCTGATGAACTTCATTAGGGACAGTCACATCAAAATGCGAGTAATTAATTTGTTTAGGCGCCGGTAGATAAATTTGCCATATAGCCTGTTTGGATAACCAATTAGCCGCAGTGGCCTTTTTCACTTTTGCGGCGCTAGCGAGTTTATTGATTGCAGCGTTACCCCGCCAGTATCCCCTCGGAGAATAATAAATAGATTCCATGTTGTTATTAATTACCGGCACATAACATCAATTTGCTTTTCATAACCGGTTTTATTAACCATGAAGCTAATTTTTCTTTGAAAGATTTATCAGGAATAGCATTTAATGCATGAATTAATTTCACATCTGCGAGATGTCTTTGCTGCAAATCGCTGCTCCGATATGCAACATCATGAGCATGACACGCCTTATCAATAGCGTTTATCGGTTCTTCACCGGGTTTGGGTTGATTTTGATCATCAAGTCTGATATCTAATCGTGTCCCGGGGCCACAGTAGCTATATCCTGAAAGGTGCTTTTCTCCGGGGTACTTTGCCCATGGGGTTCCAGGGAGCTTTGCCAATTTGGCTGCGATATCACCTCCTCTTTTTTTTTTAAAGGTTCCTTGGGTTTACCTAGTGAAATAAATCTAAACTTCTTTGTACTACATTGTATGCATTTACCAGAAAGCGCTGATCGGTTATTTTTAGTTGTAATCGTCATCAAGTCATCTGTGCCAGTTCGCGTTTTACACTTCATACAATATAGATCCATAATTTATGTATAGAAATATGGATATAATTGATTTTTCAGCGAGTAAAACAAGAGAACCAGTTAAGCATCATGCAGCGCTACCAAACTCTATCCGGATGATTATAATCGGACCATCTGGATCCGGTAAAACGCAATTGTTGCTCAATTTAATAATGAGATGGATGAAGTGGGATAAGTTGTATTTAATTGCCCCAAGCGTAGATGATCAACGATGCTATGAAGTGTTAAAAGATTTTAATGAAAACGCTTCAGAGATTAAAGATGAAAACGTCGTTGATTTTATTACCGATATTGACGAGGCGCCATAAGTAGAAGATCTCGATGGAAACATTAACAATTTAGTCGTATACGACGATGTGATGTTAGATAAACAAAAAAATCCTGCTAGAATATTTTACCGAGGCAGGCATAAAAACACGGACGTGATATATGT
Organism: Unio delphinus; assembly: GCA_029339505.1. Taxonomy (NCBI): domain Eukaryota; kingdom Metazoa; phylum Mollusca; class Bivalvia; order Unionida; family Unionidae; genus Unio; species Unio delphinus. Next base: position 682,771 of record JAQISU010000281.1, on the reverse strand, counting down.
CACTCAACGCTACACACAGATTCCAAAAGTGATCAGAGATAACTGCAATTTATTGTGTGTATTCAACCGAGTTGATACTCATACGTTACGAAATATTTGGCAGACATGGTGCTGCGGTGATATGGATCATAATCAATTTAGAAATTTCTTTAGTAACGCTCAGTCTACCCCGCACGGATTTGTAACGATAAATTTACATGATCCTCGGACACGATATCGTATCGGACTTGATCAAATATTCGGTTGAAATCATTTATTATTTTTTGTCAACCAGAACTGAAAGTTCAGCAGCAGAGAGGGTGAATGACAGCAAGTTGCGACCAAAATTAATTAAAAAATCGTAAAATCTCCGTTTTCATTTTTTTAATTAAAATGAGATTTCGTAGGGAAGGCTCGTTAAAATTTCAATCAATTTTTTTGTCTCAAAACGTTGTAGGGTTTGCCCCTGAGACATTTTTTTTGGTTAAAATGAGATCGTAGGAAGGCTCGTTTAAAGATTTCAATCAAAATTTTGTCTAAAAGCGTTGTAGGATTCACCCTCTCTGCTGCTTGCGTTATCTACTGAGAAAGATATAAAGGGAGATATTATTAATGAAACACGATGAAAAATGGCTCTTCTCCCAGTACTTAAACCACTTGCAAAAGATCCAAGCATATAAAAGAGATTGTTCAAAATCTTCCAATTCGATACACAACCTCGGCCTGAACCAGAGTTAGATAGTAATGACCCTCAAGAAAAAGATGTTAGTGAAAATGTTGCTATCATCGATAAATGTCTTCCTGGAAACATTGATCAACTCAGGGGGATGGAAGTTAATACTATATCAGATATGACTGATTTTTAGTCAGAGGTTTTAGTTATAAAGATAAATATTTGAAAGGTGAACATGTTAAATCAGTAGGTAGAAAACAGTTTTATAAATTGTGTATTGTGTATTTGCTGGTAAAGAACGAATTTCAAAGTCGAATAAAACATATAAAGAATATTTGGATGAAATAAAAAATTCTAAATCTAAATCTGGGCATCCCGAACCTTAACTTCTTCCATTACTGGGAACATCAAAAAGGTTAGAGAAAAAACAACCTCCTTTGACTCAAGGTCTAACTGGTGTAACGAAAAAAAACGGTGAGGGATTTTCTCCATCTTGAACTTATGGTAGTGGTTTTGTTGTTTCTGATCCAAATAATATCCTCGCCGACATAACACGATAGGAAGTATAAATCGGGGGTAAACAAGCTGGAAATAATTCTCCGAAATTAATAAAGCCGCTGATATCTGTTGACGATTATTTCAAGGTGGTTTCATGGACATTGGTGTATATCACGAATTGATCGATCAATTCGTTGATGATTATCACAGCGATTAGATAAATAGCATTTAAATAAAATGATCATACACCGTAATCACGACAAACGATCCACCGCGTACATAGTACATTCACGGTTGCCACTTTATAAAGAACACTACGGAGGAGATGGACTTGGTGAATTTATCAGGGGATTGTTCACTAGAATTGCTCCGAAAATCGCACCTGTTGCCAAGTAATTATCAATGAAAGCAATCGGTGCAACTAACGCCGCTAAAGAAAAATGCATATTGCTGATTCGAAAACACAAAAGAACCAGCACTGGTAAAATTACCGTCTACTGAGCTTATGCCACCAATTGTAAGTAAAGTAGTAAATAACACAGTAAATCCAAAATTAGCCCCGTTGATAAATCAAGACAGTGAACACAAAGAAATATTGTTGCAAATTAAATCGATGGTAGCGGTTTGACAAGATCATGATTTAGATCGACAATTATATAATAAAATGTTCAAATCGGTTCCAGACGAAACTTTTGATATGGACACGCAGGTACACAGAAATGACTCTGTGCACGATTATCACTTTTACTAATATAATGCGATAAATCCCGACTCTAGATCCAGAATTGACACTTTCGGTTTCATGATACCAGCAAATATTTCTTACCATGTGAAGCTTTCATCGAGGTGGAAGGTCAACTAGTTGATAATACTAACAATAATCCATTTGATAATCTTTTAACCACACCAATTGGGTTTGTCAATAATGGTATCATGGCGTTGTTTAGTAGGGCACAGTATAAAATTGAATCTTACAGGATCGAATCTATCGATACCGACGTTGATGTCGCCACTGCAATAGTTGGACTAGCTCGATATTCCGATGAGTATATACGATTTGCTTGCAAAGGATATAATTGATCACGCTGATAATAATCAATTTACTGTAAAAAAAAAATATCTGCTGCAAATGAAGACGCTGATAACGAAGCTGTTGTTATTAACAGTAATCCTAATTTCAATCTAGGATTTGCAACACGTAAAACATTGTTAGATCCAATGGAAGATGTTCATGTGTGATTCCTCTGGTTCATATATGTGGTTTTTGTAGAAATGTTAGAAACATTATCTTTGGATCTAATCATACAGTAGTTCTTATGAAAAAATCACAAGACAATGATGCAATCTGGGTCGGTGCTGGTATTAATGATGGTAGAGTAATTTTATCGAAGCTTTTATTGTGGATGCCAATAATGACTCCATCATTCGCAACAGAACTGTTATCGTTAATGGATCGAGGTGGTAAATCATTGATGTCATGGTTGGATATTACAACAGCTACGATGACAAGTCCTATTGTTGGTACATTTACATGGCATATCGCATCAACAAAAAATATCTCAGCTCCTGGACATATTTTCATTGCGCTGCAAAACGAAAACAGAGTAGAGGGAGCTGATAAACAACAGCGTTGTCATATGATATTTGATCAACTAGATGTCAACGAGGTGTCATTGCGAATAAGCAATCAGCAAGAACCTGCCGAAAATATTTTGATTGATTATTCCAATAACCAAATAGCCCGCGTGAATCATCGTTTGTGGTATTTTATGGGGCGTGATCAAAATGTTGATACTGGACGACATAAATCACAATTGAATTTTCAAGGATTAGATCCTATCTATTACTTTTCATTACAACATCTTGATTTATCTAGGCATTCCGTCGTTGATATACTATTTCAAGCTCTTATAGGAAAACTACCTCCTGGTGGTGGCCAATATAGAGTAATCGCGGTTATTCTTAGTGATAAAGCAATGCTGCTTTATTGTGTCGGTAGAAATATGGGAGTGGTTGATGCCCCAGTAGAAAACATGTAAAAAATTAGCTCAATATATAATTTGTTTAAAAAATGTCGCACAGTCAAATTCATGTCACATTGAATCCAGGTCAGGCAAAGAAACTACAATCAAACAAATATGTTGTTGGAAATCCAGCAACCATCTAATAAATTTCACACACGGGAATATATACTCGAGTCCAAGTTGTATTTTTGGGTAAGCCTTCCCTACTACTCATCAAGACAAATTATGATTATATCATTTGTATGATAGTATCGTCATGTAATATATTGATAATGTTACAAAAGGTGGGTAGTATTCTAGGATATGATATTAATCTAAATACGTCATTATATAACTTCACATTTGGATTAAACTATATAAATGAAGATGTATCGAGAAGGCGTATTCTAACAGCTAATACCGAAATGTAAAAATGTTTCAAAAGGTTAGAAATGACTAAAAGAAGAAACTATGAGTAATATTTCTGGACACAAACATGAATTTTAACAACTCATGATAAATGGGATGTACCAGATTTAAACAATGATAAAGGGTACGAGATAAATATATAATCGTTCATAACGGTTATGATTGATGATTAAAACAAGAATGTTTTGTTTTTTAAATAACGGGCTTCCTTAAAAATCGAGACGAAACAAAATATGTTTCTGGAGGCATGTGTAACTCAATGAAGAAGAATTTTTAAACAACTCTCCAAATAAAACCCAAATAATACTAAAATAAGAAGTAAACATTCATCAACAATAAATGAGACAGTGTTTGACGTAGCTGAAATAGACCACTTTTTACGTGTAACTATTGGATTGTCAGTTGACTTTTTCAAATCAACAATTATTTTTAAAACTGCTTAATTTGGATACATAATTTGTCAGGTGAAGGCAAAGGAGACGAAACATATATTAATATTACTATTTTCTTACGCATGTTTGAATGTGTCATTGTTAGAAGAATAGTAATTATGCATAAAGTTACAGCATTTGTTGCAATAGTTTTTAAATAATTGTTTGGGTCTTTTACAAAGTGGAAGTCTAATCGTTACATTTAGCTTCGCGATGCCTCATTTCAAGACACTCTTAGGTTTAACTTTATGTGTAATTAAATATGGTCTCTAACTTTCAACACTTAACAAAAGAATTTGTAACGTATGTAATTTGTCATCATCTTTACATTTTCAGTGTCATATATTTACGTCCTCTGCTGTTTGTTATATATGTGTATGTAAATTAGCAAACTCAGAGCTATGGAACTTCTTTACCAAATAGTTTGATTTCTCTTCCTTTCTCAAAAAGCATCATTAATGCTTTTTCTCTACTCTTATTTAATTGTTTACTTTGCATCTACTTTGTAAGCTATATTTTTTGTGATACAGTTATCTGTGTTCTAGTAGGCAAAGGCACTAATGTGTGGTTTTACTTTATATTTCCCAATCAAGCAAAAAGCTTTACTTGTTGTGCTTTCTTGAACCATCTTTTGTTATCGTCAATGACACAGTCCCGAAGTTATATCGCTCGATTCAATGTATATTTCTCTATTCCTTTCAAATGTACTGCTAGCTTACTTTTTCATGAAATTTTAACTTATTATGTATATTGCGTAAAAAAAAAGATGACGAAGACTTAACAAATCTCAGCGGGATATTTTGGCTTAAAACTTCCATCTTTCATGTAATACATTAGATAGTATATTTTTGTCATCTGAAATTATCTAGAAACTTCTGAATCAATATCTTTAGACTAATCATACATTTTGGAATCTTTAATTATGCCATTATAATATATTAAAATGCGCAAAAAAATGTGTATGGAGATATACAAATCGTAATAAACATTCTTATTTATGAGAGTGATTAGTGTAAGCAAGATTTAAATATTATCCTAGGCAATGGAACTAAAATATATCCACATCTTTAATTGATGTGGGAAGGAAATGTATAAAGTTGACACTCTAGACTGTTTCCAAACAGAATTAGTGAAGGATCACGTGCTACCTATTGGTATTAGATATTCAACGTAATTTATGTTATTCGGGCTAGGACACCCTTTGTCCGCTTTAGTGATAGATTCTACAGGTCAATTATATACAACAAAGAAATAAAGTAAGGATGTTGATGACATATAAGTCATGAAATACATTTTAAAACTCTTATTACATTACCTACGAGATTTACCATACTTCCGATGTACTTCCCACTTGACAGAAGTTTATCATAAATAATAATGTATATCTACTGTTCTGTCGATAAACCATTAATATCACAGCAATGCTGAATGTATACCAATGCAATGATTTGTGCACTCTTTGACATTCCTACTGCATAACAAAGATTTTTGACTACCTGATTCAAAACATTCTCGATGATAATGTTCTCTGTTTTCAATTATTCATATTCCTATACATTATTAATATTTCCAGATTTCTTGTTCGTATTTAATCGTATCATTCTTACTCCCTTTCTCGATTGCACTCATGTGTTTCAGACATATTCATCAAGAACATCTTCTTTGATATCCAGGATCGCAATCGACGTCTAACGTTTCGACATCCCCATTACTCTCTGGCCATCTATACGTTAATTTAATTGGAACGATTTTGTGTAATGAAAGGATGGAAACTGACATAATCTCAGTGTTGTGTCTAATTTCATATTGTCCTTTAATATACTGACAATACTTCTTGTGATCTGGAGTGTTCTGAACAATTTATCGTAGTGGCATTTCTTTCAACAGTATTTAATCTGTGTGATCCTTTCCACATGTATGTGTCCTCCATATTTAAACAAGAATATTCTTCCAGATTTGCTGCAGCTGTAACTTGTAACAAACACATTGCGCCATCAACTTCATCACGTTTCGAGCATATATCTCAAAATGTCCGACACTTGAATTTGCACACATGTTATGTCAGCATATGTTCAAGATGATAACAAGGTATCTTGTAATGTCAGCATTGACGACTAGGGCGTAGACCTTATTATACTTTGTCTTTACCTGTCATTGTGTTGAGCATGCGCAAAACAATCTCAAAACCAATTGAAGGTGGAGATGGTAACCTCACTAAATACAAAAGGTACATGTGGAGTCACAGACAATTTCATTCGCTTGCACAAAATAAGAGATCTAAAGAAGCGATTTTTTGAAGATGGGAAAGATTGAACAATATCAGGTACATGGAAAGAAAAGACATCTAACTCATTCATGAGCAAGGCAAACAACAAACTATAATTAACAAAGGCCAAAGAGATTTAGGTTCGTCTTAGCTATATCCAGCATAATCCTTAAATATATTTTGTCCCACCAACCAGACTATCACAGGTGGAAATGTTTAAAGTGTGCTAGTACATTTATCTTTTAGTGAGTTTACAGTTAACACTTTGTGAAATTAGGCAGAACTATCTTTAAAAAAGGTAAATAAATGACGTGAAATGAGTAATAATGAATGATAGGATTACTCCAATAATATCTGAAACGCAAACACAAGAACATTTTTAGGTTCATCATACCTGATATAATATCCTCATTCCAATAAACCGTTTGATAAGATATTGAATTTCGGTAAATATGTTTCGTATAAAACTCCATTTCCTTAAGATCAACTAGGATTAGATATATGTAAGAATGAGTGCTAGTAATCTTCACAAAAAGTCATTATCAACCACACATCTCCTTTGTTTCTAAACGTCAATGCTGGATCATAAAGTATCATTTCTCTTTTGCGACGACGAGTGTTGGATATCCCATCCATTAAATAGACCACAACCTCGGCGTGCTGGATAGAAAATAATGTGCGGTTGATTGTTTACGGATATTAACTGCTCTTTCATGAGCATTGAGGGGACTAGACAAAGAAATACAAATCAATATATCAAACCAAAAATATAACATTGTTGTTTTGTTATATATATATATATATATATATATATATATATATACTTATGTGTTGTACTATATTTTTAATGAGATGCTAAATGCCTGCTTAAGCTTGTTTTGTAAAGAATACACAAATGGTTAAAAAAAAGTGTGAATACAAACGCGATATGTAATAAATACAAAACCACATCAGTGTTTCGTTTGCAGCCGGGTAAAGAACTCGTTTGTAATGGCATAGAGACATAGTCTCGGTCTGACAATCTCGACATTCCTGTGACGTAACTCGTATAGTTTTGTCTATATATCACATGGACATTAAATTAAATCAAGGCGTTTGCCCTAGACAAATTATCGGTTTCTTTTGTCATCATGTGATCACTTTACCGGAAGATTTGAATATAGTCATTAACTTCCAAACCTAATATCAGAAAATGTGCATTAGGTTTAGTTGGTCTCTATACATCAGGACAATTTGAACTGATTGCCATGCCTCTGCTTAGGTATACAATATATAATCTGGGTTCCAGTCAACACTGGGGATTTTCTCATTTTCTTTTTTTAATTTTAGTCCCCGCACTATTATCAATCAAAAGCATAAGTAATTACAGTTCGAAGGTGAAAAGAGGATATACTGTCATTTTCCTCGGTAATAAAAGTAGACGATATAATTTCCTCAAGTCCCAAACGTGTATCATAGCTCCAAATGTGACCACAATATGAGTTTATTGCGATGGCCTCATAAGATCTTTTGATAATCACTGATGGAAACATATCGTGGAGAAAGGTTTTCTACGTAAAGGCTAATAAGGCTTTTGTTCATTTTGTGATTAATATGTTATAAACATTTACGATATACACACTATTTTCCCTAAAGTATATTGTCCAAACTAAAACAAAGACATTTAACATTTTGCCTCAGACGTCAAAATATCTTTGCAGTGATTGAGTGTGTGCCCTTTTCTATTGAAAATGGGAGCATTGAAGTTGTAAAATATGGGGACTCCAACCAGACCTTTACGTTTGGAACACAATTCAACGTCACCTGTAATGAAGGATACAGGATGTTAGATGATGGCGGGCTAGCTAATGAGACTGAAAGTGTTCTAGAGTGCAATGCTACTGGAAATTGGTCCCGAAATCTTACATGTTCAGGTAACTTTTATCCCTTACTTAAAACTCAAAGATTCAAGAAAACATTCATAACACGCATTGCACTGTTACTTAATAATGTTAGCATTCCTGATCAAGTAAAAATTAAATCATTTATATTTCATGACGACAATAGCTTCAAATAAGTAACATTTAAACCATTCCTTGTCCATTACTGACCATACTTTCAAAATTGCCTAATACGTCTAGTCTACGTCTAGGTACTATTCGGCGTGAAGAAAAGAGTGTAAAACGTTCCAGTAAAGATTGGATCGCTGTTTCATTTGATGCAACATACAGATTATCAAAGTGACCCATACAAATGTTGCATGAATTTTCGAACACATACCTGAAAATATTGATAAAGTTATAAACTTTGTAATCAACGTAGAGTAGAAACGAGCTTAATTTCGTGAGCAAAATCCCAAAAAGCCCATTTTGATAATATGCAATAAACATTAAGCCACTAATATTGAGTACAGAGGATAGTTGCAATGACAACGATAACGATAATGATGACGATAACATTTAAAAGGCGATTGAATGTAATAATCATCATTGACATAGTGTAGTCTGACCATACGACCAGTTATGTTTACTTCTCTGCATCATGTGACAATGTCTCTGCAAAACATTTCCTGTTCTATTCTGCAATGTTGTCAATCCACTTTATTCTTGGTCTACCACTCCTTGTGGATAGACTGTTGGCTCTATAGACATTGCCATACCATTTCAGCTTTCTCTGTTTGACCGTGGTGAGTAGGTTTTTATATTGACTTCTTATTTGCCTGATGGTGTTACGCACGTTTTCATTTGTGATGTGTTCCATATAAAAGATGCCATGTATGGTTCCGTAACATCTCCTTTCAAGCGTCTGTATTGGTCGTTTTAGTTCTGCTGCCAGGGTTCAGACCTGATATCAATATAAACAATTTAGATGACTAGTACTATCAATAGTCTGATTTTAGTTTTCAAACAGATATTATTGACTCTCCAGATTGGTTTTAGCTTTGACATAGCTGCTGTTGTTTGTTCTGCTAATGACACAATTTCCGCTCTTAATCCCTCTTTGGTGATCATGGAATCAAGATATTGGAACTGGAAAACTGGTTCCAGTCCCTGTCCACTGCCTTTAATCATGTCTGAAATTTATTTGCATTTTTTTGTCATCAGCTTTGTAGTCTCACCACGTAGCTTTATGTAAAGTCAGGAAGATGTTTTATCCAGGTTCGTCACTATTGTGGTCAGCAAAGCCGAGGTTGTTGATGTTACGCCCTCCAATGTTAACTGTCGCACAGTGGTTTTCCAGGAATTCGCTCATGATGCACTCTTAAGTAGATGTTAAAAGCGATTGTGACAGTAGAGCGTTTGGCATACGCCAAATGTTGTTTGGAATCAGTTCCCCACATGTCCGTGTGCAATTACTGCACTGGTTGCCTTGGCATATAGCTACTTGTTGGTATGTTTAACTTTTTTATTTTGGCTCACGATGTTTTATGCCAAATTATATCAAGGTCGTTCTGAAATCTATGAACACTCTTCACACAGATCCCTGACATTGGGTATTTGTTCTGTTTTCCACTCCGGAACCCGGTCTGTTCCATAGCAATTATTTCTTCATATTGTGGTTTCAGTCTGTTCAATATGATCTCCAGCATCACCTTCCTAGCATGGCTGTTCCAACGGATAGTTCTGTAATTTTGGCACAGCTGTATATTGCCTTTGTGTTGGGAGTGTTATAATCTGCGTCCACTGGGATGGCCATTGAGTAATCTGCCATATCATGTTTCTGATGTTAATCAGTAGCTCTGTCATTGTTCACTGTTCCGCCTCCCCATCATTGATAAGTTCAGCTGGGATGATGTCTACTCCAGCTGCCTTCCCATTATTGTGTGCTCTTATTGCTGACTCCACCTCTTCTTTGAGAATCGGAATATCGTCATCTTTTGAGGAATTTGGAACTTCACGCACATGTGGGTGTCCTGTGGACTGATGGTTGTGGAGTTCTATACAATACTCAGTCCTTCTTTCTGCAATGTCGCTCGCTTTCTGTAAGGCATTTTCCATTTTCGTCTTGAATCGTACTGACTCTTAGTTGCTTGTGTCTGTTGAGGTCTTTCACAATTTTGAACGTTTTTTTGGTGGTATTCGTTATCAGAATCAGTTCCGTAACCCGGTGCATTTGACAACATCAGTTTTGATATTTGGACCATACAAGTGTCTTAAGTTCATGTGATAAGTCTTATTAATCCCTAAATAACCAGCCAAAGAGGCTTCATGAGCCAGACTAAGTAGTTCATATCTGTAAGGTTTTCTAACTACAATTTGATAGTATACTGATCACTCAACACAAGCAAATACCTCGGAAGGTCTCCATTTTCTCATTGGATGTCAGTTTTAATGAAATAACAGACAGGTATTTCAGACGCATCAATTTCAGTAATGACTGGTTATGACTTTTGTGACATGTTTGCACCGGTAACTAAGGATCCCTATATTTTCATCACAATTGATGTGATAGGTGGACCTGAACAAACATACGGCGTGGGTCTGGAGACGACAATGCATCAATCTTTAATGATATATAAATACAAAAGTCGGTTATAAATGAGTATGACATGAGACGCCCTGGATCTGTGTTAACTAGAATTGTATTTTGTAGTATATGTATATTCCAGTGCTAAATAAATTAAAGTACATAATTACAACCAGGAATGTATATATATTTGCAAAATGTTTATTTTAATTATTTAAATTCAAAACGTGCGTATTGCAGATAGTATTATATGTATGGCTTTTATGTTTTACTTTTGTTTGAATTTCTTTCTTCTATTCTAATTTTGGGAGGTGAGTGTGTTAGATTGCCTGCATATTTTGATCTGTTGTTTAGACAAGCAATGTTTCTTAAAATATAACACGTCTTAAACATTTAAACATCTTTCTATAAGCATGCATTGGTATATACTCATTTTCGTCTTCTGTAGCTGTACATTGTCAGAAGTGTTCAACATGTTATGATACTGACCACCTTCATATTGCACCCATATACATGATACGTGTGCCCAATAGTAGTATAGTTTGCTAGGAACTACTTTGTAGGCAAATCATGTACGCTTATCATGTAAGCTCTTTAGGTTTTAGTTGATTAAATTTGATTCTGAATGAACTAAAGCAGCTGCTTCGTTGACAGGTTGTCGCGTATAAGCTAGCGATATAAGCTGTACAGGTCATACCATCCGGGGGATCCCTTAAAAGATCATACAAGTGACAAGGTATAAACGTGTCTTCTTTAGCTGGTAATAAAAATGGTAAACAATATACTTACAATTTTGCATCCTGAATTGCTTCGACATTTACTTGCTTAGTTCTTCGAATCGAAATTTGCTATCTCATTGGTTCTCAAGCTTGATTACACATTTCGAAATTGTACTGTAATTTCGAGAATATTACAAGCGGAATTGCATTGTCCTTACTGCACTCAAAATAAAAAAAAAACATTTTATTCCATAGCATCTTTTGCATAATTACAATTGAAGGACATCATATTTTTTCCATATCATAAGTTCCTTCAATAACAGAACAGACTATCAATGTCGTGAAACATCCATCCGGGAAAGACTTGTTTATTTTTTCCATAAATATTGTAATGTTGCTGCCGGTTATCAAAGTGTCATTAGTACAATATCGCACAAGGCCTGGTCAGAGGTATTGCACAATTTGGAAAAACAAAAACACTTGAAAACCGCCTCCAACTAATTCTCATTATCTAGAGGATGACCTCTACGGTATAATATGCCCGGTTAATGAATAATGTAATCAGAGGTAGGACCTTGAACAAAGACAACACACCAGCCCCCGGAAAGATAAAAATATGAATTTAATTACAATACAATTGAAGAAGAAGAATGACACAATAAAGTACAATTTCTTTCTTTCTGAATACACTTAGTTCAGAAAGACATAAACTGAAGCTTTAAAATAACGGATACATTCATTAAAATTCAAACACTAATAAAAAATAAATGAAGTTAGCCGTTAATACTGAGAGTAAATTTCATCATAGAATCGAATGTTCATTTAACATTGTATTGTTACGTGATTCAAAATGATCTTGTTCGTCGACTTGTTTTTTTCTCTTCGCGTTGTTAGTCTCAACTGGAGTTTGCCCTTTGGTTGTACGTGGAATTACACAGCTCTGTCTTCTAACTTCCTTTTCCGTCTCTGAATTTCGACTTCCTCGCTATTTCTTACTCGATCTTCAAACAACTATTCTCCTTGTGTTTTTGGCGTCTTACAATCGTATGATTTTCGGCGGACTTTCCTGCTCTTATTGTTACGAAGGCACTGCTCCAAAATTACCCTCGGAGTCTTCTCCTATGTTGGACTTAATAATGCTGACCGTCTCTTGCAGACGTCTCCTAGACTGACTAACATCGTTTGATACGTAGTATATATTTCCCTGATTCTGGGATCCGACACACCCCCTTCCCTATACATTCGCCCAATCAGAATAAATGCTATTCCTATGGACCTTTTGGAACCCGTCTATCAAGATGCCAAAAATGCCACTTCATCACCCTATCAGTTGTTTCAAGTCACTTGTCAGCTTCTACGTGAAAACCTCGTATTTTTAAGCGTGTCAAACACCCAGTCCGTTTCCACTCTAAACAGTTCTAATAGCATGACCCAGTTACATAGACATTCCTACGTCCAACTCTACTCCAAGATAATTAATTGTCGGCTAGCCTACGAATTAATCAATAAATTTCACTGGCGAAAAATTTGGCACTTGACAAATATGCAGTAATCAATAATTATGAAAAGGCTGTAAAGACCTCAAAATATAAATAGATCAATTAAACTTTAATATAGATATATCTAACACATCTTATGTATCCACTTAATAAAGTTTAATCACTTTTGCTATCAAGGGTTTTTATGCAATATGTTTAATTTGTAATTTAGCACAAAATGGTATAAGTATACCTTCAAATATTATCGATTCCTTTTAAAATTCAGATCAATACACGTATCGTCTGTGATCAAAGGTACATTATAAATTTCTGAAACTTCACGCACATTATGCATATCATGTTACTGCAGCATATACTTATCTGCACAAATTATAGCAAGAATTTACTTTTAAAATATTCAAATTCATTGACCAAGTTATTACGTGTTGACATCAAATTTTAAATGGTAGATATAATAATTTTATGAGTTCTGCAAATTTAGCTCTTGATCAGCATTGTTCCATTTAATGCACTATTTTACTATTTCTTATGGGTTTACAATAAGAAAAATTCCATTCATATATGAACTTGGATCGTATTTACTTTCTTGAATGAAATCTACTCACTTAATAATAGTTATTGGTGACATCTTATCAACAACGGTTGGATATTAATTTTAATTTGATGCATAGACTCTACAAGTAACTAATGATTCAAGCTAAAGTGCAACAATGACCATTTTCTGCACGAGTATTAAGCCACAGCCCATCTTACAGCAGATCTTAACTTATAACTCTATTAGTTTATATAGTTCTATTTAAACAAAATACAGTCATAACTTTCGGTTGGTAGTGAAAATGATTACGCGTTCGAAAACCACTCTCAACAAACGATTATGTTCTTTTTATTCTTTTCAATATACCAATAAATGCATTCGCCTGATGTTTAATGCAAAGACGAAGTGTTTATCTGTAGCGCTAGTATATGTTTTTAAATACATAATTTAGCTAAAATGTCAACCTGTTGCACTTCTTGATGAAACTATATCTTTGTATGCACATATTCAATAAAAGATCTCTAAAGGAAGGAAAAGGATAAACATATTATGACTTTGACATTCTAATTGGATAGAAAATCATTTGACATTATGGACTTACTTATCTTCTTTTACTTGGGTAATAACACTCAATCTGAAAAGATGAAATTCAAAATATTCAAACTGAAGCAGGCGAAATTATCACCGGGGCAGCAATTTACATATCTTACAGACATTAATTTTAATACATCTATTTAAATAGATGAAACATTTTTAAACGTGGCAGGATATTACCAATATTTAACAGTTAGCCCTGGCATTAATGTGTCATGCATGTAAACAAATGACATATTTGCGATAGACCTTACCTGCGATCACTTCAATCAAAAGTACCCTAAGTCAAATTTCTTTACCAAAAAATATGTTAGGCCAGCGAAACGTTTCCTACTACAGCTTGGGAACAACCCCTCTAAGCTATCTTTAACACGATATTTAGATCGTGACAATGAGAGAAAGAGCCAGATTTATGCTCCTAACAGACGAAACATATTCTCAATTATACATGCAAGATTGCAGCTTCAATACGCTTTCCGAAAATGAGGAATTTCTTTCTCCAGCCATTTTCAATTAGTTGCATCTGGTCTATAACGTGCTGGAAACTGCACACTATAAAATATACAATATTTCATAACACAGCATTATATGAAATTATCATTTTTATTGATATATTATTTTCCTTACGCGTACTATCTTACTATCATCTTCAGCAAATGAGAAATAAGTGGGTGCCATCCAGTGGTTCCCATGAGATAAAACATTTAGTTTAGCTTATTGTTTTACGTAACATCTCTAGTATGATTATCAATAGCGTGTTGAAATATACATTTGGAGAGATGATTTTAATTTTCTTGTTTAACTAATAACCTTTACTTATGCCTCTCCTGCACTAGCCAATACATTCGAACCTTTCGTCTTGTGATATTTACTTGTGTCCCAAAGATATTTTATAAAACAAGATTAAAGTAATGTCAGTCTGATGTATGTGCACTATTATAAGCGCATTATTCAGTATTTGAGAATTAGGTACTTTTCCGTTAAGCACTTCATTCAGGTTCCACAATTCAGTTAAGTAAGAGATAGCTTAATTGAAACAAAAGTTTAAATTATCCATGGTCCACAGTCAAAAAAAGCTAGACTTTGTATGTTGATTACATTTATATCTCTTCTGTTGATGTTGATAGCTGCAAAATATACTTTACGAAACTTATTTCATCTTATATTCCATGATGATTTGTCTTAAACCTAAAACAACCTTCAATTTGTCCACAATACATCGTTTGAATGACTCCAAACAATACTCACACTGGAAAAAAGACCAGTCCATTGTTTGCTGCCTTTGCCGTCCTCATCATAGTATAAAAAGAAGCGGACTGACTCTCCCTTTGTGACGCAGTTTCCGAATCTCATGGAGTATAGAAATTATTTAGGTGCCAACCTGATTATTCATAAAAATTTCAACTTTCACTTTGAATGTCTTTAAACTCATACACATAAAAACTCCTAGATCCCATGCATGTTTTCAACCTTGAATAGTCCGTTAACTAAACAAGTCATAAACATGGTCACAGTTTAGACTGGATTCATCATAGACCTGATGATATTATTCTCCGATCCACCCTTGTATCCACGAACGTGCATCAATTAGCCCTTCATTATATGCCATCTGGACGTATCAGTCCCTAACCCAACACCTGTATTAGCTACTAAGAGAAACCTCTGTATGATAAATAGAACCAATCTAATGCAAGAAATCCAAGCAAACCTAAAAACTTTCAACAAGATAACTGTCTGCGTTCATTGCTTGATAAGCATGCCCCAGAAACCAAGTGCAAAGTATGCATTCAAAGTGTTCTCCATGGTATAGCAGTATTTCAAACCAGTCTCTCGCGGCCAAATGAGACCGCCCTATAGCGAAGAGGCTTTGGATTTCCAACAGACTCACGATTCATAAACAGATATATGAAACAGCTAAGAAGAACGTTATAGTCCATTTAGCCATATTATTCCAGTTCAGTACTAAGATCATGGAGAGTTTCAACTGCAAAGAGCTCTTCGAGATTACTAACACACTAATGTCAAGGAACCAATATACACCACTTCCAACTAACCTCTCCGGTAGACCTTCCGGACCCGTTTGCAATTTTTTTTCCGTGAGATGGTACAAACAACTAGAGATAAGCTTGACAACACAATTTAAACTGACTCGTCGTCGCCATGCATTTGCGATACAGAATTTCAGCGACAACCATTTGCAGCATTTGAACATGTCTATATGGATTCAGTATGGACAATCGTGATGAAGAGAGCATCAAAGTCGAGTTCACGGGATCCAATTCCAACACGACTGCTGCTTGAGCGCTTAGATTAACTTTTGTCTTCACTAACTGGTGTTAATAAGACCTCTCTCCCTCATCTGGAGAATTCACATCATGCCATTGTAGATTACGGAACCGTTTCGAGCATGTATTTGGCATTCGCAAAACTGTCTTAGTGTGGTTCGCGTTCTACTTAATCAACAGGATACAAATTGTATTAGCAAATGGAATACATTCCAGCCCAGTTGATCAATGATGTGGAACTTTCCATAAGGGTCTGTTCATGGACCCGTTCAATTCATTATAAATACTCAGCCGTTCTCAAGTGTCATAGATCATCATCCAGTGTCTCGCCAAATAAACGTTGATGACATCAAAATATACAAACCTAGCAACCCAAATTAAGCTGATGCTAACATCCAAGGAGTAGAGAGGTGCATTACTTATGAGAAATCATGGATGACATGTAACAAGCTGCAGATGAATGATAATAAAGCTGAGGCCATTCTGATCAAAACACAAAGATTTTCGCATTGACAGTTTTTATTCAAACAATACATTTCAGCAACACAAACATTAAATTTGCACAGTCAGTATGAAACTTACGTGTTACTCTGGACAGTTCTCTACTATTACACCAACATACCATGAACATTTGCAAGGCTGCATACCTTGAACTGTGTTCAATATTACTTTCAAGACTCGACTACTGTAACTCAAGTTCTGTTTAGTTCTTCTCAATATCTACTACTGAAACGTAATACGTTCAAACGAGAGCTGCTTGGATCATCTTTAGGGTACCACGATCAAAGAACACGTCCCTGCTCCTTTGTACCCTACACTCGCTATCCCTTCGATCCAGAATCAAATCATCATCATCATCATCATCATCATCATCATCATCATCTGTCTCTTGACCTAGTGTGGTCGTTTTGGCACTGTGCTGCTTAACATCTGACCAGTTCCTTCCACTTAACTCGATCATGTGCCACCAATGCCTGTGTCTTTGGAAAACTTTTCCTGGTCCATTCTGTGATGGTGTCACTCCACTTTTGTCTCTGTCTACCTATCATTCTACCACTTTGAACACTACCCTGCAGTACTGTTGTGGATAGACTGTTGGCTCTAGTGACATGGTATTACTATTTCAGCTTTCTCTTTTTAACATTGGTGAGGAGGTCTATTGGTGCCTATTTTGTGCTTGATGGTGATGAAGACTTCTTTATTTGTGATGTGGTCCATGTAAGAGATGCCAAGGATGGTTCTGTAGCATCTCATTTCAAGTGCCTGAATTCTTCCTTGTAATTCTGCACTCATGATCCAGCCATCAAATGAATACAGAAAGATTGAGATTACTAGAGCTCTCAATAGTCTGACTTTAGTTTTCAGACAGATATAGTAGCAGAGAGGGCGAATCGGACAACTTTATAGAAGTGTCTATTTGGCAAACCTCCAAAATCGAAAAAAAAGTTTCCTTTGGAGACGCAAAGTCTATGTTGCGCTCTCTGAAATTGACTGAGCGTGACTAAAGAAATTTCTAAAGAGATCATAATCCATATCTTCACTGCACCAAGTCTGGTGAATATTTTGTAGCGTATGTGTGTCAACTCCATTTAATAGAGCAAGAATATTGCAATTATCTCTGATCACTTTTGGTATTTGTGTGTATCGTTGAGTGACATATATCACATAAGTTTTTTATGCCTACCTCTGGAACATATCCTAGCAGTATTCTTTTGATTGTCTAGCATCACATCGTCATATATCCTATCTGATCTAGAAGATGATCATGATGATGCACAAGGTGCAACTGGTGAAACAAAATCGCAGGTGGAATTTCTCAGAGTGGAGTTTCGGTTAGTGGTCTTG
Organism: Unio delphinus; assembly: GCA_029339505.1. Taxonomy (NCBI): domain Eukaryota; kingdom Metazoa; phylum Mollusca; class Bivalvia; order Unionida; family Unionidae; genus Unio; species Unio delphinus. Next base: position 664,569 of record JAQISU010000281.1, on the reverse strand, counting down.
TTCGTTGTCTTAATAATATTATCGGAGACATAGCATGATTAGATATTCTCATTGGGGCAGAACGAGCCGGTAATAACTCATTGATTGTCTAGAATCACATCATCATATACGACTAAATTGTTAATACTGCCATCAATAACATCAATGCTCGGTGCTTCCTCGATATCGGTTATAAACTCAATAATATCCTCATCGATTTCCGATTTTGCTTTCTCGTTAAAATCCTTTAACACCTCGTAACATCGCTGATCGTCTACACTCGGGCTACTAAATACAACTTGTCCCATTTCATCCATCTCGTTATCAAATTAAGTAGCAGTTGTGTCTTGCCACTTCCAGATGGTCCGATTATAATCATGCGAATAGAATTTGGTAGCACTGAACGATGCTTAACTGGTTCTCGTGTTTTTGTCGCCGAAACATCAATTACATTCATGTTATTATAAATAAATTATGGATCTATATTGTCTGAAATACAAGACGCGTACTAGCACAAACGACTTGACGACGATTACAACTAAAATAACAGAATAGCACTTGCTTATAAATGTGTAGAATGTGGTACAAAAAAAATTAGATTTGTTTCTATGAAATCTGGAGATGTTTTTGTTTTGAAATCGAGGAGGTGATATTGCAGCCAAGTTAGTAAATCTCCCAGGAACACCATGGGCAAAATGTCGACGAGAGAAACATCGTCCAGGGTATAGTTATTGTGGACCCGGAACCAGACTTGACATCAGACTCGATGATCAAAACCTACCCCGACCCGGTTAAAACGCAATAAACGATATTGATAAGGCGTGTGATGCTCATGATGTTGCTTATAAAAGCAGCAATCTGCAACACAGACGTATTGCATATGTAAAATTAATTCATGTGTTGAATTCTATCATTGAGAAATGCTTCAAAGAAAAGTTGGATTCATGGTTGATAAAATCGGCGATGAAAAGTAAATTGATGCTGGGTGCAGGTAATTAATAACATCATGGAATCTATTTATTATTCCCCAAGATTATACTGGAGGAGTAAATCAGCAATCAATAAACTCGCTAGCGCTGCAAGGGTGAAAAATACCACTGTAGCGGATTGGTTATCCAAACAGGCGATATGGCAAATGTATCTACCACCGCCTAAAACAAATTAATCTCTCGCCTTTTGATGTCAGAGTACCTAATGAGGTTCATCAAGCTGATATATTATTTCTGCCGCATGATGTTGTTTACAAGTATGCGCTAACCGTAGTGTATGTTGAGAGTCGATACAAACAAGCAGAACCTCTAGAGATAAAATCATCAACTGAAGTAGCTTATACGTTGTAAAGGATTTATGGACAAAGCCCTCTGCATTGTCCAAATCTATTACAAGTCGATCCTGGCAGGGAATTTCAGGGTGAAGTGTTATCAACAATGAAGCATCATAATGTGTCCATCAGACGAGGACATACTGCATTACATCGCGATCAGGCAATTGTTGAACGATTTAATCGGACATATGCTGAGCGGTTATTTGGATATAAATACGCAAAGGAGTTTATTCAGGATAAGCTCTCCTGTGTCTGTTGCACTCAAGACAAATCAGCATCATATTATCTCTGGAATGACCTAGTCTCCTATTTTTTTCTTTCTACGGTAAATTGGCAGGGGTCTTTATCCGACCAACACCAACGCATTATACAATTGCTACTCGCGCAGTGATTATTCTGTTGTTGTTTTAGTGTGAGTATAAATTCGGCATCAATGTCAAATTTTGTGTTATTTTTTTGTCTTGTTGTTTATAACCAGAGAGTTTTTTTCTGACTATATTATCGCTGACAATATCACTTATTGTAGTGCCATTATAGTCTAAAACAACTTTTCGAAGTTAATTTATTTTTCGTACATTGGACACTGCAAGATAAACTAAATTATACCACTCTTAGCGATTATCTATGATCCAAACAAATGTATCGGATATAGTCAACCACTGCGAAGAATGTACCGTCGCTGCGTATCCTAGCTTCCATGGGGATTTATCAGCACGCAAAACATCTTCGACGACATTGATATCAACCAACACAATATCATTTAACACTAAAATCTGCTTTTCACTTTGTCCTGAAATATCAACTTCGATATTTTGTCTTCGTGAATCCTTGGGTCTATAACAAAATGACAATAGAAGTGTTGCACATTTTTTTGTGTGTGTTAAATAATTTCATCTAAAGTGTATCTCTGACTATATTTCTACTTTCCACTATCAAATCGTTTGGTCTCCACGCTTCCCAAAAATCATTTAATGGGGTTTATTAAATTATTTCACGTGCTATTTCACATTGGATTCTATCCGGTTGTAATCTAATTAGTTTCTTGAACTCGTGTAATTGTTTATCAGGTGATTTATGATCGGTATTAATTTCTTCATATAGTCTACAAAATTCTTAAGCCAATTATGTGGGGATAAACCGACAAATGGTGGTGGTTGACCATAATCGCCACACATTATCACTTTTGTATTCGCTAGCAATAACCACTTGAGAAACCTTTGCAATACATCAAACGACACTGTGCATATCTCATCCCAAATGAGGATTTCAGGAATATAAATTTTCGCCCATTCGATCAGGAGTCCATTCGTCACCTTTCCATCGAAAAAACTGTGATAAGTGCAAGCATTAAGTCCTCGTTTTTTCATCTCTCTTGCAAGTCTGTATGTTGGTTTTAGCACAATCATGTTTGATTTCCCTCGAAATAATTCGATAGCACGAGTCGTCTTCCCTGACCCACCTCATCCGTTTAACTAACTGGTTTTATATCTACATATTGGATCGGAACACGATGGTGCATTAGATAATTCTGATATCTGATTAATTTTCAAGTAATTGATTTCAATTGTAACATCTGCTGATTTGAAGTAATCACGCATTATTTCTTTTTTAATTCTCCATGATCCCCAACTCTCGTCTGAATTAGTGAATTCAGTCACTGCTTCTTTATGTTTTACGTCTATATAAAATGAATCAGTGGCGACCCTAACTGCGGATTCAGGAAAGCTATTTATCATCGAAAGTAAATTAATAGAAGCATAAGCTAGCATAGACGACCGTAAATACGTATACTGTGGATTTTCTCCATCTGTGTAAGTAACAATTGTACTTCATCTGGTTCCATCGTACAAGAAAGGGTCTTTACGATCGACGTTACATCTGCGATTATAAAATCGTATTCAGTATCATCTATAATTAACCGAGAAGAATAACGTTTGTGGTCGTATTTTCCACCTTGTGTGAACTTATCAATTATTCTTCTACCAAAATATTTTGCTTGTTTATTTCTAACTTCAAATATTTATTTGGACCATTTCACGATATATTCTTCGTCGAGATCGGGGAATTGTTTTTTGTTTTTGTTTTTGGTGATTATACTATGTAGACTATCGGGTGGAGATAACCAGATTTCAGTTTGTTTCCGATATGATATAATTGCTTCACTGACAATCAGCGATATCAGCATTTAGAATCAATCATATACCGTAAAAACACTATTGGCATCCAGTGTTTTTCAGAGATGTGTCTACCAAGCCAAACGTAGCAGCATGGATGAAGTGCTTTAGCCAATTGAAATGATACCACACGAGCGAATTCGGTTAAATCAAAAGGGAATTAACTCGTGTGAGCTTGTGTATATGGTTTTGAAGCGACGATAACTCTTTGTTGTAGTGACGTATCTCAATGGGATTTTTTGATGACTGATAGACAGACTGAATGGCTTTATTTTGTGTAGGTTTGACTAGAAAATTTATAATTTTGTCAACGATTTTTAATTACAGTGAAATCTACAATTGATATACGAGTTTTATCTACGGTATACATTATTCGTCAAATTCTTTACGACATATCCAGCAGTTTAGCTATATATTATATTCAGAATTATAGACTTATAGATCTCGAATATTAGCGTATTCCGTTATCGGTTGGATCTCGTCTTGGGGCCCATCTTTCAAATCTCGTTGCAGGTATTATTGTCGACGGAACTGATTTGGAAGGTCTTTCTGTATAATAATTGGGGCCTTAAGCAATTCGAAATTCACACCGTGAAACCACCATACATCACACACCGTCACACTGTGTGAATACGTTTAGCATTGAACCCGGGGTGATTTAGTTGGGGGTATGGTGGTTTCAGTTTGAATGTTGAACAGCCCCGTATGTGTATGTGATGTGTGTCCACATATAATCTATTGTTATATGTTGTATTGTCTTGTGCTGTCCTATTTGTAAATATCATAATTTTTCATTGTAAATACCATATCATTTCATTGTAAATACCATTATGTAAATACTTGTAAATATCATATCATTTCATTGTAAATACTATTATGTATATACTTGTAAATACCATGTATATACCTATATATCTACATGTAAATGTGTTTTCCATTCACCAAGCATACCTTCTTGGAGTTCCAATCCGTTATTTGACGAGATAGATCTTCTCTCGGACACTATGTTTCGTGGTACCTCTGGGCCCGGTCAGATGTGAGTAACACCTGAGGGGTTCCAAATGGGGTTTCTCATGTACAACACCTTAGAGCGAACACAGTCCATATACAAAAAACGAGTCCAAATTGACCCCCAATTTTTTTATTTCATATTAAAATATATAATATATCATATAATGAATTTACAAAATATGAAGGTCATTATTAACGAGATTTCAAATTTTGAAAAATCAAGAAATTCAATTGTCAGATAAATTAGGTTGTGATCGGATTTTTTTTCAGATTTTCAAGATATTGATGATAGCGCTCGGAATAATAAATATGTATTATCGAAATCCTATTCTTTTATAAAGAGAATTCAACCCGCTATTTATGACTCCCTCGCAGATAACAATGACATCAACAAGGTCGTCCCGTTATCCACTGCTGTCAAAAGGGTCAGAAGTGAATTGGGGCAACAATATGAAATCAAACGCACAATCAACTCGAAAATCAAAACAATGAAAGAGATTATCCGCCAAAATGAAAATTCCCCCACCAAACCCCGATTGCCTCAACACAGTGAATAAAATTCTCACCATGGATTGACATGTACAATACCCATACCTCTTTGCCAACATGAGTATAGACATGTACGGAACACAATTTCTATAACCTCAATGATTAAATTACCGAGATAAATAATTCTATAGACAGGTATGCGCTTGCTTGCATAGAACGAATTTGAATGAGTTGAGATTCTTAAGACAGGTAAGATAGTGTTCGGTGATTTATATCACTGGTGAATGATTACCACGCGGAAGTAGTGTCGGGGTGAGTTTTTACTTACAATTTAGATCGTATATTATATTTATAATAGTTTGTGAAGCCCTAACAACTAAATTAGCACGCGAACGATTAGTTGAGATTAGAAATATATTCCGATTCGCGATCCCGTTCGAAAAAAGCTCCGAACAAGACAAGAATTTCAAACCGATTTAACAACGTGAAACGAAAACTTATTCAAACCAATAACTACTGCAGCGGGGAAAGTTGTATCGACCACTGAAAAAGCCATATGGGGAGATATTCCTGAGGAACAACAAGACAAAAAACCCAGCCCTTCTTCCTATACTTGAATATATAGCAAAGAGATCAAAGCAAACAAAGAAATCTTTAAAAACACTTCCTGGTGATATAATAGCCGCTGAACGACTTGAGGAACAACAAGAATAACAAGAACGATTGCAACGAGGACAAGAACAACCTGAACCCGTTGATGACCAACCTGAACCTGTTGATGACCCACCTGAACCCGTTGATGACCCACCTGAACTCCCGAGAGAGAGAGAGGGGAACATTCACCTGAAAATATATTTCCTACCGAACCTCCCGAAATAAAACTAAAGGCAGAAGTTGATCCCACACAAAGTGCAACTGGTACAACTGAAAAATTCGCAAGAGGATATCCAAGGGGGGTTTCAGGTACTGCTCTAGTTCGTTGTCCTAATAGTATTCTCGGGGATATACCACGATTAGAAGTTCTCGTAGGAGGGAAACGAGCTGGAAATATCTCACCGGAAATAATTAATGAGGAGGCTGATATCTGCAGACGACTATTTGAGGGTGGTATCATGGATATTGGTCTATATCGAGCATTTATCGATGATCTAACGGACGGTTGCCACAGTGATTAAATCACCACATTAGCTAAATATCATTTAAACACGATGATCATACACTACAACCACAACAAACCAACCATGGTCTATGTAGTAAACTTACGATTGCCGGTTTATAGAGAATACTATGGAGATGGTCTCGGCAATACCATTGCAGGGTCATTTGCACAAATGGCTCCAAAATTAGCACCAGTCGCAAAACAATTATCAATGAAAGCTATTGATATTGTTCGTGATAAGGGTATTAAGCGCTGTTGGTGATGCCGGGAAATCATGTTCCGTGGTTTAGGAAAAACTAGTAGCTTTAGTTAGAAGACGAAAGAAACCAACAATGACTTCGTCATTGGTGACTTCGTCACCGGTGATAAAATCACTAGGACCACTACCATCTACGGAAATTATGCCTGCAAGTATTAGCAAAATAACAAACAATGCAGTGGATCAAACAAATAGCATTACTCAGCAGCGACCAGGATTACATTACTGCAAATATGATAGCGGGAAGAGGTTCGACATCTTTTGATTTAGATGCCCCAGTACCCAAGAATGATTCTGTACGCAATTATCAGTTCTATTCCTATAATGCAGTACAACCAAATAGTCGATCAAGAATCGAACATCAAGTCCAGGATACCGGCAAATACTTCCTACCCGCTGTAGCGTTTATCGAAGTAGAAGGAGAAATTGTAACAAATGATCCCGACCATAATGATCCACCATATGACCTAAATGTCAGTTGGTTTTGTCAATAATGGTATCATGGCGCTATTTGAGAGTGCTAGATATACGATTGATGGAAGAGAGATTTAATCTATAGAACACCAATAGTGGTGTCAGCAAGATACTCTGATGATTATGCAGCATCGGCAGGTCCATCTATGATGTTCACCAAGTATAGTACTGATCACGCTGATCACATTCAGTACATTAAATGAAATACACCACACGATACCGCAGTTGATCCTCAACCAGTTAATATTGAACATCAAGTTAGACCATCTGCTGCCTTTGATGTCATAAAGGGTATTAATAATTATTACAACCTAGATTTTGCAACACGCGTATTAATGTTGAAAGGACGGCATCGACAATTTTCATGCGCGATTCCACGGCATCATATATTTGGATTCTGTAGAAATGTTAAAAAAGTTATCTATGGAGCGAAGCATACAGTAGTCCTCGTGCGATAAGGTAGTGATAATGATGCAATCTGGCACGGTGCTGCTGTTCCCAATGCTGTAGGTCCAGTCACTCCTGGAAAAGTAAATATATCAATGTTATCACTGTGGATGCCAGTAATAACCCCATCAATCGCCGCAGAGGAAAAATTACTATCGTTTATGGATCATGGAGGAAAATCATTGCTATCATGGTTAACAACAACAACGGATATTAAGGAGGAGGATGTTAATGGTGTATTTACTTGGCACATGGCATCAAAGCAAGGTGTTGCTGCTCCACGTCATATATTTCTTGCGTTACATGATAGGGCGCGATTAAATAACCAAACACGCAGGCATATGATATTTGATCAATTGGCTGTTAATGAAGTCTCGTTGAGGATAAACGGCCAAAAGGAACCATCCGAGAATATTTTACTTAATTACGATCAAAACCAAATAGCACACGCGAATAATCGTTTGCTGACATTTATGGGATGTGATAATAATGTAGATACCTGTCTGCAAATATCACAGTTGGATTTTAGAAAACTATATCCTATCTACTATTTGTCATTGGAACATCTTGATTTAACAAGACAGTCCACCGTTGACATACACTTCCGAGCCCATGTAAACCCTCGTGGTGCTACTAATTACAGAGCAGTTGCTGTCATTCTCAGTGACAAATCAATGATATTCGAAGGTGTTGGTGGACGAATGAGGGTAGTTGATGCACCAGTAAAAAAAATATGTAGACAATTAGATCAATCTGTTATTAAATAAAATGTCATATAGTCATGTTAGTGTTACGTTAACTCCAAGTCAAATTAAAAAATTGCAATCGGAATCAGCTAAAAAATGTAGAACCACGATATCGCTGGAGTACAATCCGATGTCTGGTGGTCAGAATAAACTGTCATTGACAACTCGTAAGATAAAACACTTCCATGATGCCATCAAAGATTAAAAAGGTGGTTTAGGTCACTCTCTCAAAAAAATGATAAAAGTAGGTGGTATATTCCCACTTTTCGCTGCGTTAGCAGCGTTGATTGCGGCAGCGGCCCCAGCGGCAGCAAAAGCTGCCGCGCTAGGAGCCGTTGGTACAGCGTTAGTGATGGCACTAAAGAAAGCTATCGGACAGGGATACAAAAGAAGAAACGATCAGGAAAGGGTCTAAGACTGCCAGGAACTCCGTATTCATGGTACAACGGAAATGGCCTGAGACTAGGAACAGTTTACTAACAATAGTTCCCATGTCAAATTTTGATCTACTCAATGTTGTGAAAAAAACCAGAGATAAAAAAAAATAAATAGGTGTTTTTATGCGAGAACAATTACCACAACAACCAAACAACACTGAAACAGGTATCATTAATCTCGATAACAGCACCGGACCTAGAACTCACTGGGTTGCATAGGCGATTGATCCGCGCGTGGTTGTTTATTTCGATTCATATGGATTAGCACCGCCTAAAGAATTTATGCGTTATATAAACCACTTAAAAATTCCTATCTGGTTTTCTACGCTACCAACACAGAAAATGAATGACCCACCAATATGCGGCATAGAAGTATAATTTACTCAATTCTATTTCATCATCGGGAAAACCATCACACAAAACCGTACACGAATAAACTAGTAATCGCTTTTTAGAGAGAAATTATAGAGAAAAAAAAATGATTGATATTTGGGGGAAATCTTTATCAAGCCTAAAAACGAAACATCCGCGGAAATATCTGCAACCGGTGATGTAAAAAAATAATCGAAGATGAAATCTATGAAATGTTAAACCTAGCAAGTGTTGATCCAAAGAAATAGTTGTACTTCAAGATCGTCAGGGAAAATTGAAAACTAGTAATGTTTCCCTTGATGATATTGTAGTTAAACAACGCTGTGTAACGGAAATTACTATTGCGGTATTTTCCAATCAAGGTAAACTCAAACCTATTGTGGATAGAATTAACAATTTAGAACCATTAAAAAAACTACGCGATGAATATGACGACCATATAACTAAATTCGATCGGTTTTCTGAATTACAAAGAAGTATAATTGACAATATTGACAAACCTCTATTAGATTTCTTTGGAAATCCACCGGTGATCACACCGAAACTCACAGAGATAAAAACAGCTATGTTATAACTAACAACACTACAATCTAGGTATGAAGATCATGTTGAGAAGTTTTCAATTATTAGTAAAAATCTTACTGAGAAGAACCTCATTAGATAAACTCGACATAAAACTCATAGATGTAAAAACAATCCATCGAAGAGATCGAAAAGATCAACGATGTAATCAAGGATGATTTACCTAGGATGATAGAAAAACTTGAAAAAAACTAAGATTCCTCATGAGAAAACTAACAACGTAGTAGACACAATTCAACACGGATCATTTACGTGGACACCACAAAATAATATATTGAATATCACCGCGACGGTCACAGATATTTATCGATTAACACTAGTGTCGCCGACTCATTTTAATATTTCATCAACGAGTTCATCTGGGTCTACAATATGATATCAACGATCGTCGACAAAGGAACAACTGAATGATTCACAATAATATCCACTGATAATAATTTGGCTAGGATTTCAGTAACATGGTATGGAATTCGTAGCGGATTTAAGTAAACAACCGAATTGAATTCGCTGAAGAATTTAACACTAGCAAATTTAACGCCAGCGATTTGAAATCTATTATAATGAATAAAATGTCATCATTGGCAACGTCACAACAGTATCGCTATGATCAGGTCAGAGAATTTCAAACTAAAATCAAAACACTCACTAAGGAGTATCAAGTAAAGTAAAAGAAATACCGACGATGAATTACCGCAGTTGACGTTACCGTGTACTCGGTATCAGGTGTAATCACCGGAGCCGGTATAATACTCTCCTCGGTGACAATTGTTGCCCCGATAGCTGTTCAAATTTGTATATCAGCGACGACAACAATTGCGGGAATTATTTCAATCATCGTGCAGCCAACGAAAACTACAAGATTACGTAGTTAAGATCCATGTTGTGTCAACCGCATACTTCCATTTATCCTTGATGATATCGTCGTCACTCGATGACACATTAATATCCGATAGTGAGTTTTCAGCGATGGTACTTGTTTATGATTCCACGATATCAAAATTAGAAAAACAACACGAATATAATAACAATGGCAATATCGCAAGAACTACTTCAACGAATGGCGGGAAACACAACTCCGGTGAAAACCAGCATGATATCAATAACCTCAACTAATCCTGAATTCAGTGTGAATTTCCCTACTGCTGTTTCAGTTAAAGAAATAGCACTAGCAAGACTACGAGTATACCACAGTTGGTCTAATATTAGATCAGTACCATTCGGTGGTCAACAACCGAATAATTCCTTAATTGTTTGCGAGTAAGAATAAACAAGACGTGACTCCACACTAGAACGTTGTTTCGCTACCATCTGGGTCTTACCAAATCGAACATATCAATAGCGAATTACAACGCAGAATAAAATCCATTTCAACGAAGGAATCAAAAATCGCTATAACAGTTCATGAACCAACACTATCATCCGCGATTGAAATAAACTCATCTGGGTATGCCGCAGCAACCAAATAATTCCCTGGTGTTTGCGAGTAAGAATAAACAAGACGGAACTCCTGACTGGAACGTTGTTTCGCTACCATCTGGATCATACCAAATTGAACAAATTAATAATGAATTACAGCGCAGAATAAATTCCATTACTGGAAAAGAATCGAAAATCGCTATAACAATTCACGAGCCGACGTTATCATCCGCGATTGAGATAAACTCACCCGGGTATGTCGTATATATCTATCAGAGTTCGAAAAGAACCGTGCTAGGATGGCCTGAAACCCCACCTCGGACATCTTATCAAATACCACCAGAACCACAAAAATCCGACTATAAGTATGATAAGAAATCATATCATGATGCAATGATATCACACGATACAAATTTTGGAGTTTTAGATTTCTTTAGTGGACGGATAGAAGAACGAAGCGGCGGATGGTTTCAACCAATTCAATGTAAAACTAATGAACATTTTATAAAAATAATTAATGAATATGAAAAATATAAAAATATATTGCGATAAAAACTTTCTAAAGAATCTCCGCGAGATGAGATAATCAAATACATAGAAATATGTAATCAGATTATCACTGACATTGAAGTATTTAATTTATGGATTATTCAAACAATCTTAAATGCTGTAAATTCTAAATCAAGAACAGAATTTGCAAAAACATATAATTTACGCGTAGAGACTTTTTCAGCATTTAAACTGCACGGGTATAATGTAGATCAATTAAAGAATAAACAAAAGATCTCCTCGATGAATACTTTCCACAAATACTCGCCGCTTGGAAGAAAATGCCACAACAAACATCTATCCTCAAACATAATAACGACCCAGAAGGGAGTGGTAGGCATATTGATCCTCAAAATGTTAACATATCCTCGGTGATTGCAGTGAATTTAGTATGCGATATTATCGAAGAAAGTTATCAAATAAATCTCGAAAGATCAAATCAAGCTCAACAAGGATATATTTTATACTCAATTGCACCAACAGCTCCACCCGGATTTGTAATCATTGAGGATCCAACTAATCCAGTGAATATGCGATGTCATAATGATTCGTTAACGGGAATTTCTTTCAAACTCACTGACCAGTCCAATAATCTAATTGATTTACGAGGTGAGGTTTTACAAATTAGCCTGTTTGTGAAATCGTAAAAGATTTTCATCGTAAAAAGATTTTTACCCCCATAGTAGCAGAGAGAGCGCGACGACTTTGCGTCTCCAAAGGAAACTTTTTTTTCGATTTTGGAGTAATCCTTGGTTTGCCAAATAGACGCTTATATAAAGTTGTCCGATTCGCCTTCTCTGCTGCTGATGTTCTTGTCTCTCCTGATGAGTCTTAGCTTTGACATAGCTGCCGTTGTTTGTGTTGCTCATGGTACAATTTCTGCTCTTGATCCCTCTTCCGTGATTATGGAACCTAGATATTTGAAAAGGCCCACTGTTTCCAGTTCCTGTTCTCTGACTTTAATGTTGGTTGAGATTTGTTTACCACTATTTGTCATCAACTTTGTTTTCTCAGCACTTACCTCCATGTCAAATCTGGAAGATGTTTCATCCAGGTTCTTCACTAAGGTGGCAACTTCATCTTCATCTGCCAGCCCATCAATGTCGTCTGCAAAGCGTAGGTTCATGATGATACGCTCTCCAGTGCTGACTGTCCCACAGTGGTTTATCAGGACTTCGCTCAAGATGCTCTCTAAGTAAATGCTGAAAGGCGTGGGTGACAGGAGACAGCCTTGCCGTACTCTAACTATTGTCTTGAACCAGTCCTCCACAGTACCGTGAGCAATTACTGCACTGGTAGCCTTGGTGTACAACTGCTTGAAGGTGTTGGTCAACTTTTGACCAATGCTGTACTTCTTCATTTGGCCCACAATGCCTCATTCCACACTCTATCAAAAGCCTTTTTGATATCTATGAACACATGATAGATGTCTTTTTGATGCTTTGAGTACTTTTCACACAGAACCCTAAGATTGAAAATTTGTTCTGTTTTGCTTCTTCCACTCCGGAACCCTGCCTGTTCTTCAGCGATTATTTTGTCTGCTTGTGGGTTCAGTCTGTTCAAGATGATCTTCAGCATCATCTTACTAGCATTGCTGATCAAACTGATAGTTCTGTAATTTTGACACAGCTGGAGATTGCCGTTTATATGGGGAGTGTTATAATCATTGACTGGGTCCACTGTGTTGGCCATTCACCTGTCTGTCCGATCTTGTTGCAGATTTGTTTTAGTAGTTATATCACTGATTCCCCACCATTTTGATACGTTCAGCTAGGATGTTATCTACTCCAGCTGCCTTTCCATTTATCAGTGCTCTTATTGCTGACTCCACCTTTCCTTTGAAAATGGGGAAATCATCATTATTTGTGGAGTTTGTAACTTAAAGCACCTCTGGCTCTCCTGTGGACGGATGGTTGTCGAGTTCCTTACAATACTCAGTCCATCTTTTTGCAATGTCACTTGCTTCTGTGAGCCATTTTCCATTTTCGTCTTGAATGGTACTGACTCTTGGTTGTTTGTGAATGATGATGTCTTTCACAATTTGGAATGCCTTTTTGCTGTTATTCTTAATCAGACTGCTCTCTATTTATGTGCACTGTTGTCCAATCCACTCTTATTTTGCTTAAATTGTTTCTGACATTCTTGTTTATTTCTCGATATTCTATTGCCCCTTTTGTGTGTCCGGTGTTTTTTAGGTCTCTTCGGGCATCACACAGATTCAGAATCTCTTCTGTAACCCAGGGTTTGTTCTTTGGGTAATCGAGGTCAATGATGTCCTTGGCAACTGTTGTCATGACAGTGTTGAAAGTGTTTGAGGGCAGTGGCATATGCTCTATCTGTTCGGGACATGGACGAACCCGCCCATACACGAGTCTCCTAAAGCCTTGCAGGTTGGCTTTGGTTAGCCAAAGGCTAAGGGAGTAAACCTTAAAAGAAAATCAGGAATGGAGACCCTAAGGCAGTTGGACGATGTACTACATCCCCTTCTGGCAACTCCTTGGTCTGGAGAGGGATGGGCTCCGCCAGCCGACTTTTGCCCAAGACACACTGATAATGCTGAACAAATCTGAAGTTATCATACTGGATCGGTCGTCGCCCGGGTCAACAAGGACCGCGTCTGCCGTAGTCCACCAGGACGGAGGTGACAAGTGTGCTACTGGTACTTTGCATAAAATCAGAGCGGGAGACAACGTTGTCATCGCGACCCGGAACATTATATTTCTGGGACAAACTGGAAGGTTCCAAGAGTTGACAAATGAGATGGAATACTACACATGGCACATACTGGGACTCTGTGAAGTAAGATGGAAAGCCCTGGGAGAACACTTAATTGAAGATGGGTATATTTTCAACTATAGTGGATAATTGGATAAGTACATAAATGGAGTAGGCTGCCTTGTAAACGAAGCCATCAAGGGATCTTTGCTTGAATGTCTCCCCATATCTAGCAAAATCATCTCGATTCGTCTGAAAGCATCCCCCTTTAACATCACAATTATCCAAGTCTATGTTCCAACTACTGATCATGATGATGAAGAAATAGAGGAGTTCTAAAACAACCTTCAGGGTGTAATAAACATAGTAAGTAAAAACGACATCCTTATTATCCAAGGAGACTGGAATGTCAAAGTTGGCAAAGATGCTCTAAAAGACTGCGATGATCATTGTGGACCTTCTTGCAATGAGCTTACCAATGAAAGAGGGAGAAGAATGCTCGAGTTTGCAAGCTACAACAACTTGGTATTAGCCAACACCCTGGGCCAACATAAAGCTTCACGATGTTGGAACCCATCATAACCAGATCGACTACATACTGGTTCAAAACCGTTACCGATCCGGCATCAATATAGACAAAAACAAGAACGTTACGAGGTGCTAATGTTGGGAGTGATCACAACCTCGTAATTATGAACCTCCGAGTTAGGTTGAAGAAACTTAACAAGCCAAAGAACATTAGGCTCAAATTCAACCTTGAACAACTGAAGGACCCTAATATCTGCAAGTCATTCCAAGCCACAATTGGAGGAAACTTTGCTCCACTCCTTGTGATGGATGCTGATGTTAAAGTAATGACAGACACTTTCAACACTGTCATGAGAACAGAAAACATATAAACAGTTGAAAATATTTAAGGTAGGTAACAGTATTAGGTCCTTAAGTTTGTTCTTCCAGTTTTGCAGTCGACAAAGGTGAATTTTAAGAGCACTCTTGAATGGGATCACTGTATTAATGTATTAATATTCCGGATTGTTATCGAAAACGTACAAAAATCAGTCAAATATTAAGAAATTTGAAATTCCTCCTTGTGTGGAAATCATCTGAAATAATTACTCTATGTTTTATATGCCATGTTTTGGAGGAAAATGGGATATTATTTCGGACAACGTCACTCCATATAAATAATGCAGATAACAACATATACCATGTTTTGTCTACTGCACAAAGACTTATTTATCACGCAAAGACGAATTACGCTTTTTGTTAATGTGAGTGTCTAGTACATAACGAAATGATAGTTTCGTTCCACTTTTGGCAGCGTCGGACAGGTAATATATGGGTGTCGAGAGTTCGATATCCGACCAGGCAGTATGGGATGGCTGTCCCTATGTCTCCTTGGGAAGGAAGTTTAGCTCCAATTACTCTAGGGATGATATAGCCATAACTGTGTTAAACGTACTGAGAACGCTATCAAATCCAACACACGCTATTGGCCAGAACACGCCTACATTTTGTCTTTTCGTACAAAATTTATTATGTAATGCAGTCAGCAGTAGATGTTAGTAACAATTCATGTTTTAAATGTTTTAATAAGGAAAAAGGAAAAACTGATATTTAAAACATTCTCAAAGTCTGCATTAACTTTCCAGTCGTTTCTTTGCTGCAGTTTGTTGAAAGCTGTCTTTGCAGTATCATTTTTCTTCTAGTTACAATATGACACGATGCGTATCAGAAAATGCCGTCAATGTTCTTTTACAATGTCAAATATAAGTAATGTTTCAAAACCGTACTATGTGTACATCATCTTTTCATTATATGGATACATCTATATTACTTACGGTTAACTACTTGCCATAACCATATGCGGACAAAGACATCATGTGTTCCGTCCAATAATTAATATTGGTCATTAGGATTTGTGTGTAGTTTTCTTTTCATCACCTATTAAATATGATATTAATCAGCATATTCAAACACATATTTTACGGTGTCAGCTATTTTGTAACGTACCTACATCAACGCAATATCACTCGCTACCACCAGCATGAGTAACAAATGTTCCTGATATATATATATATATATATATATATATATATATGTATATATATATATATATATATATATATATATATATATATATATATATATATATATATATATATACCTCAAAGTGTATCACTTTTGCCACTTTCTTCTCAACGTATTTTTCTAGTTTTAGTTTATTCATTCTAAAATTCAAAATATATTAAGCTAGTTCTTAGGTGGCATGATTTGATCCCACATGTGTTTCCATTTAATCGGCAGGTTGATATGGTCACACACCCCACCAATGCCTCTTTTCTTGTCTTCTATTTTCTCCTGCCTCCGATTTAGTTATTCTTTGTGCTGTTCGGTTGTACGTAATGCACGTTGTTCGTGGATACGTCGTTCCTCATAGGCACCTTCTTATTGTTGACTTCCATATGCTTTCTCTCCTTATTGTGTAAGGCTTTGAGTATCTTACACTTCTGGTAGCTTTTCAGGGGTTAGTGGAGCTCAGAGCGACGTAGAACATGTTTTTTACTTTATATTTCTTCTATATCTTCTTTCATCGATTCATGTGCTTGTGAAATTTCTCCAGTTCATATCATAATATGTATATTTCAGTATTACTCAGCTTACAATAGGCTAGTTTATATCCAATAAGTTCGACGTATACCCACTTGGTCTATACGTCTTTTTGTATTTTGTGTTGATTCTTTGAACGCCAAATATTTACACTCGTTGTGTACGTATATGCCTGAACAGACGAGGCTTTCGAAACTCCGCTTGCTCTCATGTTCTTTACAATCTTGTTTTAGTGCTTTCATCATTGACTAGTACCCTAGTGAAAGAAGTATTACTTTGACAGTCAGCTCTTCTGCTATTTTTCCAATATATTCGACATCCTCGGTAACTGCCTTAATCGCCGCTGACAAGATTATAATGGTCTATTATATTGATCATGTTGCTTTTTTAATAAAATGGCTCTATTTTAAGAATTATTCTTCTGTTCACTTTATGATACCCACCTGTTCCATTCTTTCACTTCTGGCCTTTTAAATAACCTCAGACACGTGCTACGATTTGTGTTGGTTTAATCAGCGGTGCAGGTTATAGTTCAAAGCCCCCTGTAAGATCCAATCATGCAAATTGTCTTTACAGTAACACATCTCTGAAACACTCGAGGTTATCAATAACATTGCGAATCAGTACTTGGTGTTAAAGTGGGCTTTTCAGGCGGCTCTTTGCAGTCTCTTCCAAATCATCACAGACGGAAGGAGATATTTTATTATACTTAAATCGCTACGTGAGACATGATCGCGTCCCGAACCCGCACGCGATTTATGTCTCGCTTAACCTGTCCAATAACCGAGAGAAACCCTTAGTGACCTCAGCACGCATGCGATGAAATTCATCCGATGTGTCCATAGCGGCACACTAAGTACAATGAATGTTTGCAGATCATGTGCATCAATACCACCAACTATCATCAACATATTGCAGTTGTCAAGGATTACTATATGCATGTGTGAAGATTATGAAAAATTTCCTTTATTAAAGTTGGGTGGGGTGCTCCCAATATTTTTTAAATTATTACAGAAAACCCACCGGCTCGGTTTTGTCAGATATTGAAGCAGTGATAGAGAGATGTAAAGCTCCGAGCCCCCGAGTCAGCGGTAACGACAGTTAAATTAATAAATACACAAAATGTGAAATCCAAATGATAACAATTTAATTCTTCAATAACAGTCCTCTCTCAAATAAAATTCAAATTAAAACTTTGTCACTCGTCTTTCACTCGACCAAATGACGGCCTATGGCATAAGCTTAGTTAGTGTGATAGATTTTTCTCTTGTCCTGTGTTCTTTCCCAACGACACGAACCTCAAGTTGATTTTGTAAAAGCACACACCAATTATTCAAACCTATTATAAACACTGCTGAAACAGTTACTAAATAAACTGCAAAAATGGTAAAAACAACTAAACAAAAACGATTGTACTAGATCTTCCAACTGATATAGCTGCTGCACAATTACAACAGCATGCAGTTATTAACCCTACCAGAGAAGAGATATCTAAGGAAAAAGAAACAAAAGAAGTTGTTACACTATCTGAAAAATTTACTAATGAGGCTATTAATTCGATTACAAAATACGATAATCCGATAGATTTGTTTTGCGTTTGCAGGTTTTAGTTATAACGAAAAACTTAAAACTTAAATATTTATACCTGGTATTGGTAGATATATCACATAAAATATGACAGAGATCGAATTTCAAACAAATATTGAATATTTATAATGTATATAAAAAGAATACACGAATAAGACAATACTCAGCGACAATCCAACTCACGTCCGCCTCAGCAAGAAATAGAACAAAAACAAATATCAGCGGCTTCATTAATTATTTATGGTGAGTTATTTCCTGCCCGCACTCATCCTATGATTACTTCAAATCGTCTTATGTGGGAAAGATTATTATTAGAACAAGTAACAAGTCCACTTCCTGTAGACAAACCACTTCAAGTTGCTCATTCTTCCACCCCTTTTGTTAAAAAGTCTTAAGGGTGTTATTTCTACTTCTACTTTCTTAAGTTGTTCACTAGCCTTTTGCAACTCTGACAACAATCTTTGTTGTGATGAAAAATATTTTAGAAGCTTTGTAATACAATTAGATCACTCGTAATATTATATGACAGATCATCATGTATATGTTACTTTGACTCCGGGTCAGATTAAAAAACTACAAACCGCATCGGTGAAACAATCAGGAACTACGATGACACTAAAACATAGTCTGATTGCAGGTGGTCAGAATATGCTATCACTTACAGAACGTCAGCGCAAATAATTCAATGACGCTAAACATGATACAACCGGAATCCGACTTACTTTATTCGCGGGTGCTATTTCAGATATAACTAAATCAGGTGGTATATTCCACTTCTTGCGGCTATACCAGGATTAATCGCAGCGTCTATTCCTGCTGTCATAAAAGATACTGCCCTCGCTGCTGTCAAGACATTGACAGGAATGGCACTAAAGAAAGCCATAGGACAAGGATTTAAAAAAGAGGAAAAGGTCTGATATTTCCATTGAGATTACCAGGGAGTCTTTATTTGTAAGGAAAAAGTCTGAGACTACCAGAAACGATTTAATAACAACAATGTCAAATTTTGATTTAATCGATATTGTTAAAATCGTGCGAATAAAAAAAAAAACTTTAGATGTGTTTTTATACGAGACCAGTTACCTTCCAGACCAAACAGCGTTGAAACCGGTATCATTAAGATCGATAATTCCACTGGACCTGGAACTCAATGGGTTGTTTATTTTGATTCGTACCGATTAGCTCCACCAATTGAATTTCTAAATTATATCAGCAAAATTCAAACTTTTCATTATATGCGGCCAAGAAGAATTCAAACTGTTCATAATATGCGGCCGTGAAGTAATTAATGTACTTAAAGCTATTTCAAAATCAACTGAACAACCTCATAACGTTGTGCGCGAGTATACAAGTAATGTCATTTTAAAGAGATCTTAGAGTATAACGGTAGATATTTACATGAAATCTATCTCGAAACAAATGCTACTAAAGGAATATCAGAAAAGGATGTACAAAACATTATCGATGACAAAATATCTGAATTATTAAATCTTGCAAATGTAGATCCAAATGAAGTAGTTGTATTTCATGATAAACAAGGAAAATAATAACGATTAATCTTTCTTTGAAGGATATTATTTTTAGAATTAATGGAGCACCTGAAAATACAAACCAGTGTTTGATAATAAAGGAGGAATTAATCCCAGTGTTACTATGTCAACTGTATCGGATAATATTTTCGTGCAAGATCAAAAGTCCGGTGATATAATGACAGGTGAACTTAACATGAATAACAATAAAATAACCGCACTTGGAGATCCAACATCTGAAAAAGATGCGGCAACGAAAAAATATGCAGATATTAATAACGATGAATTGTATAATAAAATATTCACGTTGAGGACCGAGAATGATGCTCACACAAACGTGTTTTCAGAACATCTTAGACAAATTATAAAGATTGATGAAATCACAGATAATTTCTTTGGAAAACGTCAATTATTGTCATGAAACTTTCTGACATCAAGACGATCATTGATACGATTAAACAAACACAGGATAATAATATTAGTTATTTTCGTGCTATCGCTGAAAGGCTAAGCTGCAAAGGGGGCGAATCGGACAACTTTTTATAGGCGTCGATTCGGCAAACTAAGGCTTCCTCGTAAATGCTTAACAGAAGCGTCCATTTGGTAAAATAGAATCAAAAATAAGACGCCAATGTCGTTGTCGCGCCCCCTCTGCTGCTATGGGTTAACAATTTATATTAACCGAATATTTTATCAAGTCCGATACGATATCGCGTCCGAGGATATGATAAATGTATCATTACAAATCCATGTGGGTTTGATTGGGCGCGGCTAAAGAAATGTTTTAATTGATTAAAATCCATATCGCTGCACCAAGTTTGCCAAATATTTCGTAATGTATGATTGCCAACCCCGTTAAACATACATAACAAATTGTAATTATCTCTGTTCACTTTTGGTATTTGAGTGTATCGTTGAGTGGCGTATATCACCTCGGTTTTTTATTTCTGCCTCTGGAAAATATCCTGGCAAGGTTCTTTTTATTGTCTAACATCACATCATCATAAACGACTAAATTGTTAATACTTCCATCGATATCATCAATGCTTGGTGCTTCTTCGATATCGGTTATAAACTTAATAACACCCTCGTTGACAATTTCAGGGTGCGGTTCTATTAACAATGAAGCATCATAATGTCACCATCAGACGAGGGTATACTGCATTACATCGCGATCAGGCAATTGTTGAACGATTTAATCGGACGCTTGCTGAGCCGTTATTAGGATATCAATACGCGAAGGAATTTATACAGGATTAACGATCGCTTGAATGGGTCAAGAGATTACCAGGCTTAATTACCACGCTGAATAACGAGATTACTCGAGCAATCAACATGAAACCTAACAACGCGATTTAAAAAAAACTATATACCTGTAAACCCACAAAAGATATTTCAAAACAACCAATACTCGGCAATGTCACTGTTACATCACCTTCTCTCTGGTATGGCCTACGCTGATATCTTTTCTGTCTACGGTAAACTGACGAGGATCTTTATCCGACCAACACCAACTCATTATACAATTGCAACTCGCGCAGTGATTATTCTGTTGTTGTTTCAACGTGGTTATTAATTCAGCATCAATATCAAATTTTCTGTTATTTTTTTTAATCTGTTGTTTATAACCAGAGAGTTTTTTTCTGATTATATCTTCGCTGACACTATCACTTATTGTAGTGTCGTTATAGTCTAAAACAACTCTTCGAAGTTGATTTATTCTTGCTACTCTGGACACTGCAAGATAAACTAAATTTGACCAATCGATGTGATTATCTACCATCCAAACAATTGTATCTGATATAGTCAATCCCTTTGAAGAATGAATTGTTGCTGCGTAACCTAGCGTCCATTGGGATTTATCAGCGTGCAATGCATCTTCGACGACGCTGATATCAACCAGCACAATATCATTTAACACTAAAACCTGTTTTTCACTTTGTCCAGGAATATCAACTTCAATATTTTGTTTTCGTGTATCCTTGGGTCTATAACACAGCGGTATTGGAAGTGTTGCAAATTATTCTTTATGCAATTCAAATAACTTTATCTGAAGTGTGTCTCTGGCTATCATTCTACTTGCTACTATCAAATCGTTTGATCTCCACGTTTCCCAGAAATCATTTAATGGAGTTTCCGAAAGTATTTTACGGGATATTTCACATTGGATTCTATCCGGTTGTAATCTGATTAGTTTCTTGAACTCGCGTAATTGTTCATCAAGTGCTCTGTGATTGGTATTAATTTCTTCATAATAGTCTACAATGTTCTTCAACCAATCATGTGGAGATAAACCGACAAATGGTGGTGGTTGGCCATGATCGCCGTACATTATTACTTTTGTATTCGCTAGCAATAACCAATCAAGAAAAATCTTTGTAATACATCTAACGACATTGTGCATATCTCATCCCAAATAATGACTTTAGGAATAAATTTCTCACCCATTCGTTCAGGAGGTCATTCGTCACCTTTCCATTGAAAAAAACTGTGATAAGTGCTTGCATTATTTCCCCGTTCTTTCATCTCTCTTGCAAGTCTTTGTGTCGGTGTTAGCACAATCAAGTTTGATTTCCCACGAAATAATTCAATTGCACGAGTCGTCTTTCCTGATCCACCACAGCCGTTTAAGTAAACGGTTTTATATCTGCATCTTGGATCAGATATCTGCGGTGCATTAGATAGTTCTGATATCTGATTAAATTTCAGATATTTATCTTCAATCGTAACATTTGCTGACATGGAATAATCATGCAACATTTCCCGCTTAATTCTCCATGATCCCCAGCTCTCGTCGGAGTTAGTGAATTCAGCTACCGCTTCGCTGTATTTCGAGTTTATATAAAATGAATCAGTGGCTACTCTAACTGCGGAGTCAGAAAATCTATTTATCATCGAAAATAGATTAATAAAAACATAAGCCAGCATATGTTACATCCGCGATTATAAAATCATATTCAGCGCTATCTATAATCAACCGTGAAGAATATCTTGTATTGTCGTACTTTCCACCCTGAGTGTATTTACCGATTATTCTTCTACTGAGTTCTTTTGCTTGTCTATTTTCAATTTCAAATAGCTGTTTAGACCATTTCAAGATATATTCTTTGTCGAGATCGGGAAATTGTTTTCTATTTTCCCTGATTATACTATCTAAACTATCAGGTTGTGGTAACCAAACCTCAGTCAGCGCTCGATATGATATAATTGCTTCACTGACAATCAGTGATATCAGCATGCCACAATCAATCATATACCGTAATAACACTATTGGCATCCAGTGTTTTTCAGAGATGTGTCTACCAATCCAAACATAACAACACGAATGATGTCCCGTAGCCAGTTCAAATGATACTACACGAGCGAATCCCGTTAAATCAAAATCAGTTAGTGGTCCATTAATAGCAGCAAGGGTCATCTCATGTGTGAGATGTCCAAATCGCTTGAAGTACTCAGTGCATTCTCTGTACCCGAGAAAACTCCAGGGATAACACGCAACTATATCAACCGAAATAATGGTTTCAGGGTCGTATTTTGTATTCCATAATCCGCCATGGTATGATATCTGATCGAAATTCAGCTCTCGATGGTTTCCATATGTTTCTCTTTCTCGCAAAATGAGCTGCAACCGACGGAATTGTAAAACAGTTTGTTAGTAATTGTTCGTCATGTTCTGTTGAAAAACCAATGGTTAGTTTTTTCATTTCGTCATGGAGGGCTTCAGTGCGGTATAATTCGCCATTGGGTCTTACAAATTGATCAAATTTGCCCTCTTCGTTTTCAAAACTGTGAAGTAACCATACTGACACAGGATCGTTTATTACTCATCTGGTGGATAAAATCAAAATAATTTCTCCTCAGATAATTCCGGGGAGAACTCCACGGGTATATATTTTATTGTTCTATCCCGTGGAAATATTGTTACCGCAGGTGTTCACGCGTTTTCGTTATGGTCAATAATTTTGATTGCTGCTCCTTTTGCTTTATATTTTGATTCATGTAATACTTCACCTGTTATCGTCATTACAGATATTGAGAATCTTAATGATGTTTCTAATTTGGTAATATCTTGAATTTTTACTCCCCGCTCCTTCACTGTTAGGCCCCATTCGTCTTTTTTTTGCGTCTTAGATCAGTCAATTTGTTTCCACGCAACACATTCGTGAAGTGTTCTATTATTCGTTCTGCTACACAATTCATTCTTGACGAATATTTCATGGGTTTTAGTTTTTCAATCCTCGGTTTATCATTTAGCGGATATATCCCATAAACAACTGCTGTTACAGGATAAAATCTCTCGTAGTATGGTTTGTCAATTCCAGTCAGAATAACTAGTTTGGAATCTTGACTCATAGTGACAGTTTATTTTATCCTTCAAGATTGGTTCAAATTTATCTCTGATAATCCAATCTCGGTTTTCCGAACGAATAATGAATTTCACTCAAAAATACTTTTTTTTGTCAAGCTGTGAGATTATCACTGCTGCTTTTTTGTCGTTCGTGGTAGCATCAACGCTACCATCAATTCGAAATGTTGACCAACAGTGAGATGTTCCATAGCGCTTGAATTCATTAAAACAATTACGAATTTTACCCAACATGGTTCAATCATCTATTAGACCCTTTATCTATCGAGATTGAATTTAGCATTTTTCCAGGGCTTAATTTTCGATAATCTCTTAAACTCCTTCATATTATAATGAAAACAAGTATTTAAATAAGACATTTATATATAATGAATCATTGCAAATGGCTCATGATTGGATCAGTAACCCCGTGTAACAAATCATGCAGAAAGGAATTCTGTGGATATCATATGCAAAGTGTTCGTAACGGAAGTTATGGCACTTTACTATTTGGGGTAGGGGTTAGAAGAATATCACAGTTGTGTCTCGGTTGTGGTGGTAATTGATACACAGAGTGTTGAAGTGTTATTATGATAAGAGAATTAAGAATTCCATCAATGACTCTACCTCTGACTGTGTCAGTGTCAATGACATAATTATAAGAAATACTCAAGATTATATTGGGAAACTCTCAAGTTAGAATTCAAGCAAATAATAAATTAGACAAATAGTATTATAGTATATAAATGAACCAAGAATTTCAACCGCATCCCGTGATCAGCAATTATGAGGCATCACGTGATGGTATTGTCAGACACTCCAAGCTGAAGAAGCCAGTCGGTGTTGTGAATTATTAGGGATATTTGAGATTTGGTGGAAAGAAGAAATATTATTGTCATCGTTTCCTGTATGAGGTATATAACGGATTGATCAGGGATGGTTTTTTTATTGATCACATAAATGGTATTAAGACTGATAATTCTTTGAATAATCTACAACGGTTACACAGAGTGAAAATACCAAACGGGGAAAAACTGGCACTTGTAAAACAGTTGCAAGGAGACCCATAAGATCATTTAATGCAGAAAAAAACGAGGAAATGGTATTTCAATCGATGACTGAAGCCGGTAGATATTTCGATATTTGTAGTGCCTCAGTACGATTTGTTGCAGAACGAGTACAAAATTCGGCTTGTTCTAAAAAGACATACGTCTGAATCGTGTTTTATACTATTCTATAAAACACCAAGGGAAAAAACTCGTACGGGTATGTCGGCTTAGCAAAGTATGGTTGTTTCAGTTATGTAGTTGTATTGTCCTGTACTGTCCTATATAACCCTTCACGAATGGAATTCTGGATTCGTTTAATGAAGGCGTATATTTTCGGTAACACGTATTTGTTATTTATAGCGCTGTATCCAATATCTTCAAACTCCGAAGTAATTTGATCGTAGTTTTAACTATATGATAATTGCAACCCGTGACTTTTCAAATTTGAAATTTCAGTTATGATCTCGTTGATATCTTCAGAATACATATTATACAGAATAAAAATATTTATAATATATGATATGATATATTTTTCAAACGAATTGGCGTCAATTTTGAGTTTGAATCGAACTTCAAGTTCATGATGCCAGTAAATACTTTCTACCGTGTGAAGTGTTTATCGAAGTAGAAGGAGACCTTGTAACAGCTGCTGATACTCCTGCTGTACCAGCACCGTATCCAGCTGATACTCAAGTCGGTTTTGTCAATAATGGTATCAAGGGGCTATTTGATAGTGCAAGATATATGATTGATGGAAAAGGAATTGAGTTGATAGAACATGATGTTGATGTGGCCACAACAATAATAGGGCTAGCAAGATATTCCGATGATTATACAAGATCGGCAGGTCCTTCTATAATGTTTGCAAAGGATACTAAAAATACTACTGGAAAAAATCAATTTGTTGTAAGACGACCACATGAGCGTGCTGGCGGTGCTGCTGCTATCAAGGATATGATTATAAATACTAATGAGAATTTCTACCTAGGAGCCGCAACATGCATGTCAATGTTGCATGGAACGCGTAAATCATTTTCATGCGCGATTCCACTACATTATATATTTGGATTCTGCAGAAATGTTCGAAAAGTTATTTATGGAGCAAAGCATACAGTAGCACTCGTGCGAAAGGGTAATGATAATGATGCAATTTGGAGGATTTCAGAGGATCCTGCAAATCCACTTAATGATGCCAATAAAGTTGTTTTAACAAAACTAACACTGTGGATGCCAGTAATGACTCCATCAATCACAACAGAAGAACGATTACTATTATTTATGGATACAGGAGGAAAATTATTACTAAGTTGGCTAACAACAACAACAGATATTAAACAATCAACAGTTAACGGTACGTTTACATGGAATCTTGCATCAAAACAAGGCGTTTCAGCTCCGCGTCATATATGTATTGCGTTACATGATAACACGCGAGTTGGCAATCAACGCCTCAGCCATATGATATGTGATCGATTGGGTGTTACTGACGTCTCACTGAGAATAAATGGCCAGCAAGAACCATCCGAGGATATACAACTTAATTAACCATATTGCACGAGTTTATCATCGTCTGTTGCCATATATGGGACGCGATCAAAATGTTGATACCGGTCTACAAATATCACAACATGATTTTAGTACCCTTTATCCGATCTATTACTTTTTGTTGGAACATCTTGATTTAACAAGACAATCCGTCGTTGATATACACTTTAGAGCTAATGTGCTTCGTGGTGTTATTCTCAGCAACAAATCAATGTCACTTGAAGGTGTTGGTGGACGAATGAGAGTAATTGATGCACCAGTAGAAAACATGTAACAATTTGATCAATCTATTATTGTATAATGTCATATAGTGTTGTTAGTGTTACGTTG
Source organism: Unio delphinus (assembly GCA_029339505.1). NCBI lineage: Eukaryota > Metazoa > Mollusca > Bivalvia > Unionida > Unionidae > Unio > Unio delphinus. The sequence goes on along the minus strand of JAQISU010000281.1, from coordinate 637,441 downwards.
ACTCCTGGTCAACTCAAGAAATTGCAATCGGAATCAGCTAAAAAAATATGGAACCACAATAACGCTGAAATCCAATCAGATGACTGGTGGTCAGAATAAATTGTCACTGATAACTCGTAAAAAAAAAACACTTCGAAGACGCGCTCAAAGAAAAAGAAGGCCTTCAGATCACTCTCTCTGCAGCTGCGATCAAAAATATGTTAAAAGCAGGTGGTATATTCCCGTTGTTAGCTGCGATTCCAACGTTGATTGCGGCAGCGGCCCTAGCGGTGGCTAAAGCGGCAACGTTAGGGGCCGATGCTACCGCGACAGGGATGGCACCAAAGAAACCTCCCGGGAAGGGGTATGAAAAAAGGGGAAGAGTCTGAGACTACCAGAAACCCCGCATTCATTGTACAAAGGAAGCCGCCTGAGACTATGACCGGTTTATTAACACCGATAGTTCCAATGTCAAATTTTGATTTACTCGATGCTGCTAAAAAAATTAGCGATTAAAAACTTCAGAGGTGTCTTTATAAAAGATTAGTTGCCGGCACAACCAAAAAGTGTTGAAACCGGTATCATTAATCTCGATAACAGCACCGGACCTGGAACTCACTGGATTGCATACGCGATTGATCCACGTGCAATCATCTATTTCAATTAATATGGGTTAGCGCCGCCTAAATAATTCATGGGTTGTATAAACCGCTTAAACACTCCTCGTTAGTATTCTACGCTACCAACACAACAAATGAATGACCCACCAATATGCGGCAATGAAGTATTAAATGTCCTTGATGCTATTTCAACATCTGGAATACCACCTCAACGGGTTGTGAATGAATATGCTAGCAGTCGCTGGAAATGAAAAATTTTAGAGAAGTAATTAGTTTTGCAATAACATCGTTGCTATTTGGGGACGACCTCTATCACCGTCGAAGAAATCCGATACCGATGGCACTGCAACCGGTGATATAAAATAGCCGAGATGTTGTACTAAGCAAGTGTTGATCCCAATGAAATAGTTGTATTTCAAGATCGTCAGGGTAAATTTAAGTCTGGTAATATTTCCCGTGATGATATTTTAGTTAAACAACGAGACGCAACAGAAGATACTATAGCACTATTTTCTGATCAGGGTAAACTCAAACCGGGCGTACTTATTTCAACTACTGTGGAACGGATTAACGATATAGAACCATTAAAAACACTACGCAATGAATACAACGAACATATAACTAAATTCGATCGGTTTTCTGAATTACAAAACAATATAATTGACAATATTAACAAGCCTCTATTAGATTTCCTTGGAAATCCACCAGTGAACACACCGAAACTCACAGAGATAAAAACTTCTATGTTGGAACTAGCATCTCTTCAATCCAAATATGAAGAACATGTAAAACAGTTTTCAACGTTTTGTTAAAATATTGTACATACATTTTTTAGAACCACATTCGATAAACTTGACATAAAACTCCCTGATATTAAAAACTTCATCTAAGATATGAAAAACTTCACCGAGGCAATCAAAAACGATGCAACGAGGATGATAGAAATCATTAAAAAAAAAAAATTCCTCATGAGAAAACCAATAACGTAGTATACACGATTCAATACGGATCATTTACCTGGACCCAATCATTCACTAACACGCTAAGTATCACCGCGACCGTCAAGGGTATTTATCGATTAGCACTAGTGACACCGATTCAATTTAATATATCATCGTCGAGTTCATCTGGGGTCAACAAAACGATATCAACGATCATCGACAAGGATACAACTGAACAGTTCAAGATAGAATCAACTGATACTAATCTGGCTAGGGTTTCATTAACATGGTACGTGGAATTCGTAGCGGATTTAAGTAAACAACTACATTGAAATTTATTGTAATAATTAAAATGTCATCACAGCAGTATCGCTATGATCAGGTTAGAGAATTTCAAACTAAACTCAAAACACTCATTGAGGAGTACCAAACAAAAATTAAAAACCGACGAAGAATCACCGCAGTTGATGTTACCGTGTACTCGGTGAGTGGTGTAATCACCGGAGCTGGTATAATACTCTACTCGGTAACAATGAATGCTCCGATAGCTGTTCCAATTTGTATATCAGCGGCGACAACAATCGCGGGAATAACCTCGATAATAACAAAAAATATCATCATGCAGCCAGCGTAAACTGCAAGATTATGTAGTTAAATTTCATGTTGTGTCAATCGCGTACTCGCAATTATCCTCGATGATATCATCGTCGCTCGATAACACATTAATATCAGATAGTGAATTCTCAGCGATGGTACGTATTTATGATTCCGCAATGTCGAAATTCGGAAAAGATATTGATAATAACAATGACAACACCGCAAGAACTACTTCAACGAATAGCGGAGAACACAAACCCGGTGAAAACAAGCATGATCTCAATAACATCAAACAGTGTGAATTTCCCCACTCCGATTCCCGTGAAGGAGATAGCGCTAGCAAAACTTCGAGTATGCCATAGTTGGCCTAATAATAGGTCGGTAGCATTTGGTGGTCAACAACCGAATAATTCGTTGGTGGAAAGTTTCTTCGCTACATCTGGGTCATACCAAATCGAATAAATCAATGCTGAATTCAGCGTATAATAAAATCTATTACTAGAAGAGAATCAAAATCGCTATAACGGTTCACGAGCCGACATTATCATCTCCCATTGAGATAAACTCACCCTGGTATGTCTTAAATATCTATCAGAGTTCGATAAGAACAATATTAGGGTGACCTGAAATAACACCTCCACCTGAACCGCAAAAATCTGATTATGTCACGGCTAAACAATCATACCATCAACTTACCACATCATATAAAGAACACCTCCTCGATATAAAAAAGTAATCACTACCGGGTAGTTATTTTAATTTTATTGTTTGGGATTCCGCTTTTTGGTGATTTAAGGTTGGACAGACTCCAGAATCAATCACATACATAAATATTGACCATAAAAGAATTATTGAGTACTTTAGAGGAATCAGTCAAAAACACAGTCAACAACTACATCGACTACAACAAGCTTTCAATGAGTCTAATCGGAGTGAAATTGTTAAACGAACTGAAGTATTAAATCAACTTGCATCCGACATGGAATATATCAACTAGCGAGTGATTCAAGTAATAATTAACCACCGCGATGACAGCATTAATCACACTAAACGAATTTTTTCTAACCAGTTACAATATAACAGAAGCCGATCTACCCAGTTTTAAATTTCCTGGGTATAACGCGCACGAACTAAAAAAATCGGTTAATGATCTCATTGATGAAAAATTTAATACGATAGTCACAGTATGGAGACCGCAAAACAAGGATCCAACTATCCTCAAACATAATAATGACCCAGATGGTGGTAGACATATCGATCCTCAAAATGTGAATATTTCCTCGGTGATTGCATTGAATTTAGTATGTGATGTTATCGAAGGAAGCTATCAAATAAATCTCGAGCTATCAAATCAAGCTCAGCAGGTATATATTTTATATTCATTTGCTCCAACAGCTCCTCAAGGATTTCTTATTATTGAGGATCCAACTAATCCAGTTTATATGAGATGTCATAATAATTCGTTAACGAGAATTAATTTTAAACTTACCGACCAATCCAGTAATCTGATTGATTTACGAGGTGAGGTTTTACAAATTAGTTTGTTTGTGAAATCCTAACAATAATTGTTAACACATAGTAGCATCGGGGGCGCGACAACGACATTGACGTTTTTCTTTGTTTGTTTTTTTTTTTTGTTGTTTTTTGTGGGTTTTTTTAATCTATTTTACCAAATGAAAGCTTCCTTTAAGCATTTACGAGGAAACTTCAGTTTGCCGAATCGACGCCTATAATAAGTTGTCTGATTCGCGCCCACCACCCCCCCCCCCCCTCTGCTGCTGGCTCGATTAGATTAAAATACCACCTACAGTAAATATAATTATTTTTACTCGATACAACAGGGATTTCTCACCTGGACAAGTCAAAATAACACGAGGGATATACAGATTAACAGTAATTGCACCTGTGCAGTTTTATGTGTCATCAAGTACATCTACATATGTTCATGTTAGTACAATAATTCAAATTGGATCCACTGAAACATTTAGAATAAACCCCAATGTTGATGGTTTAGCATCAGCGTCAGTTGCATGGTATGTAGAATTTGTAATTGATTTAAGGTCATAGTATAATGGATGTACAACAGTACAGAAAAGAGCGTGAATTACAGAATAAACTAAAAATCTAATTGATTAATATATAATATTTTATTTAATATCGCAGGCACGTAGTTGTCATTGACCTAATTGTATATTCCGTTTCAGCTGTGATTACGTCCGCTAGTGTATTGGTATCAACAGTAACACCATTAGTGATGGCATCGGTAATTTTAACAATCTGTATTTCACCGTCAACAACAATCGGTGGTGTTCTTAATATAATTGCAAACAAAATATCTCCATGCAGTCAGAATAAACTACACGAGTATATAATTAAGGTACATACCGCGACTGATGCAGCTTCCAAATTATTCTCGCTGATGTCATCAAGAATTAACGACGCAAACTTATCAGATAGCGAGTTCTCAGCGATGATTAAGATTTATGATGATGATTGAAAGATGGCCGCCATCGCATAACTGCTTGAAGAAGGCTCTTCAGAGTTTTTCTTATTTTCATGATATATGTGCTTGTTGTCTATCTTCCTCTACATTATTTTGTTTCATCATGCATTAGTTGCTCAGTTCGTATGTGTTAATTCATCTCCTTGTTTCGGAAACGAGAACAATTATAATTTTTCTCAGCTGTTTTTTTTTTTTCACCGTTATGACGTCATTTGTTTTTTAATAAACCGCCATCAAGTTATCGTCAGTCAATCCGATAACAATATGATCGACCTTGAATTAAATGACCACACCTTGGCTCTTGATACTACATTGTGCTCAGGACTAAACGAACTGGGACTACATTCATCATTCCTTAAATGCAAACGGAAGCGAAAAAAGAAATGTGGTTTCAAAGCTGGCCGGCGCAAAAAAGGAAGAAGAATTCCAGTTATCTCCCTTTCGTCAGTAACAGATAAACAATTTAAGAATTCTGCCGTTAATTTTGATTATCTGGTTCAAATTTCTCTTAATAAGTAAACCGTTGTGTCAACTGTCCCAGGGATTTCACTACGTATTGCATTATTCAAGGCTCATTCACTAGGATCACCGGGAAAGCGCACATAAATCTTTAATTTTAACAACGAACAGAATATCAACGTCTTCTTCCTGATAGAAACATGGTTAAAACCATCAGGCGATAAACCCAAGTGTACGGATTTAACACCCAGCGATTACTCCATCAAGTTGTTCCCGCGCAACTCTACCGGAAATGGAATTGCTGTCATCACAAATAATTCCATGATAAAATGCCTTAATAACAACACAACATTTCTGCCACACGTCGTTTGAACTAGTCCAAACAACACTCACACTGGAACAATAGGTCAGTCTCTTTTTTCTGTCTCTACCGCCCTCCTCCTATAGAAAAAAGAACCTAACTGAATTTCTCTTCATGGAGCAGTTTCCAAATCTTCTGAAGTATGTAAATTCAATAGCTGGCAACCTAATTATTCTTGGAGATTCCAGCTTTCACTTTGACTCTCCCGGAAACCCATACACGCTTAGATTCCATTCATGTTTTCAATCTTAAACAGTCTATTAACCAACCCAACCATAAACATGGTAACATTTTAGGCTGGTTTCTTTATAGACCTGATGATAATATTCTGCAATCCACATCTGTATCTCACGAACTTGCATCAGGTCACCTCTGCATTATATGCCATCTCGACGTATCAATCCCTAACCTTCTACCTCTATTTGCTACTAAGAGAAACCTCCATATGATAAATAGAACCAAATTCATGCATGACATCTAAGGAAACTTAACAACTTTCTTAATCCAACAGTGGAACACCTTAATAACTGCCTGCGTTCATTGCTTAAAAATGTGCCCCAACAACCAAATGCAGAGTATCAATTAAAAATGTGTTCTCCATGGTATATCAGTGTTAGGGACCAGCTTCGACCTGTTAAAAGACATTGCCGAAAAGCAGAGCGGCTTTGGCTTTCCACCAGACTCACTATTCATAAACAAATCTATGAAGCCGCTAAGAAAAACGTCACAAACATAGTCCATTTAGCAATATTATCCCACTACAGTACTAAGATCACGGAGAGTTGCAGATGCAAAGAACTCTTTGAGATAACTAACAAACTAATGTCAAGGGACTAATGTACACCACTTCCAACTACCTTCTCTAAAGTAAACCTTCCGGACTTATTTGCAACTTTATTCAATAAAAAACTACAAACCATTAGAGATTCGCTTGACAGCACAATATCAACTGACTTGTCACCATACAGTTACGATACAGAATTTCAGCAACAACCATTAGGAGCGTTTGAACCTGTCTATCTTGATTTAGTATGGACAATCGTGACGAAGAATGCACCAAACTCTTGCTAACTTGATCCAATTCCGACATCACTGTTGCTTGAGTGCGTAGATACAATATTGCCTTCAGTAACTGATGTTATTAATATCTCTCTCTCTCTTTCTCTCTCTCTTTCTCTCTCTCTCTCTCTCTCTCTCTCTCTCTCTCTCTCTCTCTCTCTCTCTCTCTCTCTCTCTCTCTCTCTCTCTCTCTCTCTCTCTCTCTCGTCAGGGGAATTCCAATCATTTTTCAAAACTGCCATCGGAAAGACTCTGCTGAAGAAACCAACAATTGACCTTAACGATTTAAAGAACTACCGCTCAGTTTTGAATCTCCCATTCATATAAAAAATCTAAGAAAAAATTGTTCTAACACAACTTGTTTCTTATTTTAATTCAAAGAGTCTTTTTAGCAATGTAGAGTCTGCATATCGCCCTTGCTACAGTACGGAAACTACTCCTCTGAGAGTAATTAATGACATTCTCTCTGCTTTGGATAGAGGAAAGAGTACAGTCCTTACCATCCTTGAATTGTCTGCAGTATTTGATACAAATGAACAGCATGTATTTGGCATTCAGAATATAGCCTTACAGTGGTTCAAGTCCTACTTAGTCAACAAGACAAATTATATCTGTAAATGGAATACATTCCAGCCCAGTTGACGTATCTTGTGGTGTTCCACAGGGGTCTGTTCTTAGACGTGTTCATTTTTTCTATACACTCATCCGCTCTAAAGTGTCATAGATCTGCACCCAGTGTTTCACCAATTGACGCTGATGACAACCAAATATACAAGTCTAGCCACCCAAATGAAGTTGATGCTACCACCCAGTGAGGTGCATTTCTGATGTGAAATCATGGATGACATATAACAAGCTGCAAATGAATGATGATACAACTGAGGCTATTCTGATCACAACACAAAGACTTTCTCATTCACATCCTTTACCTCAGACAATAAATATCAACAACACCAACATTAAATTCTCACAGTTAGTACAAAACATAGATGTTACTCTAGACAGTACTCTCACATTGCACCAACATGTCATGAACATATGCAACGCTGCATACATTGAACTGAGACGCACCAGTTCCATTCGTAAATATCTTTCAGTTGATGCCACTAAAACATTTGAGTCTTCATTAGTACTTTCAAGACTGGACAATTGTAACTCAATTCGTCCTCGTTCGTCACAATATCTACTCCAGAAACTTCAAATAGTTCAAAACACAGCTGCACGGATTATCTATAGAGTACCTCTATCAGCGCACACCTCACCACTGCTCTGCACTCTACATTGGCTATCAATTCAATACAGAATCGAACACACAATTTATTCTCTGTGCTATGTTTCAATGACAGACTCTAGTCCAACATACTTATCCGGCCTCACTCATGTGATACACCAGCAAGATACTTACGCTCTTCGTCTGACAATCGTACACTCATTGTTCCCACTGTGAAATTGAAATTATATGAAAAACATTCTTTTGCATACCAGGGCCCAGCGACGTGGAACGAATTGCCTATTGAAATTAGACACAAAGACATAGTGGTCCCTTTTTAGAGTGCTCTTAAAACTCACCTTTTTCGACTGCAGCGACAAACTAAGAGACCTAAGAACGTTTTGTGTCTTATAAGTTTTCAGCATGTTTTTATGTTTTCCAATTTCATTGTTTTTGTCATTCGTTGTTCTGTAGTGTAGTCATATCAATATAGATGGTGTAAAGCGCTTAGAGATTCTAAAGACTAGGCACTATACAAGGTCCTTATTATTATTATTATTATTATTATAATTATTATTATTAATTATTTAATTAATTAATTAATTAATTAATTAATTAATTAATTAAGTAAGTAAGTAAGTAAGTAATTGACTTAGAATTATGTATGAGGAGGGGCTTAAAGGCATGGTCATGCTTATGAGCAGAAAACAAAACGAAAAGCTTATTTGCTATTGTAAAAACAAGTAAATGAAGTCTCTGTCGTTGGCTAGATCACCTAATACGTCTTAAACGAGTGAAACCTCTGACGAAATGAACAAATATTGTAGCAATAATGAATATTGCCAAGAGCAAATTAATTAGACTGTTTCTAACAATGTATAACGATGTAGCTATTTGCAATCACCAATAAATGCGATGTTTTACGAAATGATATACGAAAATGTAGAAATGAAGAAATACAACAACAAAGAAATCTATTTATTGCAGGTCAACCCGTGGATCCTGTAATGTAAGTTATTTTATGCGATGTGACACTCCAAATAGGAACAGTAGCTCTTTTTTACCACCTTCACGTTTACCTGGTTCATATAAATATCTCACAGTGACATTACTGTGTATTCGTTGTTTTGAAAAATCATTTCGTGTATTTTGTACGGTATATAATTTTTTATTGGATCGCGTTAATAAGTTTCATATTGATTGTTCGAGTAATTTTATTATTTAACGGAGCTATCACACCTGGTAATATCTTGACCCATTTACGTGGTCGTTTATCCTCGATAAATTCCTTCGCGCATTGATGTCCTAAAAACCGCCCAGCAAGTGTTCGATTAAATCGTTCAAAAAATTGCCTGATCGCGTTGTATTGCAGTATGTCCCCGTCTGATGGTGACATTATGATCCTTCATCGTTGATAACACTGTACCCTGAACTTCCTTGCCAGGATCAGCCTGTTATAGATTAGGCCACTGTAAAGGTCCTCGTCGATAAATTCGTTCAAATGCAACAGATACCGCTGATGCCGCCGTGGTCAACAATGGTTCAGCATCTTTGCATTTACTCGCAACATCAACTACAGTTAATGCATAATTGCATGTCCGTGTATTGACAGTATCATGCGGCAGGAATAATATATCAGCCTGATGAACTTCATTTGGAACGATGACATCAAAATGTGCAAAGTGAATTTGTTTAGGTGGTGGTAGATAAATCTGCGATATCGCTTGTCTTGATAACCAAACTGCTGTAGTAACTTTGTTTACTTTTGCCCCGCTGGCGAGTTTATTAAAAGCTGATTATTTACCTCTCCCGTATCCTCTTGGGGAATAATAAATATATTCCATATTAATAGTAATTACCAGCACATACTATCAGTTTACCTTTCATCGCAGATCTTACTAACCAGTTAGCAAAAGATTCCTTGAAAGATTAATTTGTAATACAAATCAACGCATGAATCAATTTGACATCTGCAATATGTCTATGTTGCATATTGCTACTTTTATAAGCAACATCATGAGCATCACACGCCTTATCAATAGCGTTTATTGGATATTCTCCTGGTCTTGCTTGGTCTTGGCTATTAAGCCTTATATCGAGTCTGTTTCCAGGGCTACAGTATTTATATATTCTCTTGGGTATTTGGCCCATGGATTTCCTGGAAGTTTTGTCAATTTTTCTGCAATATCACCTCCTCGTCTTTTTCAAAACAAATCATTACCCGATTACATAGAAACAAATGTAAGTTTGTTTGTACCACATTGTACACTCTTACCGGCAGGTGCAGATCTGTTATTGCTTGTTGTATTTGTTGTCAAATCGTTTGTGCTATTACGCGTCTTATATTTAACACAATTTAGATCCATAATGTATTGATAATAACATGAAAGTAATTGATTTTTCGGCGACAAAAACACGAGAACCTCATGCATCATGCAGCGCTACCAAATTATATTCGCATGATTATAATTGGACCGTCTAGAAGTCGCAAGACGCAGTTGTTACTTAATCTAGTAATGAGGTGGTTAGAATGGGACAATATATAATTGGTAGCACCATCTATAGATGATCAGCGATGTTACGATGTATTCATGGAATTTAAGGAGAACGCGAAATTTTTAAACAATGGAGATGTTATTGAAGTTATCACTGGTATTGAAGAAGCACTGAATGTTGATTCTATTGATGGAAGTACTAATAATTTAGTCGTATATGATGATGTGATGTTGGATAAACAAGCAAACCCTGCCAGGATATTTTCCAGAAGTAGACATAAAAATACTGATGTGATTTATGTTACTCAGAGATATACACAAATACCAAACGTGATCAGGGTAAACTGTAATATTCTTGCTGTGTTTAATGGAGTTGATACACATACATTACGAAATATTCACTAGACGTGGTGCAGCGGAGATATGGACATAATTCATTTTAGAAACTACTTTTGTGTTGCTATATCTAACCCGCATGGATTTATAACGATAAATCTGCATGATCCTAGATCAAGATATAGTATCGGACTTGATCAATATTCGGTTAAAACCCAAGGAACGACAACAAATACGTCTGTGTGGGTTTGGTTGCCAAAACGACCAGATCTCTCTCCGTAGAGGCTTTAAACTCGGTCTCTGATTGACAAAGAGACACTTCGTATGAAACCGAAACTGTTATATTAGTTTGTCTGAAATAGTTTTGGTATATTTCACCGCCTCGTAGAGCCTTTATTTTCGTCTAAAACCTTGGTCTGTTCACCCCCTCTACTAATGTCAAATATCATTTCGTAAAACATCGCTTTTATTCGTGTTTGCAAAAAAACTGCATCGTTATACAATGCTAGAAACAGTCTAATTGATTTGTTCTTGTATATATTAATTACTGCTACAAAGTTTGTTCATTTCATCTGTGGATTCACTCTCATCAAACTTATTAGGAGATCTAGCCAACGGCAGAGACTTCATATTTTTTTGTTGTTTTTTTTACAATAGCAGATCCGTTTTCATCTGATTCTCCTCATAAGCATGATCGAGCCTTAATAGCTGCTCTTCATATATTATTCTCAGTTAATTAAATAATTCATTAATGTTAAAATAATAACGATAATGACAATGATAGTAATAATAATAATAATAATAATAATAATAATAATAATAATAATGATAACGATGACTTTGTATAGCTCCTAATAATGTGACGTTCTCTGCACTTTACAACATCTGCAATAATATGGCTACAAGAAAAACACCATGAAATTAGAAAACATATAAAATGTTGAAAGTATTTAAGGTAGGAAACATTTTTTGAATTTTAAAATTGTTCTTACGGACAAAATTATGAGTTTCAAGAGAAATCTTGAAATGGATTACCGTATTAATGTATTAATATTTTCCGACTTGTGTTCGACAACGTACAGTAAAAAGTTAAAATCAGGCAAATATTACGAAATTTTAAATTCCTGCTTGTGTTCCAGCCATCTGAAGAAATTACTCTATATTTTATCTGTCACATTTTGTTGGAGAGAGGGTTATTATTTTTGGAAAACGTCACTCCATATAAATAATGCAGTTAACCACATATAACATGGTGCATGTAAATTTGTCTCCTGGACAATGAATTATTTATCACCCAATCATGAATCACGCGTTTTGTTAATGTGATTGAGTGTCTAGTCATGACGTACTGATAGTTTCGTACCGCTCTTGGCAGCGTCGCACATGTAATATATGGGCGTCGAGAGATTAATGTCCGACCAGGCAGTCTGGGTTGGCTGCCTGTGTATTTCCTTGGGAAGGAGAGTTAGCTCCAATTATTCTTGCAATGATATAGCCATAAATATGTTAAACGTACCACTAAAACCTTCTAATCCCGAAAACGCTATTGGCAAGAAGACTTGTAAATTTTGTCTTTTCGTACAAAATTTATTCTGTATGCAATCAGCACTAGATGTTAGTAACAATCGTTCAATTCAAATTTTAATTGCTTTAATAAGCAAAAAAAGCAAAACTGATATGTATATATATTTGTATATATATATATATATATATATATATATATATATATATATATATATATATATATATATATATATATATAAATTTCTCCAAGTCTGTATTAACTTTCCAATTGTTTCTTTGCTGAATTTGTTGAAAGTTGTATTTTGCTGTATCATTTTTCTTCTACTTACAATATGTCAGAAACTGCCGTCCATTTTGTTTTACAAAGTCAAAAAAAGGTATTGTTTCAAAACCTTAATAGGTGTACATTATCTTTTCATTATATATATATACATCTATAGAACGATATGCAAATTAATATATATTGTGTTCCGTAAAATGGTTAATATTGGTCATATGGATCTTTGTGTAGCGTTCTTGTTATCACCTCTATAATAGGATTGATATTGATCAGCATGTTCAAATTCATAGTGTACGGTGACACCTATTTTGCACTATAACTACATCAACACAATGCCAACGGCTACCACCAGGATGAGTAACAAACATACCTGTTATAAATAAATATATATATATATATATATATATAAATATATATATGTATATATATCTATATATATATATATATATATATATATATATATATATATATATATATATATATATACACTTACGGTTTTAGAGAATCAAATCCAACATTAATCAAATATAGAATTCACAAAAATAATCCACTAATGGAATTGCAAGAGTCCTGCTAAATAAATGTTCTAATAGTTCCAGGTTCGAATCTTGACGATGTAATCCAAAATGGCTGACAATGTCACGTGATGCAGTTCTTGTTTTATTATCATCCAAATGAAATTATGAGCACAGGTTCTTTTCCAAATAATTCCTTTTACTTCAATGAATTGACACAATGTCCAGAACAAGGTAATTAAAACTAACACTCAAACATTAAAACACAACTATTAACTTTATAAAAGCCAAGATTCTACTGAACTGTTTTATCCCAAATGACAATTTATATAACTGTTTTTCTGAAGTAAACAAGTGATCGCGTGATTTTATGGAAGTTCATGAAAGGTCACAGAAAGAGGCTGCCTTCACTAAATCACGTACTCAAAAAGGATCTAGATATTTCCTATCCCCAAGAACTAAAAATAAAAAGTTGTCCTTGAAATTAACCAATAGTTTTAGAAGCTTCTTGACAATGTCTAAAGCAGGGTCAGGAATTAGGTCAACAAGCCAAGGTCAACATATGTTTACAGCTAGAGTCTAAGTCAGCCTGAATTTTCCAGAAAAATCTCCCAATTAATGAATATTAAACCCTAAATGACAAATTTGGATTTAACAATTAAAAATTAAAAAATTCAAATCTAATAGACGTAACAATATATATATATATATATATATATATATATATATATATATATATATATATATATATATATATATATATATATATATACTTGAAATACCATGAAACTGGAAAACATAAACAATGCTGAAAAATATCACACACAAAAGATAATTAGGTCTCTAAGTTTGTTCCTGCAGAAGAAAAAGGTGCGTTTTAAGAGCAGTCTTAAAATGGGCCACTGTGTCTTTGTGCCTAATTTAAATGGGCAATTCCTTCCACATCGCCGGGCCCTGGTGTGCAAAAGAACGTTGTCCATGTTACTTTGTTTTCATACAGGAAACAATGAGTATACGATTGTCAGAAGATAAGCGTACGTATCTTGCTAGTGTATACACATGGGTGAGGCCAGATAGATATGTTGGATTGGAGTCTGTCAGTGAAACACAACACATTGAACACATTTTTTGTTTGATTCAATATCGAATGGATGGATCCGAGCAGCTGTATTTTGAACTTTTTCAAGTTTCTGGAGTAGATAGTGACACGAACCAGACTGAATTGAATTACACTAGTAAAGTCATGAGATTACTAATGATCACACAAGTGTTCTAGTGTCAGCAACGGAAAGATACCGTATTTGCGAATCGAATTAATTAGTTTCAGTTCAAGATATGCAGCCTTGTATACGTTCGTGACATGTTGGTGCAATGTGAGAGTACTGTCTAGAGTAACACCTAGGTTTCGTACATCCTGTGTGAATTTAATGTTGTGTTTCTGATAATTATTGTCTGCGGCAAAGGATTTGAATGATAACATCTTTGTGTTGTGATCATAATGGCCTCAGTTTTATCATCATTCATTTGCAGCTTGTTTTATGTCATCCATGATTCCACATCAGAAATGCACCTCTCTACTCTAAGGACGGTAGCATCAACTTCAATTGGGTGACTAGACTTGTATATTTGGGTGTCATCACCGTACAATTGGTAAAACACTAAGTGAATTATCATTGACACGTGAAGGCGGCTGAGTGTATAGAATGAAGAAAACATGTTCAAGAAAAAATCCTGTGGAACACCACAACATAGATCAACTGGGCTGGAATGTATTTCATTTGCAGATACAATGTCTGTTATGTTGACTAAATAGGACTTTAATCACTTTAAGGACATATTCTGAATGCCAATTGCATGCTGGAAACGGAGAAGTTATATATCATGGTATATTGCGTCAAATACTGCAGACAAATCAAGGATGGTCAGAATGTAATCTCTCCACTATCCAAAGCATAGAGAATGTCATTAACTACTTTCAGTAGTTTCAGTACTGTACCAATGGCGATATGCAGACTGAATATTGCTGAAAAGACTGTTTGAATTAAATTAAGAAACAAGATGGTCTAGAACAACTTTTTCTAAGACTTTTATATATAGGGGAGTTTAGAAACTGGTCGGTAGTTCTTTAAATGCTACCAGGGATTCAACTACACACTTCCCGGAAATGAGACTATTCAATGTGGTAACGACGGACGATGGAGTAGTATTCTAGGACTATGTGATGGTGATTCAAGATCTTTTCTCGTTAATTTAAATCATTAAAACGAACAAATGAAGAGAAATCGGATTTATCTTTCTTGTTCTGAATGTCAGTAAGATATTTATTTTCTTTTCAATCTCTTTTCTATGTCATCTTCCTTCAAAAAACATAATATACATGATACGATAGACGAACAAATTTGCAAACGGTTCCTTGACATGAAATTACATACATTTGTCAAGTATGCTATGCAAAATGTATAAATGACAATCCCTACCCTCATTCAGTAAATTTTTTCTTGAGAATATTGTGGGTTAAAAAGGGATATAATAATCCTAGACATAATATATTGTCCCACATTGAAGATCAACTTCATTTGTATTCTTCTTTGATCTCTTCCCAGTTATTAAATGTGGTTTGCATCCTACCCCTCCATCAAATAGTGTGCCAGTTATAACACCCGGTATAGATGGTGACACAAGCTACAACGCAACAATGACCGTTGGATGCACTGAAGGTTACAGATATACCTATTATGGATCGGAGACAGTCCGCTGCAGGCTCGATGGATTATGGGAAGCAATATTAGGAAAATGCGATTGTAAGATGTCATTGTTCCTTTCCTTTTTTTTTTTTTTTGATTTTTTTATAACAATTATGCATACTTCATTAATACTTTCATTCGTAAAGTAGGAAACACCAACCGCTCCTGGAAAAGCTAAGAAAACTGGAAGACATGTAGACTTTTATCTTGTTTGTGCAACGTAGCAGATACACCTTTAGTTGCAGTGAATATAACGTTCTGGTTTAAAACGTTATATGATCAAGTATTTAAAAGTGGTTAGTAATTATTGGCTCATGTAACATGTACATTTGTATGTCACTGCTTCTTTTCACCAGAGAGTCTGATTCTCAGAACACAGGTTTTGCTTTTATTCATGAACTTTATATATGTGCATAAAATAATTGTCGTGCCCTTTCAAATGGTTAATACACACACGTTCTCTCCCCAGCATCAAATGTCATTGAGGGTAAAGATATTCTGAAGAATAACAGCATAGATTGCAAGCCAGGCATTCCAAATGTACACAATGTTGATGCAGTTGTGAAGAATGTGGCGAAGGATCTAAGGATAGAGCATATGGTGGAGAATCTTTGAAAGTTCAAGGCAATTAAGCTTTCAGTAATATTTGAACATTTCACATCATGGACTTCAAACTTCTAAAGGTTTCCAGCAGTGATATTTCATGTAATTGCAACCGCTACGGTGGTCTAGTGGTTAGAGCGTTAGATTCGATCCCTTGCTGAGTCATAACAAAGACTTACAAAACTGGTACTAACAGCTGCTTCGCTTGGCGCTCAGCATTAAGAGGTTAGTGTTATGACTGCTCGGCCTTGTGTCATGATAATGTGACTGGGTGGAACATCATGCTACATGTCTGCGACATGATGCACCAGAGCTCGACATCACTATAAAATGCTTCACTGCAGACATCGTAGCGATATGACGGAAACATTGTTAAAGCTACTTTCAAAATCCTAATCAAGCACACATGCCATGTACGTGCATACTAAGTATAATTAAGAGAGCTATTATCATTAATGCGTCTCTAATTGACAGAGAAAATAATGTCTTATTACGATTTCAGCTGTTTGAACCTTTTCAAAGTGTCGTAATACCAGACAAAAATAGGGCAGCAATATTCTTGTTAAAGAAGAGTAGTATAGTTTTAGTAATATTCAATTACTATAACGCTAATATATACGTCTTATATATTAATGTTTGAATAACAACAGGGCAAACAATTTTAAATTCAGTGTGAAAATTCTCTTTTCGGTTAAT
The DNA here is from genome assembly GCA_029339505.1 of Unio delphinus. Lineage (NCBI taxonomy): Eukaryota > Metazoa > Mollusca > Bivalvia > Unionida > Unionidae > Unio > Unio delphinus. The sequence goes on along the minus strand of JAQISU010000281.1, from coordinate 620,519 downwards.
AATTTATCTAAGATTCAAAATCAATATATACTAATGTAAATTATTTAGATGTGGTTCATGTCATATTGACATATTACTCTGGTGAAGCGTCTGTAGAAACATAGCTTTTGTTGATCTAGATTCAGTTTAATCGCGATCATGTTGAACCAAATCTACCTTTAATGCTATTTTGATCTTGTTAGCATTAATTCAAAAAATAATTATGGTTGAAGCTCAAACTTTACTCTTACAAAATTAAAATAAACTCATCTAAATGTACCCAAGTTAAATAATTATTTTTATTTATGGTTCCATGGTGACCCTGATAGTATATCCACCTTTGCATTCAAATGGGTGATCACGTCTCTTTAGTTCTTAATTTCGTACCTTCAAATAAAAATGGTTGAAACTTATAACCAGCAAATAGATACCCTGACTGTACCCATAACAAGATTGACCTTAACCATGTTTATGTATGAAAGGATGAAAGATGAAGGTGAATGCACCATTAATAAATAATCTCTCTGGTTTAACAACTAAACTTTGTCGGAGATAAAGGGAGATTGATTAATATATGCTTTCTCATTCGATACACTTGATAACAGTCTATTCAAAGGTGTCTGTCTTACTGTCATGTAGGAAACATCTATCGTATTAAAACCTTGATCAAGACTTTCAAATAACATTTACCATGCCTAATGACAGAGGCTTTGTGGTTGATTATGATGGAAGAGGAAGCGTGAAAGATGTCTGTTTAAACATTTAGGACAATACTTAATTCGAAAACTAAACCCTACTATCAGCTACACTTCAAATGAGTGATTACTTTATATATAACAAATGAATGTGAGATTGTTTTATGATTCATTTTAGTGCCTTTTGCTAAGAAAAAATAAATCATATAATTCTTAAGCAAATAAATGCAGCAAAAGAAGTGGGTAAACTTACATGAAGAAACGGTATCCCAGTCACCCATAAACATTACCGAATGGGAGTAATTGTTTCTAACAATACTTCACTCTACACCTAATGCAACGTTTCTGATCTTACCACCCGTTTGAAAGGAAAGGAATGCCTGGCATGTGCAGATATAAATTGGATAAATTTACAACGTTTGTGAGAAATATTTTTGTGTGGAGAAATACAATTTGTCGTGATTTTGGTTTAATACCTTCCCTTAAGTGAATATACACTAAAACCTCACCTGAAACCTAGCGGGAAAAAAACTGAATCTTAGATGTTAGTGGTTATTTTACAGAATTTGGTGACTGGCACTGATTATTGAGACCTCAGCTTCAGCTAACAAAAAAATATTCAGTGTTGAGTTCTCAAATGATACAGAGTGGAGACAACGCGTTTTCAAAAATGTAAACTCAATGAAATGCGATGACTATTTAAAATAAAGGTGACTGCTGAATGCAGTCTTCTGTACCTGATTCAGTCTAGTTGAGAAGCATTTTTTGCTTGCTTCGGATTAGCCATTTACATTTAGAAAGAGTCATACAATGCACATATATGGAATTACAATCACAACGAATGAAACAAAATAAGTTCACATTGTGAAGAATATAAAAGTCAGTGAATCAAAAGAAAAAGAAACATAATTGCATGTATCAACATGATCTTCAGGTCATCGATCCACCATCTAAAATAGGACACTGTTTTCCACAGTTTGGTTGCTAAGTGCATTATGAAGAACATAACTGATTCCACCACATTAGTAAGGGTTGATACCTATACAAACTGAACCATGGCTTATATTTGCTCGAAAACAAATTGGTCTGCTCCCATCCAAGCAATATAAAGATTACGTCGTTGTCTGCAAGTCTAACCTTAGGACTTTTAATCTGTTTCCTGGGTCTCTTCTATCTTAATTCTGAAATTATTTGAAACCAATCATAATCATATGTTTGATATTAATTGTACCCTTTCATGGTTTCCTGCTACTAGCATGGATTGAAATTTTCTACAGTTCACGAAGATGCAATTCAGTCCGTTTCAGACGGACAAACGCCCCATTACGTTCATTAATGTAATGACCGTTAATCGTAAAACGTTCAAAATATGCGAGGAGGAAAAAGTATCCATGGGTTTGTGGATGGGTACCAAAAGAATGCTTGCTATTATTATGCATGTAATGAGTAAACAAAATAGACCAGCTTAAAAATACCAATCGATTATGTTTGTAATTATGTCAAGCAAACATATCATCAGATATGCAATAAATTATAATAAACGTATATGGAAACGTTTAGATTTTAACAATAGCAACTAATCCAAGATTTACTTTGGCACCCAAATTGATATAAAAGGCAGCTTTGCTTTATGTGCTTAACGTCTAATTTATGAAAGTGTTTAACAAATTCAAATACGCCAGCAGCATTATTACTTTCAGGCAAAGATTTAAAATCGGGTTTATTTTAATAACGCTTAAAAGCCATATCCACGGCACATTATGAGCTTAACATAATATTCACAATTCAGTCTAATTCAAAAGCAAGATTTTAAGTCCTTTGTAGTTTGTTGATTTCATAAAATGCGTACATTACAGTAGTCTATCATGTACAAGACCAAATGTATTTCATGAGAAAGACATTTATATATTCGTGTCTTTGATACTCAACCGAAAACAGTTAATCTTTGAGTCATCTCAAAACATCCATTGGACAGATACCATTTGTATTCTTTCAGCGTGCAAGATTATTTTTAGAGTCTGGACTGAACGTATGCATTGAAAATTGTTAAGAGTTCCGGACGCTAATAATTTATCATTACTTTACCCTACACTTTTAATTTGAAGGAACTTGGCAATATTATCAAATTAACCTGCTTTACATACACGAGTGCTCGATGAACATTATGTGTCTATCATTCCAAGCATGGCTAATCTCAAAGTACCAGGAAAGTATTAGAAATTTGACCATAAAATAAAAACCATTATAGCAGTATTATTTTAAAAGAAACTATAAACATGTGATGGACATTATGCAATCAAAAGCATAGAATCGCCTTCGGCCAATACTCAACATTGTATCCTTATATCTCATACAGCAAATTCTAAATGCCTGAGAGAGAGAGAGAGAGAGAGAGAGAGAGAGAGAGAGAGAGAGAGAGAGAGAGAGAGAGAGAGAGAGAGAGAGAGAGAGAGAGATTACAAAAAGATCGCAGAAATTGGAATCGCTCTCATTGGGAATACTTTAAGGTCATGATAATTCTTAACGCAATCATTTACGAACTGTAGCAAACTAAATAAACGAAAGTCTTGATCAATATAATTTCTACTAGGCTCGTATTGATACAATTGCACAATTATTCGTTCATCTATTTGTTTTCTAATTTCCCACAAACAATGTTTTAGCTTTCTAATTTACAAATTTGGTATGCAAGTTTCATATATCGGAACTTTACCGTCTTATTTCAATTTGAAACTAGTTTGGATGGTTATTAGCGTATCCGTGTGTGTGTGTGTCTCTGTGTGTGTGTGTGTCTCTGTGTGTGTGTGTGTGTGTGTAGATATATAGATAGAGATAAGATCTAAAACGATTCAGACAATACAATACAATACAATACAATACAATACAATACAATACAATACAATACAATATAATATAATATAATATAATATAATATAATATAATATAATATAATATAATATAACTGACTTGCTAATAAAGCAATTCAATAATCATCACTTCACACAAACAAATGACTGCTTTATTAGCATGTAAATTATCGGCTTGGTCATACGAATTTATTCTACAACTCCTACAAACTAATCTTCTTCTTCTAATGATTTCACCTCTACATCAGGTTTTGGATATTCTTTTGGGGATTGTCAGATTAATAATTGTTACATCAATCTGTCTAATGATGGGTAAATATATGCTACATATACTTAACAAAATCCCATTGACAAAAAACATATTATCAAGTTTCATTAAAAACACTTTATAGTATGATATCTTGAACAAATATACAGCGCTAATCTTATTGTAGACTCTAAGCCTCCGGATTTGACAGCTGCTATCGTGGGATCTGTTGTCACGTCCGTTATAGTAGTATCAATGGTGGTCGGCATCTTTATATTCATGAGGTATGTGGTTTCATTATTTTCATTTTATTTCAATAAAGAAATCTAAACTAGTCGAAATCACGCCCCTAGGAATATATTACTAGCATACAGAGTACGCTGCGTTTAAAGATAAAATACATTCCAAATGTATAATAATGGTCAGAGTATTAGTTATAAGTGTGATGCTAACAATAACTGTGTGTCATCAAATGCACGTTTTAAATATATAATTATCCAGGGCATATTGCATGCTGTATATCTTATTTAACGTATAGAATTTGAAGGCAGCCCTAATTACGTTTTCATTACTGCTGCAGGAGACGAAATAAACACAAGGATGATGCAACACAGACCGTTAACGAGATTGATGAAATCAGAATTGGAGACAGTAGTAATCCTGGTGAAATGGACTGTCAGAGCGGTGTGTCGATAAAAATTGTTTAACCATGTTTTCTGTTACAGGGGTATACGTTCCATAGACCTATGGAAATTAGCATGTGCGAAGACATGTTTTGGTTTCAAAAACATCCATATCATGTTTATTACCCAGCTTGAGAAATATCTCTATGATAAGACCGCTACGCTAAGAAAATTGGAAAATCAAGAAAATCTGTATTTTATTCTATGCAAATAACGCACTTTTACAAAGGGCTCATTCAAAATAACACAATTGACACTCTAAAATAAAATGTATGTTAATAATATCATTCTTCTCAAATTCGAGTGATGCTAGGATGACTATCTTTAACATATCATGTGTTTCAAAATGGAACTATAAATAAGGTTTTTGTTATAGAGTATTAACCATTTTTCAGCACAAGATAGGCTGTACATGGCGGCAAGTATAAGCTTCTGCACTGTAGCTGAATTGTTTATCAGCTCATAATAGGTAGCTCCAGTATGGATGAAACTGACCATGTGGAATGCGTTTATGCAAGATCATCTAAAAGACTCAGGGTGAAAGCTAAATTGCTATGTCTATCTACATATGCACTGATTATGTGTGTGTATCGGTCTATGTGTAGCAGGCAATGTTCTGGGCACCTTTGATTCCCTTTCCCAGTGATAGTGCGGGCGATGTGCACTGTCATTCCATATATAGATGTTTAGTTTCACGATGGGATGTTGAATTATGCAGCTGCGATAAGCAGCCCTATGCCCGGAGATGCATGTGTGCAGGTGTACAGCTACATCTTGCAGTGTATCCGCAACAGCTTCTGTACTGCTCGCCCATCACCATATGCCTTTATGGCATAGGAGGGGTAGAGGCGTAGGGTTGATAATGTCATGAATTGCGCCTGAGATGGATTTATGTGAGCAAGAATGCGTCCAGTCATCCTTACTATTTCATCAAAATTGGTGTAAATTCAGCGATTATGTCAAAACGCAAGGAAATGGGTCAGTGTGTTGGGGATATCCGTTAGATCCAACTGTAGCTGAGCTGATCATATGCGCTTCCAAACAGCTCTTGTCATCGTCGTCATACAGATAGACATGAGTACCACTAGATATGACTTTCCAGAAGGAGCCAGATGTAGCTGTCGAGTCACGGTACACGGTCCCAGGAATTACCGTCTAATGTTACAGTAGCAGTCGAAGCTTGATCTGACCATTTGTATGGTCAATGATTGATTCCTGATAACACACACACACACACACACACACACACACACACACACACACACACATATCGTATCCCTCGCTTTAAATCACTTGATGTATTTGTTTGCTGAGACAATGCCTTCTCCTCTGTCGTCCTTTTCAATTTTCGCTGAACTTAATCTTCTCTCTGTAACCATGTTTTCAAAAGAGTTTTCTGAATATATGAACACTCAGGGCATCGATCTAGATAAGACTGCAGTACACGCACTTTCGCTCTTAATTAATCTGCTAAAATATAACGAACAATCGTTCCTTTTATACTTTTCCCGTGTAATATCTCATAACATATCTGTATAGAAAGATGTCCATAATCGTGTTGCTATTTATCAAATGAATAATTGTGTACCTTTTATATTCTCTAGCGAACCCCATTCATTATCAACCCACTCTTATCCTCTATGAACTATAATGACCGTTACGGTTCCCTTCTCAAACATTTGTCCTCAAAATATATGAAAACAATGTTCAAATGCGTATTGTTTTGTATAAGAATTACATATCTGAGTATCTTACCCAACATAAAAAGTTATCGCCGTAATGACACCAGAGTTTTCATATTAATGGTTCAGTGGTTCAATTGTCACATTAATGCTTCACATATCTCAGACAGCTGATTTAATACAGGAGCAGCAGAGAGGGTCACTACAGGATTCATAAATATTACGTTATGTATGTAAATTAAATTATACGATTAGATAAACAAAATATACAAGCAGTATCAATCTCTCTCCATATGCAAACACCAGCGAAAGAATTAATCTTGCATAAAGCGTTCTTACTTTAATCGGATATGAATATATATATATATATATATATATATATATATATATATATATATATATATATATATATATATATATATATATATATATATATATATTTATATATATATATATATATATATATATATATATATATATATATATATATATATATATATATATATATATATATATATATACTTTCCACTCAAAGTTACTTTAACTACATATAATATATTCAAAAGAAAACTTTTTAAATTTTCTTTTGCATCATACATAGAAGATGTTTTGAAACTCTAAATTTAGTCAAAGAGTTACAAATGATCAGATGCTTATGGGAATATGCTACATTTAATTTCTGTACACAGAACAATAAACGTGTTCTAACTCATAATTGACCAATCGATATATTGTCCTTGCCAGGACTATTGTGAAGAAATATAACAAACTTAGTGTGAAAGCTGTACATGGTAAAATATAGTTAACTTTGGTAGCACTGATTTTATGACACGAGAATATCGGCTAAGACTATCAAGCTAGAAAACTAAATAACATGTTTTAGGAGAATCAGTTTGTGCTACTAACATTTTGGAAAGCTGTGGAACCGCGTGGAAAATTAAAAGACATAATTCTTGTTACGAACTATATTTAAAGCAAATGTTTTTCATTTATTCGTCTTGTCGCTATTTTCATTTACTTAGGACCATCCAATAAAAGTAAGAAAGGTCGAGGAAGTTACTCTACAAAACCTACATCAAGCGCTACCAAAAGAAATGTTGATGAGGATTGTTATGAAAACATCCAGAGCATCAGAACAAAAGACATCAAAGTAGAGGACCTTTTTGACTTTGTACTTCAAAGGAGATCAAAATCAAACCTCTACGAGGAAGAATACAAGGTACACTTGCATCAGTTGAACAAATGTCAACAAGCTTTATTTGAAATACGTCTTTTAGCTCTACATGCGTAACTTTCAGTAAAATATTTATTGCCATCACATTCGAAATACTTCATTTAGTATGTGGCCATACTTTTTCAGTTCTAACCCACTACCCACTAAGTTACTTCCATCGAAATTAGGGTTTCAGGAACTATGAACAAAATCCGTCTTTTAGTGATATGACAAGGATAAATACAAAATTAAAAAAAGATTAACTCAGTTTCACTTTTCCATTGGCTGTGTCACCTAACAGACATTTTCATCCAGGAAGATTTAGGATAGGATAAATGCGTAGGCAAGGGTCTATGAATGGAGTCCTTGATGTAGGTCCATTGGTCGAAGCCTCCTAAAGCTTCTGAATTTCAAGAGCTCCAGGGCATACTTTCGCAATTAAACAGTACAAACTTGCTCTAAGGAGCTTTCTGGTTGTTTTTGTAGGGTATTGGGGAGTCTACCACCTCCCAATCCGCACCTGAGTTATATGCCTGACTGTATGATAGCTTGACCTGGCCTCATGCTTTCAAAATCCTGTCTATGATCAAGAAGATCCGTTTCTAACTTATAAGACAAGTGTATGATGGAGACTGCGTTGATATACTCAAATTTGACACATTTAATACTTGTGTTATTTGTTTAAAGTTACCACGTCTTAAAAATCTAATCTCTTATATAATGTCAGAGTGGAGGGTATACTATTATTGCTGTACATGCAGTATCATATAGCACAAAACTGACAACAACGATGGTACAAGCTTGCATCGTTATATGTGGGTTTTTATCCTATATCGTTGCTATTTTCGCTCTTCATCAAATGACTGTATCGTTCATTATCATCATTTGTCAAACATTTAATTTCTCCTAAAGTGTAGATGTGGAAGAGAAAAATGAGGATACGGTTAGAAATGGTTAAAGTATATTATGATCCACTTTATTTCTAAATTGATTTCTCTTCCCATGTCGTTTTAGAATATTCTTTTACATATTTATATTCGGACTTTACTATAGCAATAAAACACATTATACTGAATGTCTGATAAAACAAATTGTGTATTATTAATGACGTTTAAAACATAAAATGTTCTAATATCCCTGCAATCAATATGTGACTGTATAATGCCCCTGATAGAATGTAATTACTCGTGTTCTAATACCCCTGCAAACTTTGTATGGCAACTCAGCATGATCTATAATGTCCTTGTATACAGTGTCTAATTACTCGACATGTTCTATAGCCCCTACATACAGTGTGTAAATACTCGACATGTTATAATGTCCCTACATAGTGTGTAATTACTCGATAGCCCCTACATACAGTATATAATTACCCGACATGTTCTGTAGCCCCTACATACAGTGTGTAATTACTGGACATGTTCAACTGCCAATGCATAGAGTATGTAATAACTAAGTCATCATAATAATATCTTGTAAATATTTCAGCAATATGCAATAAGTGTGACCAAGTCAAAAGATGTTGCCATGCAAGCAGAAAACAAAAACAAAAATCGATATAAAGGCATGGTGCCTTGTAAGTATATTATGTTTTCTCTGTCAGATAGTTGCATTTGCTGTCGTAATAGTTATGTTATTGTTGCTTTGTTTTTAGTAGTAGTAGTAGTAGTTGTTGTTGTTGTGGTTGTTGTTTTAGTAATAATAGTAGTGAATATAGTACACTTGTACTGATAAATGATGAGTATTGTATGGAGCATGTGTTAAACGTATGATTAACGTCAATCAAACGTTTTCTACATAGTGATTCCACTTTCCTACTATTAGTGTCGTTTATATTATATTAAAGTATGCGTTTGATATCTGCATCATCTACAGATGATGACAACAGAGTTAAACTCCACGTTTGGGATGCTGATATGGAGACTGACTACATAAATGCCAGCTACATCGACGTAAGTTCTATGAAATTTACAATAATAGCCACACATTCCTCGATTTTTCATTTTAAATAAACCAGGCTCTTAAATCGATCACTAAAATATTATGTTAACTACATCTTAAGATAGGTAAAACAAAACTATGAGAAATATTTTCCTCTGTTGAACTCTTATGATAAAATATATTATTTAATTGTTCAGATATTATTAATTTGAAGGAAAGTTAATAGACGTCCATTCAAGTGCATCTGGATTTTACTGTTACCTGCATCGTTATATGTACATTACTGAATGTATGTAAACAACTTATATTTCAATTATACATAAAACAACCATAAGCCATGAATAGTTTGACTTCGATAAAATTAATATATATATATATATATATATATATATATATATATATATATATATATATATATATATATATATTCAATTTCTAGTTTGCTTATTTCATTTTTCTTAGTTTTAACTTCTGCTGTTACATATCGTTTTCAGGGATTCAGTGGACGCCAAGCATATGTTGCTGCGCAAGGTTAGTCAAGCTTACTATAGTCCATTTGAACCTTTCTACCATTGTGAAAAATACTAACGGGCTTACACATGAAGAAATTTATATAATTCCTCGTTCAAATAGAAGAGCTGAAATTTCTAGAAACATCTTTAGAAAGAGAGAACTTAACAATATGACCTTACTGCACATAGCGACATTTCTATTATTTCAACAGAGTGGCAATATGATTCAAAAATGATATTCGGGCGATATGGGCAATACACTTACGACCAGTGTCTTATAAGTATTGGGCGACAAAATGCCACAAGGAAGAAACTAACGTTAAGATTAATTTAGACATTTCCTATTGTCGCTATAAAAATAATTTATTTTAAGAACAAACATGATCCTATGGTGAAAAGGGGAAAACAATGTTTTAATTAGCAAGACATTTCTCCTCGTCATTTTTTTCTTTGGGACTGTGTTGACCATGCTTACATTCTTGTTTTAAAAGCTACGGACAAAAACAATAATCTTTCTTTACATGCACAGAGACGCAAATGCTTGATACATATCACCAATATACCACAACTTTGGAACAAATAGGTGTAACTTTCCTTTCAATATGAAACTGGCATCAAGACCTTATGCCGATATACATTGAGCTTATTATTTTGACAACTAGTAACCATGTTCTAAAAAGTAAATGCTGCAGCAGTTTGCGGTGAAACTATTTAGAATATATGCAAAGTGGTATTCGGTGTGTCATAGACTTTATTTCCTTGACGTTGTATTGAATCTAATTATCCTGAAGGATAAACTTAATTTCATATTTGATTCATTCAATATTAGCTTCAAATGCAGGAGACCAAATTGATACATATTTCCTAATTAATAACATATTGGCACTATGTTTTCCTCTTGACAGATAATTACATTGTTGAGACTCTTGTTAATTCAATTACTAAAACAAGCAGTTTACGAAAGTTCGTTTATATATACCACCTTCACAAATGTGTACTTTTAATGACATTTCGTATCGTTTCAGTGTATAGTCTTTCTTTATCCATTCCATTTTTCGCTCTATAATCTGATATGTTCTAATAGTGTGCTGCAAATAGGTTCTGTATTTTAGCGCATACAAAGTTTTCATTGACAAGCCTAGAAGCAGTTATATAAATAGGGTAATAATAGTACTGCTTTTCCAAAAGCTCTTCCCAAAATGCTGCCTTATTACAACGTATCACATGCTATATACCAATAAGGATTAAAGTACTGCACATTTTCAGCATTATCGTAAAATACGTTTGAAAAATAGGTGTCATTTTTTTAACAATACATAACCTTTACTTTCGCAACATCTCTATAACATTATCCTTTGACCAAGTTCAGACTACATTCTTAAAATTATTTTGAAACAATAAGATGATACGTTTTTGAATTATAATTCTCGCATTCTGTCTGTAAAAGTCTCCCATTTCCTGTTTTTTTTATTTGAAAACAGAATGCCCTTTTTCCTTTTCAAGATTCAATTTTCAGCTTTGGCTTACTTTGTTAGGGTAGTACACTCGTCTTTGGTGGTAGGGGTCTTTTCCTTACCATGCAGGTTTGAGGATCTCTTCAGCTTTTTCATGACATCGGAACAAAACTTCAGACCTTCCCAAATCAAACTTTCTCATTTTTCACTTTCCACGCCCTAATACGCTGTGCATCACCAGCGATTCACGATTTACCGGCACACCATCCCAATTATTGTAACTAATATATTTTGTGTTTATGTGTCTGTTTCTTTGTATTTACACCAAAGCCTATATATATATATATAGATATATATATATATATATATATATATATATATATATATATATATATATATATATATATATATATATATATATATATATATATATATATACATCCGTACAGTTTACAGTGTGTAACTGCATGCATCTATCAATTTATGAATCCATATCTTTGCTCTGGTAATGTTAAAATCTTCGAACATGTTCTGTCATAAAAACAAAGTTACTCTGGTAAATAGTATGAAATAGTTTATCACTATTAGTGTTTCTTCCATGAGAGCTCTCTAATGTACTTCGGAATTGTTTACCTATTTAAATAGCCATTGCAAACAAATCAGATTTTTATCAAAGTACGAGCGCTAGATCGCACTCGGAATGAATTAGCCCAATTACGATAGGATAGCAACTCAGATAGAAAACGGAAGAAGCAGGGAGATCTGATATTTGTCAAAATCTTAAACAACATTTTTTTACAATATCTAGCTTTTGCTCGACCGCCAAGTGCTTTTCTTCCAGCTAGTTAATGCTTTGTGAACATGAGATTTGTAAATCATGAGTTTACAGTATTTTGGCATAGACAATATAAATCTGAAATGTATTGCACAACCATGCTTTGTTGTTTCCTGACAGAGTGATATAGATAGGAAACAGGCTGGGCACAAAAATGTCAGTTCCGTTTAAGTTAAGAGATCAAAGCTGCAAGTAATGGACATTACGGAGGAATATCTTCGGAGTAGAAAAAAAGATTGGGCGAAAATTGAAATTCTTCATTAAATTTGTAAAAAGAATGATAGATTCGACGCACAACAATAAAGTACATGCACTTTGCAGTTTTCAAACTCAAACAGAAAACGTCACAACCTTACAAAACAATAGAAGCTGTTTTGCTACATGTATGATACTATTTAAGTAACTTTGTGTGTAAAGAGTGTATGAACATTCTGACATTGGATAACATTGTTGCATATATGTTAGCCTAACCTGTTTACTGGTTAGGATATGTGGATGATAGTTTGTCATGCGTTGAATTGGTTAGGAAGCGTCCGTGTTAGAAAACAAATATAGTTTTAATTAGCCGTTCCATTTGACCCATAATGTCAATTTTTGTTTAAAAATTTCTAGAAACAATGGTAAGTGTAGTTTTTTGCCATTGTTGACATAATATATGTTCTTACCTAAAACAAACCTATGTTGAGCAACAATGAAACTGTAATGATGTTCGTACACTTACATTCTTCTTTTGTGATCATAGTACCGTCCATAAATTCCCTTTGTTGACATAGGGTCATTTTGTTACAATAGTGTGTGTGTGTGAGCGCACGAGCGTGTGTGTGTGTGTGTTATTAGGGTTTTTACGTATAATTAATGATTTGAATCATTTTTCTACTATGTCTGCAGTTTGGCCGTTTAAAGTGATGTCTAGCACTGGGGCATCATGCCGCTGACATGTAGTAATGTCTAGCACTGATGCATCATGCCGTAGACATGTGGTATCATGCCCCACCCAGTTAGATTATCCTTATTGCTAGCATTATTTTTAAAAGCCTTCTGTATGACTTAGCCGGGATTCGCATCGGAAGCGCACGCTCTGAGCACTTGTGCCACCTAAGCGGTTTCAAGATGTGAACAGTGTTAATTCGCACTGTCACCACAGTTATTTTTGGTGCTATATAGCCGCACTGTGCCACGTCTGTTTCACTTTAAATCACATGTATAAATGAACTCAAATTATTTCAATGATTATCGACAAATCGAATCTATTTCTAATTGTAAATCGATTTAAAATGCAGTCTAGTCTGGATTTGAAACTACCCAAAATTTAGAATACTTTATACTTGTTTTCACGTCAGATATTTTTGTTTTACATTTTAGAAAACCACATAGTGACTAATTAATTATTAGATTTGTTATGTGCAATAAATATGTATAGGTCCCATGGAAAATACCTTGAATGATTTTTGGAGGATGATTTGGCAGTTGAAGACAAAGAAGATTGTAATGTTGACCAACCTCACTGAAGGAAGTGGCGTGAGTATCATGAAAACGATATTATCTCTGATGTTAACATTTATCTTCCTTATTTATTTAATGTAGTGTATTTAAATGTTTTAAGTGATTTCTGACTTTGATTTGTTATAATTCCTCATTGTAAGGTCTTCTTTTAATATTTGTGTTCCCTCGTTCATCTTTTATTGTATTTTGGTTATCTCGTATGAATTTTTTCAACTGGCATTGCTTTATTATTATTATTATTATTATTATTATTATTATTATTATTATTATTAATATTATTATTATTTTATAAGAAAAACATCTTTAGATACCCATATTAGTTTGCACAGAGAGAGAGATTGAGAGAGAGAGAGAGAGAGAGAGAGAGAGAGAGAGAGAGAGAGAGAGAGAGAGAGAGAGTGAGGTTAAAGATTTTCATAAATATATTCCAGCTTACAAGTAGTTTTGTAATGTTCCAGCGTAAATGCATGCAGTACTGGCCTGATGAAGGAGAAGTGAATTTCGGGAAGATCAATGTCCATCTTGTTCAGACAGATCAGTTTTCAGATTTCACCATTCGGACAATGAAAATTAAAATGGTACTCTTTCAGCAAATGAAATGTCAGTCTGAATTGTATAGAACAGAATATGCCATCTAAACATTAATTTGTTAATATACTTATTTGCACAGATCTGTGGTAAATATATCGATTGGCAAGTTCTTCAGATTCAACAGAATCTTCACTTCTACACAGAAATAAACAGACTTTTGAAAAGACAACTAGTATGGTGGAATAACCAATGATACAGTCACCAATTTTAAAAAATCCATACTTTAAGAGTCGCATAATTTGAGCTGTATGATCAAGTTCAAAGAGGTATTAAAAGAAATATGTTTCATTAGGCATTGCATACACAGTTAGTTCTGCTACATGTCTATTTAGGCTACACCTAAATCTCACTTTTCATGTGCTGTTTCCAATTCAACACATTGTAGCTGGTGACATACCTTAAAAAGTTGTTGTAAGTGACTATACATTTACGAGGCCTTAAATAGTATATAAATCAGATATTTCATTAATTGTATTTGATATTTATTGTATAATATAACACTAAAAATGCAACAGATAATATAATATTTATATAAGATATTTTAATGTATCCTGTTTACAAGCCGCTTGGTTAATTTTATATTCCGCTTACTTTATAACGATTACTTTATAAATCAAATTAGATATCATATAACGTATGCTCGTTGTCATGCAAACGTTCTATTATTATTGTTAAGTTTACAATATAACGTCTAACATTGAAAATATATATTGTACATGTAAATTGTATAAGATAACATGGCTTTGTTAATAATAGAACATTAAATCATGTCCAATCAATAACTCCAGCCACGAGATTATTATTTACTCTAACACTCATATACACCTTAATAAATCTGTACATTTGAGTATTACCATCTCAAAGTAAGAAATATTTCCTTTCAGTAATTACCTTATCATAGTAATAATACCGAGTACAATCCAGTAATTACTATCTATAAGTAATAAATGATTACATATCAGTAATTACCTTCTCGAAGTATTAATGCAGAGCACAATCCAGTAATTACTATCTCAAAGTAGTAAATGATTACATTTTAGTCATTACCATCAAAAAGTAATAATACCGAGTACAATCCAGTAATTACTATCTCAAAGTAATAAATATTTCCTTTCAGTAATTACCTTATCATAGTAATAATACCAAGTACAATCCAGTAATTAATATCTCAAAGTAATAAATGATTACATATCAGTAATTACCTTCTCGAAGTATTAATGCAGAGCACAATTCAGTAATTACTATCTCAAAGTAGTAAATGATTACATTTTAGTCATTACCATCAAAAAGTAATAATACCGAGTACAATCCAGTAATTACTATCTCAAAGTAATAAATTATTACATTTCAGTAATTACATCCTTTCTCGAGGATACAAATTGTTGCATATAGTAGTTTTATTATAATCATAGAATAACGACCTTAAAGATGAGAAAAGCCGAATGATAAAGCAATTTCATTTCACGACATGGCCGGATAAAAGTGTGCCTCGATATTGTTCCTCCATAGTCCACTTCCGGCACAAAATACATACTACAGAAGTAGAAGAAAAATGCAACGGGCCTTTAGTTGTCCACTGCAGGTAATGTTGAATGCTTCTCATAGGTTACGATTTTAAATGACATACTACTAATGCAACATATAGATAAGAAAGGAAAATAAATTTAAACATAACACGAAAGTTTTGATTTGCAACGTCAACTCTTTGGCACATGATAAGTGGTATGTCAACAATAATAATAATAATAATAATAATAGCAACAACTAACATCATTGGTCTCCTTGCGAATTTCGTTTGCCTGTCAGATTGATTAAAAGATTCAAGACACATTAATATACATGTACGTTCTAACTATATATATATATATATATATATATATATATATATATATATATATATATATATATATATATATATATATATATATATGTGTGTGTGTGTGTGTGTGTGTGTGTGTGTGTGTTTAAGCTATCGGTTGACTATATTTGCCACAATATCCACAGCGAAAGTATACGACTAAACATCAACGCTCTTTAACTATTTTACCATGTTTTCTTCCATACATTAAAAGAGTACATTGATTTGCACCACAAAAATTTAACAAAATTACTTACTCACATTATCATATAGCGCCGGTGTCGGAAGGACAGGGACTTTCATTGCTATAGATTTTCTGGTGGACCAGGCGGAAGCTCAAGGAAATGTTAATGTGACCTCCTGTTTGGAATCCCTTCGAAATCAGCGTGTCTTGATGATTCAAACGTTGGTACGTTGCTCCCCGACACCACCACTACCACCACCATGATATTCCTGATTACAGCTAGTTTGGCTCAACGTCTTTATCTTTTATTTGTATTATTGTACTATAATCATTAATGTCTTTGTCAAATATTTTGATTAAAACGGTAATAAGATGTCTTTTGAGTTCTGTGTGGGTTGATTCTCTTCTATTCCGTTCATTTTGGATGTTCACTACGCTATCGTTATTAAAAAAAAGTATTAATGAAAGATTTATTTGGATAGGTGTCAGTTGTCTTCGTTAAAATATAGGTAAATATCACTTTAACCGTCATTTTTAAACGAACATTATAGAGAAACTAAATTCTTTTTTTTGACAATTCAAATTCAGACTTTGTTATTCTTTGTTATTCTTTGTTATTCCTATACCTTTACATCAGTAAGACCGAAATTAATAATAAAATCCCAAATAAAGTTCAGATAAATAAAATAAATCATTGATAATATACATATACAATTAAAAAATCCAAACGCACCACAAAAAGACGATTGAGATTAAACTTATTAAGGTAATATCATGTCATAAGCAGATACTATCTTGTACAATTCAATTTATTACATATTATTCCATTTTAGATTTCATCTTTACTTGTTAATCGTCTGTTTCATTCCTAATTTAATGAAGTAAAATAGGTAATCAATATGATTAGACATCTACTGATAACAACTATCGCTTTATCAATATAAACTGAATGACTCAAATGTATCCACAACAAATCCTTACAGGAGCAGTTCATATTTGTCCACGAGGTTTTGGTAGAGGCACTCACGTGTACTACATCTGCAGTGTCAGCTCGAGACTTTCAGGAGGAGTATCGCAAGTTGCTGACAAGAGAACCCAATCAGAAAAGGACATTTCTTGAGCTGGCATTTGAGGTATCTAAACTTGGTAGTTTCAATAACATCCAGATATACAGTCAAACGTTTTCAAACAGTCATCTATATGTAATAAACCAAAATTACATTGGAAGCAAGGTGATTGCGTAACACGCCTTCAGTTCTTCTATAACGGGATGCAACGGAACTGGCAAAACTAATTGCTGAAATTATGTTTTCTCTTAAAAAAGGCTACTGTTAAGGTGGTTCTAGATTTATTAGTATAATTTATTTCAAAACGTTTAGCAAAATATTTCCCAGATCTGCAAATACGACTCTCCGGAGTGGAAAATTGTATTTAAACCTGAAATTAAAGTTGTCTTCAATGACATTAATGTTGATACAAAGCCTGACAAATATATTAAACAGAGGAATGAATCTACAAATCTGTACACCTGATTAGCGCGTCAAAACATTTCAATATTTCTTCGTCTGGTTGGCATTATCTTAACAATTATAGCCCACAATTCAAACTGGACTACCACAACAAGAAAATGAGAACGAAAATGCCATTGCATTCGTTATAACCGGTTTTTTTTTTCATTTACTAATCCGAAGCCTAGTGTAAAGATTGGATGTTTTAATGCGGAACGTAAAATGTTCTTGCAGCTGTCCGTTGCCAATAAGTGAACAGTTCTTAAAATTGAGAATCAAACTTTATTGACTTGTTCCAGACATAAACTTGTAAAAGGTCATTATATTTTAGTGGTTGTTGTTGAGAGACAAAACAATTACTGGAATCGTAATAGCTGTGTATGCGTACACTGATTCCTCGGAGACATAACAGTGTATACTTTCAGTAGATGTGACGTATTGCCACAACTCAATTAACGTTTCAGTTCACAAAAAGACGTTACCTACCATGTTAGGCATTTTTAACAGACAAACCAATGTCTATATAAACTCGATTTCCTCTGTATCTTTCATAAATTTTGCATAGTTATACGAATGATCGTTTATACTCAACGTCTATACTTTTAAGGATATTTTGTCATATATTATAAAATCAGTGGTATTTTTTAATTGATTTCAAGGTAAATAATTTTTACTTTTGAATATTTGGAGCGAATACACAGTCAAAACATTCTTGAAAATGCAACCTTTTATTTTCACTAATATGTTATCCACAAAGCAGCTATACTCCATTTCTTAGTAGTTTACTGTTATCAGCTGATCTATGTCCTGGTTAATTGAGTATGTGAGTGAAAAACAATTTATACGGATGAGTTTTGAGTGTTCGGAAAGTTGTTATATGCATAAATGAAAATGATTGCTTAGTATTCCAGCCTGGACAATCTCAATGGTAAGAAAAGTTTTTAAGATTTCTTCCTTCTTTTCTGAATATGCTAGGCTTTTTATACTAATTTTCAACTTTTTATTAAATGCAACATTCTATGGACTCTCGTTTGGATTTAGCAATCATATTTGGGGGATATGGTAAGTTTCTGTATAAAAAGATGGATTGCTATTTATGTTGCTCTAATTATCTAAACAATATCATGTGACTGTTGTAGCTATTTGGGTTATGCAGCAAAACTGTCACCTTCATATTTTTCTAAGTACAAGAGAATAAGTACCAGAGAGTTTTCTTCTGTTTTATAATTTTAAATTCAGAAAGGGTTTTTTCCAGAAATTACAAAAACTTAATCCAGAAACTGACGAGAATACATATGCGATCGCCAAAGAATTGGGCAACAGAGATAAAAATAGATACTGCAATATCCTTCCTGGTACGTACCTCGTCTTTCAGAAACTTAAATAATTTATGAAAAACTACTCTAAAGAGTAAATGCTTGGACTTTATGTAATGAGTATTTTTGTTTTCTTCTCCAAACTATTGCATTTGTTTTCAAATCAGATTATTACGAAATAGATTGTATGCTTTTAAATTGTAATACTCAATCGAGTGAATCAAATAACACATGCACGAGTCTGACTTGAGGTCGATGTTTCTTTAATTTTAATCGACGGCAAGACAACACTCGCTGTAAGCAGAAGGATTCCAATACCACAAATAATTTTCCTCAAATCAACGGACAGACACGCCTTTACGAGATCCTAATTTCTTGTTATTTCTTGCTGCACATTCGTATGACCCATCAGGACGCCTACTCAAGCCGTAAATCGATACTTCACTTCATTCGCCACAAAACATGACCCAAACGTCCAAACAACTAATTATTCATATTTCAAGCTACTAAATTATTATACATGGATATATATCTAAGAAATCCATAATCATCATCATTATCAACCACACCATTCTTGTAACCCATGAGGTCCTGGAGCATGACAGATTATTTCACCACCAAATCTCTCTATTTTTCTATGTTCTCCACTGACCTCATGGAAATCTCCAAACCCCATGCCTATCCACACTTTAATGGTGTATTTCCACTTCTTTTTTTGTCTGCCGCGTATTCTCACTCTTGATTTTGCCAGTCCAGATGATCGATAGCATTGACCGCACCACTTCAGATTGCGTTTGCTCACTGGTAAGAGGCTATCGTGGGGTCTAATGGCTCCTTGGATTCGACTGAGGACCTCTTTCCTGGTTACGTGATCGATTTTGGAGATGCCCAAGAGCATTTTAAAAACTTTGAATAATGCTTTGTAGATCTGCTCTGAGCGCCCTTGATTCACAAGCACACAGAAAAATGGATATGACAATAAATTGAATAAGCTTTATTTAGGAACCAAGTGCAATATTGATATCCTTCCATACTATTATCAACCCTGATAGTGCTGCTGTTGTCTGGGCAATCATTGAATGTCTTTCTGGTTTTGAGCCCTCATTCATGATAATTGATCCATAGTATTTAAAGCTCGTTATTGTTTCCAGCTTTTGTCCACTAACATTTATTTCTGTATTGATGCCATTGGTGTTGTTTGTCATCAGTTTGCTTTTCTATAGCGCTAATATCCATACGTTATCCTGCGGAGGATGTGCTGATGCACTAAACCAAGTCAGTCAGTTCTTGTTCATCTCCTGCCAATACACCAAGAAAGCCATAAACAGAGATGTAAAATGTAAATAGCGAGAACGCTAGGCTTGTTGCAATATCCATCTTATTAGACAATTATGACATGAATAAATTATAGTTTTCAATTGATTTTTGTTCTATCAGAGTTCAATTAAAATATAAATTGCATTATAGTTTCCATTCGTGTTGTAACATTTATTTATCTGGTACCTTCACTTTGTCCTTTCCTGATACTAGTATTATCAAGGGGCCTTCAGAGTCTGTCAACTTGTGTAAGAACGCTTTTTTCAGACACTGTTTTATAAAATGTTTTAAAATAATATTAATTCATGACTATTTCAGTAAAATGTACACTTTTATCCTGAAAGGTAGAATGCATAATGTTTCACTTTGTATATTATATTATATTATATTATATTATATTATATTATATTATATTATATTATATTATATTATATTATATTATTAACTTATAATTATTAACCTATATTATATTATATTATATTATATTATATTATATTATATTATATTATATTATATTATATTATATTATATTATATTATATTATATTATATTATATTGCATTGGATTATATTATATTATATTATATTATATTATATTATATTATATTATATTATATTATATTATATTATATTATATCATAGACGAAAATTACCGCCCCTACCTGTCAACTCATGTCACTGGAAGAAGTAGCTACATCAACGCCGTTTTCTTGCCAGTAAGTACAAATGTATAGACGCCTAACTTAACTTATGTTACAAATTTCACAAATGATAAATATAAGCTAATTACATCAAAATCGCATAATAATGTTAATGTGTACGAGATTCATATGGCCGCAGCTTGCATTTTCGGGTCATTTTATCATAATTATTGGATCCAAAATATTTTCCACATTTAAATACAAATTAAATAAGCATTTGTCATGGACAATAGACATTAATAAAAACATTGAAAACTTGTTTTTAACTAATATAGCCATGATAGACGTAGATTCTACTCATATAACATTTAGACATATTTCAATTGCTTTGTTCCTTTTCCTCCAGTAGTTATTTGTGGGTACTTTGAGAAGTTCTCAATTATACAAACAGTCAGACTATCTGACGATGCAGTGCTTGTGTTTAAACACTCAGTCCCGCAATGTACCAAGTTTATTATATTAAGGAAGAAGGTAGTACCACTGTGTCGTGAAACTCAAACTGAAATTAAAACCAGAATAAATATGACATCCGATTTTGTTTCAGTAAAATTATCGAGCCTGAATGTCGTTTCACACATAATAAACTGTCATAAGTTCGCATAAAAAAAATGCTTTTGATGCATTATTCCAGGCCTACAAGGAAAACGATGCTTTCATCATTACACAGACCCCTCTGGAGAATACCATTGTCGATTTCTGGAGAATGGTTTACCAATATGACGTCAGCTCTATTGTGATGCTTAACAGTCCGTCACAGATGAAGGTGGAATTTAATATAGTGAAATTTAAGTTCCTAAGTTCTTAACACACGTGGATACTTTTATAACTATAAAGAAACCTTTTTGTCGATGTAATGGATAAATTTGAATAGTAAATAGAAAGAGAAGTTAAGTTTAATTAAATAGCCATGGAAATTGTGGAAATCATTATTGCTTTTAGACTATTGGTATATATTAAGACGGCGTGCGATTGCTCCAGTCAATTTGGTGTTTTTTAGTTACACTCGAAGTTTGTCTATACCATGTAATGTATCCGGATTCTCAACAAAGACTTTAATCCGTCTGTATTCGACTTTTAATTAAATCTATTCCATAGATCAAGTCAAAGTTTGTCTCTTTTCGATCAGCGATAGTACAGCGTACAAAAACGATTTCCTGTTCTCTCGCGATTAACGTGTACCATTCAACATTTTTGTACCTGGGTTAACTTTCAATGTTTGATTCATTAAGTTGTATTTGGCGTCAAAAAAACCTTTCCTTCATAAGTGTTACCATTGTCGCTTATTTCGATGTTGCCACTAATACTAATTCTATTGTTTCTCCTTTTTCATTTGCAAATTTTCGTATAAAGAAAATGTATTCCTTTCATTTGTGACACAAGGTGATTGTCGTATCACATGTTTTTCCCTTCCTCTATTGGAACAAGACACATATTTTTAGAGCCCAGATTTAGCTTAAGTCACCATAAGTTGAGTAGTCTCATTGTGCTATGACCCTGCAGCTTTACTGATTCGTACGTCGTCCTTCAACAAAAATTAATTGCACAAAGCATTCTGCCTTCATTGTAATTCAATGTTATGAGACTATGTCGAGCATCTATTAGATTTAGCTTAGCTGCCGCCAATAAAATTAAAATAAAATATGACTTATTCTAAACAATTGCTCCTACAAATTTTACATAAATCTAAGGAATGTGTCTGTATGTTAGCGTTCGAGCGAGATCGCGCGCACATGCATCCTTCTGTGTGCGTGCGTGCGTGTGTTTGTGTGTGTGTTTTGTGTGTGTGTGTGTGTGTGTATGTGTGTGTGTTGACACCAATGCTTTTCACATTGTTATATGTGATGCTTATTCGCCACTATAAATTGCTGCCATTACTGTAAATGTAACAAATTAATGTTTCTTCGCAGAACACTTTCAACAGGTTATAAGACAAGAAAAGCTTTATAATGAATTTATTCAGTAAAATAGCCTAACTAACTTATAGCAAATTTGGTACAGAATATTGGAGGATAAAGACCTTTCGAACTTTCTCATTCTTGAAGTCTATTAAATTCTTATTTTAAAAAATTTCTTTTTAATTTCGTATAATGGAGGTCTGTTTACTTCACACAATGGATGTCTTTTTCATTACTATAATGGAAGTCTTCTTAATTCGTATAATGGAATTATATTTAATACTTATATCGGAGGTCGTTTGAATTCGTATAATGGAAGTATATTTAATACTTATATCGGAGGTCGTTCTAATTCGTAGAATGGTTTTTTTTTTCAATTCGTATAATGGAGTTTTTTTAACATAATAGACTGTAACCAATGATGTAAACAAACAAAAAAAATAAATTACCGATTACGCGATAAATGGGCTTACAAAGTTTTTGGAACATCAGGGAAATTGACATGGCCGAAAAATGGTTTAAGTTACAATTATATCAGCAATTGTTGGTGCCTGTGATAGGTGATAGCCCATGATCTCAGAACCATGCAAGGGCGTATGTGAATAAAACAGAATTGTATTTAATATCAATTAGATATCGCTTTTTTTCCACTGTCAATAATGTAAACTTCCTCAATCATATTCCGAATTTATGTCTTCCTGATAATTTTGCATGCTTATGATATACCTCTCGCTTGGAATAATTAAAACATATAAGTAACACATTTTGCAGGACAATGAGCGATACTGGCCACAAAAGGGAAATGTTTTCAAATGTCCACCGTTCGAAATTCACCTGGAGTCTGAGGAAACGATTGGCTGTTGCGAAATTTCTAAACTCGTCTTGATATATAAGGAAGAGGTAATATTTTTATTTTATCCTGGGGAAACAATTTATAGTGTTATGATTTATCTCTCAAACTCACAATAATAGTTTAGTGGGTATTTTGTTTAAAGCACTATTTGAGAATAGCGTGAATAAGCTGTGTGTGTTTTCGCGTGGAGAGGGGTAGTATTACAGCCTGGTACTTAAATTGTGTGATAAAACAGGAAAGAGGTAACATATTGCTACAATGTGTATACTTTTACATTGAAAGAGTCGAGCTGCTGATTATACTTTTTAAAAAAAGTATGTGCATTTATGATAAACAGCGTTTGACATTAAGGAAAGGTGGTTGTTTTGCATCTCTGCTTTCCTTCAATGCAAAATGATAAAAATTTCAAATATTTTCGTCTGTACGTCACGGATTGAAACATCACGGACTAACAGCGTGTACTGTGGGGGCAGGGGTGGTACATATGTCCCCGGGCGCCAAGGTACAGGGGCGCCAAAATGAGGCTTACAACGTTACATTATTATAAGTAAACAATGGTAATAAATCGGTCACAAGATCTTATTGAAACCTATTTTGTCGCATTTGCGTGCGTCAATGGGACAGGATCGTCTTAGCGATCTTGCTCTTCTTAGCGTTGAAAGAAAAACCTTGGAAAAAACAGATATTGATTGCGTAATTGACCAGTTTGCGACCGTGAAATCAAGAAAAATAAATCTGTTGTAGACTATGTAAACCAGTCTACGACAGTGACTGAGTGGGTCATGTACTATAATTTCAATAAAGTTGCTTCTTTAAATACAATGATTTTTTTTAAAATTTAAATTGTTTTCCTTATTCAATGTAATAGAAAAATGTGATTAAAGGGGGAGGGGGCTGGGGCGCTAATTTTATAGTTCATTGCTACGCCTCTGATGTAAATAGAGTCTCGTCAAACATTTTAGCAACGAAATGTCCTGCTGTCAAGAGCAAATTACTGGACTGAAGATGGGCGACTTCCAAATTCTCCTTTACATGTACTGGAACACGTTGAGCGCGTACAGGGCTGGCAGACAGAATCAGCAGGGCGAAATCCCGTCGTAGTGCATTGCATGTAGGTAACATTTAAGTAATTAGTTGTTGTTGTTGTTGTTGTTGTTGTTGTTGCGTTTAACGCCATTTTTAAGCACACGATAGGCTATACATGGCGGCCAGTATTATTGGTGGAGGAAGAACACACGAAGACAGAGGTGAGATGGCAGTCATCCTTAACGGAGAGCACTTTAGACCACTCGGCCAATCGGGGCCCCTTGTGTAATCTGTACTTTTTAATGCATTTATTTCTTTAGGAATTTAATTAATTAATAATTATATGTAATTAATAGATATTAACGTTTACACTCAACATAAAAAGAGTCGAAAGTAAGTTAGGACGGAAAATTTGATCTTAGCCATTCTGGTGACGTTACGATAGACAGAAATTTCAATATTCGATCTTCATATTTGAATCGAATAATTTTCAGTTTTTAAGCTCCGTACACTACGAAAGATTATATATATATATTTGTTCACTCTTATCTTTGAGTAAAATCAATATTCGTCCGTGCGGTACCATCTTTGTTTTTTCCTAGCAGAAAACGAAATAGAAAAAATGCTGGTTTGACACGTTTATAAAATTATGAACAGGAATGGTGCTGAAAGGAGTGGACTCTTCTGTGTCATAGCTGCTGTACTGGAAAGAACCAAGATAGAACAAGACGTAGCTATAGAACAGATCGTCAGACAGTTACGTCACAGGAGATCTCAGATAATCCCAGATTTGGTAGGTTTCGCAACTAGTAATACAAACAAAATATAATGATTTTGTTTTAGTTGTAGCGACATAAGCAGTAGTAGGTATCACGGTACCAATTGTTTTTCCATAGACCTCAATGCTAATATTTGGAGAGATAAATATATGTTCTATCCTAATTTAGCGTGCATCTCACACACTGTTATAGAGAACAATGTTAGATTGTCAATTTGATGATGACAAAACCAGGTACTCCATTGCATTTAAGAGAGATAACTCTGCTGGAACTAGACAGGGGTATTAGTTATCTAGTCACAACATACCTATTTTCAGTCATGTGTATTACATTTTCAAAAAATCATAAAAAATACAAAATTTTATCTATTTAGGAATTAGCATAAATTCACATGTTGCCAAGAGGCTAAACTTTTTTTTAAGCCTAACAGAAAGTACAATTCTTACATAATCCACCAATCAAAGCTTGTGTTGTTGTTCATTTCGGATTGCAATGGACCTACACCTTAAGCACCGCCCACCTGGTCATGCGCAATTGGTACCGTTATACCAGTAGTTGTTGTCGTTGATGTTTTATGGGGGGGGGGGGGGGGGTCTAAATTCCCTTTATGAACTGTTATGATTATGGTTAGACTAATGTTTTATAAGGGAGCTAACTCTTTTAATTACGTTAATAAGATTGACGCTGTTTTTTCCCTTTTGAGTATTACAAACATTTCTATTAATTCTTGTCCTTACAAAAATATCTAAAAACTATTTATCTACATTTATGTACCGGTATAAACAACAGGTTTAATTATGTATGTTAATTTCATCTCTTATTTTTAAATAATGCTAAATAATAAAATTAATATATGCAAGAGTGTGGTTTAGAAGTGAGAAGAAAACCAAAGTGATGAGCTTTTAAATGTTGTAATTTTATATTATACTTATATGAAGCACTTATTTGTTTTGGATACTAGGGTGATTTTTAAACTTCTCTGCCTCAGAGAGATGTCTATGCATTGTAATGTTCATTATATACCAAGTACTACATGTATCATAAAATGATGTATTCCAAAAAGACTAATTCAGATATAGCCATGTCTTAATAATAAATCAACATGCAAGGGAATTATTAAACTTTTTCTATTTACAGGAGCAGTTTAGATTCTGTCATGAAGCTGTGCTAGCGTACCTTAACCAGAACGATACATATGCCAACTTCTAACCATGCCAACTTCTATAAAGCTTGCAGTATTGCATGATAATCTTGAATCTAGAATACATTTGGAAGTTTGAATGTTTGTCAACATATATTTCATTGACTATTCATAAAAAAAATTTAAGACTCAAGACATTAAAATTAACAAAGTATACAATATACGTTTCCTATTTATGTGGATACATTTACACAAATGAAAAGAAACTATAAATATATTAGATCTTCCAGTTCACACATAATTAACAATGGAGGACCCTTCTGTACTGGAGGACAGCTGAGAAGTATATTATTCCATTTTCCTTTCTTTATCACGTTTGCTTCATTTAACTTTGTACATTTGCTTCCTTTCACAGCTTTGTTGATTATATTCAATATGTATTCAAGAATGTATTTGGTTTAAATTGTATGAAATGCATTGCAGTAAAATAGACTATATAATGCTTTCAAGAAAGACTAATAGAAATGTGCCCCTTGGTAGTATTTCACATCTTCCAAATGAGTGAAGTTGGAAACAAGAAATCCCTGCTTTTATATGTTGCTTGCATTTCAAATCAGTCTTGTCTCATTTGCAATGTGTCTAAACAATGAAAAGAAATATTTTTGACTGCTACGATTACGAGAGTTTGACCAAAAGTACAAGTATTTCGTGTTCTTCAATAGTACCTGACTTTTGATCTTCCGGATAGGGAAATATGTAAAAATGAAAAATGAAAAATGTACATGTATATTTATATTTTGTTTATGTATTTTAATAATTACAATGAAGAGTTCTGATGAGATGCTAAAGAAACATCCTTGGCATC
Organism: Unio delphinus; assembly: GCA_029339505.1. NCBI lineage: Eukaryota > Metazoa > Mollusca > Bivalvia > Unionida > Unionidae > Unio > Unio delphinus. The sequence goes on along the minus strand of JAQISU010000281.1, from coordinate 592,875 downwards.
TCTTACTTGGACCACATCACAAATAAAGTGCATAACACCATCAGGCACAAAGTAGACCACTATGAAGACCTCCTCACCACTGTCAAAAAGAGAAAGCTGAAATGGTATGGCCATGTCACTAGAACCAACATTCTATCTATAACAGTATTGCAGGGTAGTGTCCAAGGTGGTAGAAGGAGTGGTAGACAGAAAAAAAGTGGAATGATGACATCACAGACTGGACCAGACTTAGTTTTCCTGAGACACAGGCATTGGAGGGAACTGGTCAGATGTTCAGCAGCACAGTGCCTCAACAACCACACTAGGTCAAGAGACTGATGATAATGATGATGATGATGATGATGATTTAAATGAATATTTTTATTAGTTATTATTTTTAGTTTTTTATTGCTATTATTCTGTATTGGGCCTATGCTGTACAATCAATATTTAAGTTTTTTACATTTGATATCCTAGTTCAGCCATCTTTTTTCACTCCATAGTATCATATCAAAATTTAAATGCTCTTGATAAAAGAACAAACAAAATATTTCAGCTCTAAAGAGATCAAAAATGTCTACCGGTACTTCATTATATCCTTGGTGATGAGTGGCACAATGTGATGTTCGAAAAGGGCCACAATATTAAAGATACATGACAAGGTTATCGTCTCCATACTGTATATATGAGTGTACTAGTGTTATCCCAATTCAGACTGCACATGCCCAGGACTTCTGTCACATACTGGATCTGCAGAAATGGATCTATGTAATCTGTGTAAACTTATTACTATAACAAACAACATAGACCCTTATCTACCGGCATATTACATTAATGCCAATCAGAGTCTACGTTATTTGGAGTTCAACCAGATCTATACATGAGTAACTACTATATACAATTCAACCAGGATGTGTTTGACCTTAATTACCTCTATGCTTTCTTTGGTTGGTAGACAAGTTTAAGTTCATTCTTATTGTCTTTTTATTTTCACATATAATTTCTATTAATTAAAAGGATTTAAATTGGAATGTCTGAGAACTAATTTAAATCAACATAATTGCATGATAGCCAAGAAATATATCAGTGTTCTCAAGCATCAAATACATTTCATATCCATATTTTGTTTCCTAATATGTAAATAGTTCTTACATATTACAAGTTTCCATTTGTTATTGTTACACCATGGACTGATGCACAATGTGAATTTTAGTATTTCCTGGAAATAAAGATTTCCTGTTTTTCAACATTACCGTCATTAATATTCATTAAAATTTTTATTTTATTTTAATATTTTTTAATTCTAAATCATAACAATATGTTGCTGTAGTTTGAAAAAATCTGGCTCCTTCCTGGAAATCTTCACTGGCAGATTCTTTATAATTGTTCTTTATACATATTTTTGTCACCCGTATTTTTAGAACAGAGCTTGTTTTATATACAGATATATAACATTAAATGTCAATTTATAATGAAAAGGAATTCTGCTTTTATTGTTTATCAAATTAGTTGAACTCATTATTTTCTTTGCTTATATTTCGTTATCCATTTTGACAAGTTCTTCTGAACAGTCAGCATTTCAAATATAATTTGTCTGAAAACTTTTCCAAAAGTGGTACAACTATTGGTTCTAAAATGCCAAATTAAGGCCTGCATCAATTGTTTGGAATATGTGTAATACAAATAGTATGCATGTTATCAATTATACAGATGCCACTTCACCAAACTTCTTAATTTTCTATTACACTATGGTCAAATGCGGTGCACTCCTGAACACAATATAAACCAATGTTGTGTCCCTGAGATACTCAGTGAACAAATAAGATGCCCACTGCATATACATTGGATCAACGGAGCATCCTCAGATATACTGTGGACAAATGGGGTATCCCCAAGAGAAACTATGGACCAGTGGGTTGTTCCCCAAAACTAATCACTGATACAGAATCTAACTGACAGTCTACTTAATTTTTATAACCTTGAAAGGGCTCTATACTCTGTGAAAGACTATCATCATGGCGAAATATGCTGAACAGTTTAAAAGTTATGTTCCAGAAATGAAAATACAAAGGATAGAAACAGAAGGATAGAATAAAAGCTACATCTTTCACCCCTATCATATTATGAGAAGGATAAGAAAAATGGATTTGTTGACATGCCCACAATATCAACATTTTTACTAAGAGACAGAATGATTTGTAACATTATATATATAGGAAAATGGTATTTACAAAGTGTAATGTGAAGTGATAAGACTTCTCGAGTTCTGCTCCAAAATGAAAGTGTGAATAATGAAAATGGATAAAGGCATTAAAAATATTCAAGCTGATGAACTAAGAATGTGGACGTCACTGGTACAAAATGTGGTTCAAATTTCACTTATTTATCATAAACAACTATGGAGAGCTTTCAAACTCAGTTCACTAGGAAACAAAAATATGGATAATGGATGGATGGATGAACAATGTAACAAAAACATTAACAAAATACTGGTAGTTTTAAAACAGAGAGTGCAAATGTTCATAGTAAAAGCTATTGAGTTAATTTGTACCTTTCTCAAACATATGCCAAAATAGTTCAAAAAGCAGCTTTAACTAAATTTGATGTAATTAATTCTGATTTGTTTATACAATACATTATCACTGCTTAAGTTAAAATATATATACCATGTAATATGCTGCGTAAGCTAAAAAATAAACAATATCTACTTGACCTTGACGTTTCAAACACAGTAGTACTAAGGATGTTTCAATTCTATTGTTACGATTCTAACTCCATGACCTTGACCTTTCAAACACAATATAACTAAGGATGTTTCATTTATATTGTTACAATTCTATGCTAATTATGATTACATTTAAAGAAATAGAAGAACAAAAGTCTGGTGACTACATTTTCAACCCACAATCAAAGCAGTGCTCTGAAACATGTAACCTTGACCCAAAAATCAAATGGTTGAGCAAGCTTGTTGCATAATTCAATAATCTTAGCTTCATAATGATTTCATCCCGAACATGATGAAAACCTATCAAGGGAATTTGAAAATAAATTAAACCAAAACAATAATTACAGATTTTCTCTGACTGCAACCTTGTCCACATGATAAAATTGGCAAGTGAGTCTGTCATCTAAAATCTTCATCATGTCCACATGGTAAAATTGGCAAGTGAGTATGTCATATAAAATCTTCATCATGTCCACATGATAAAATTGGCAAGTGAGTATGCCATATAAAATTTTCATCATGTCCACATGGTAAAATTGGCAAGTGAGTATGCCATAGAAAATCTTCATCATGTCCACATGATAAAATTGGCAAGTGAGTATGCCATATAAAATTTTCATCATGTCCACATGGTAAAATTGGCAAGTGAGTATGTCATGTAAAATCTGCATCATCTATACATGGTAAAATTGGCAAGTGAGTATGTCATCTAAAATCTTCAACATGTCCACATGGTAAAATTGGCAAGTAAGTACATGTATGTTAAATAAAATCTTCATCATTTACACATGGTAAAATTGGCAAGTGAGTATGCCATATAAAATCTTCATCATGTCCACATTGTAAAATTGGCAAGTGAGTATTCCATATAAAATCTTCATCATGTCGACATGATAAAATTGGCAAGTGAGTATGTCATCTAAAATCTTCATCATGTCCACATGATAAAATTGGCAAGTGAGTATGTCATCTAAAATCTTCTTCATGTCGACATGATAAAATTGGCAAGTGAGTATGTCATCTAAAATCTTCATCATGTCGACATGATAAAATTGGCAAGTGAGTATGTCACCTAAAATCTTCATCATGTCCACATGGTAAAATTGGCAAGTGAGTATGTCATATAAAATCTTCATCATGTTCACATGATAAAATTGGCAAGTGAGTATGTCATATAAAATCTTCATCATGTCCACATGGTAAAATTGGCAAGTGAGTATGTCATATAAAATCTTTTCTTCATGTTTCATGGCAAGTACAATGGAAATCTTATCTAGGATTTTGTTTGCTTTTGTTTTTAGGGTTTAATGCTATTTTTCAGCACAATATAGGCTATACATGGCAGCCAATATTATTCATGGAGCAAGAACCTGGAAAATCCCAGAAAGAACCACCAACCCACGAGAAGCTACTGGCAAGCTTTCTCACATACCCACATTAGCCGAATCCGAGACTCGAACCCACGCATGGGTGAGGTGGCAGTGGTCCGCAACAGACAGCGCTTTAGACCACTCAGCCACTCGGGGCCCCCTATCTAGGATTCAGGATCTTTATTTAAAAATGAAAATAGTGTCAACGAACCTTAACAAGCTGTTAATAATGAGTTTAAACTGGCTGCTGTGTCTAGTTTTTCAAAATGTGGGTTTTAATAAAAAATTATCATGTGACTTTTGAACATTGAACTTTTTATTGACATCCCAAAAGATACTGTTTACAATGATGAATCACATAGAATGTCCATTTATAATTAAACAATTTCTTTCTTGATATTTTTCAAAACAAGTAAATCTTGCCAAATACTGTACCCTTGACTTTGAATTTTTGACCCCCAAACACCTGGTATAATTTTATATCCTATAATAAGTTTCTTTGCAGTGTCAGATAACAATTCATCCATTTCAAATATAGAAAATCCAAAAGTAAGCAATATAAATGGAGAGCAAATACCTTATTAAAATACACGTCGCAACACTCCCTCATTCTATTCCGATCCCATGAGGATGTAGCTGTTTAAATAGGGGATGTAACTCTTTCAAACATAATTACAATTAACTGCCAACAGATTATGATGACCATAATGAGTACCCAGTTTCAGTGATCCATCAATACTGCAAGACCAGTTGTGCTAATGAATGCCAAATATAAATAATGGATGGAGAAAAAAGAGTTAATGGCTGGACAAAAGGATTACTATGTATCTCACTCTATACGAAAACTACATATCAACCATGTAAAAGTAAAATATTTGCATATATAATCTTAACCTTTGAGTTCAATTTCCTTTCATTGCTAGAGAGTATTGTTCTCTACAATGCAGCTGCTCACAAATCTAATAATATAGCTGTTTAACAAAAATAATAACCTAACGTTGACACATGATGGACAGAGAGATGAAACAACACTTCAATGAACCATTCTTTGCAATATTTGTTGCAGGTAAGACATTTAAATTGACAAAAAAAATCTATTTTTAACAGGGAATGCTTCTTCACTACAGGCTGCATAATACTTGAACAGAAAATTAATGGATGCTGTTAAACAAAAAAGAGACTAAAAGTTCATTAGTATTTTATTTACTCTAATATCGTCACACAAAATGGAATGAAAATGATAAATTAAACACGCAAATAAAAGAAATCACATAATCATAACATAAATTGTTATGCCCTTTGCAAAATTCATCACTATTTAACAAACTATAATATGCTAAGTCTACACAGTTATCATAATACATGTCAAACAATGTAACTAGGGAATATACTTGAACTAAGATACTAAAAATTCACATGTATTCATTTTTACAAAGCTGGTCTGGAAATTCTTAACAAACATTTTCAGTCTATTTTTAAAAACTCTAGTAGCATTTATGAGTAGTGAATACTGATTATTTTTGGATGCCTTGGATTGAAAAAAGAAGATAAATGTCTCTTTGTATCTTGAATTATATATAAATCCTGAATTATAAATGACAATAAAATATATAGTTTCACATCGCTTACATTTTATATTGTATATGTGCTACAGCAATATATAACAAAAGATAACTAAAAAATAATTATCATGTCTTTCTATGTAATGCATCAAAACCTTATTGTTTTGTTCATATTTGACCATCTATTAGAAGTTGAACGTTTAATTCAAAAACATATTTATAGTCAAAAGTTATATCAAGAGCACAACAGAAATTAGATTTATCCGTTCATTATTGGCAAAAAATGAAAACTGGAGGAAAATGGAAATGGATAATAAATAGACGGATAAATAGTTATGTAGTTTTTGTGATAGAGAATGAAAAAATTATTGACAATCAGGATTTTCAATCAAAAGCTGTATAATATCAAAGGAGGTTTTCTTGTTGCACAATCTGTACAAGAATTCAGAGAATCAACATAGTTTTCTTCATTACTCAAGGTTACATCACTTGGAATAGATTCCAGTCATAAATTCCTGTAAAGAAAATATAAAAATTAACATTCAAGTTAGGTAATTGCACTGAATTATATTGCTCTTTGCATTATAAAGTTTATATGAAAATAAAACAAGTTCCAGAGGTTACAAATCCTGAGAGATTGTTAGGATTTTGTTAAAGACATGAAATGACAAACATTGCGATGTTTCAGTAATGTCATGAAGTGTATTCAGTCAGTCATATCCTTATGTATATTTGTCAGTCACGTATCATGGTGGATATTTCAGTTGGTCATGCCCTTATGTGTTACTCATGTGTCATGAAGTGTATTCGGTCAGTCATACCCTTATGCATATTTGTCAGTCATATGTCATGGTGTATATTTGTTATTCACGTGTCATGGTGTATATTTGTCAGTAAATGAGATGTGCATTGTAAATGAGAAAACAACTAAGAAATCAAAAGCTATGTGTTCAACTGCCATGTCTTGAGGAACAAACCTTGTCTGTTGTGTTTATCTAAGGATCCATGGCTTATGGTATGTTTGTTTTGTTTTTATGGTTTAACACCATTTTCAGCACAACATAGGCTATACAAGGTGGCTAGTATTAATGGTGGAGGAAGAACCCGGAAAATCCCCGGAAAAAACCACTGACCCATAAGAAGCTTCTGGCAAGCTTTCTGACATGCCTACATTGGACGAATCCGAGACTCGAACCCATGCAGACAGAGGTGAGATGGCAGTGATCCATAACAGACAGCGCTTTAGACCACTCAGAGCCCCACATCTTATTAATTTACCATTTACAATGCTTAGACCCATATTAGTATCAAGCTTGCATCAATTATCTGTGGTACTTTTAGTAAAATAGTAAGCAGTCTAGTAAAGAACTGTACTGTGTTGAGTATAATGAGGATAGAGATAATTATCTCATTCATACCAGGGCCAAGTGCTTGTAATATTTTTTCCTGAACTTTTATTTCTTAATTTAGCATTTAAATGTGAGACAAAATGAAGTCTGAAATTCATCCATGTATGAAAAATACTTACCACTTAATATTTTGTAAAAATAAAATAAACACAAATTCTTAAATTTAAGATAATGATTTAGCAGTAGGACATGAAATTTACCATATAAGTAAGATATGTAGCATAACATTACCATAGATTTTGTCAGTTGGGTTTCTGTTGTTGAGAAGCTGGAAGGCACTCTGTCTTAAGACAAAAATACTGACGCCTTGATCATCCAAAGCCTGTCGAACAGCATCATATATTTCACTGTTGGACTCTGAACATGGGGCACAGGTCAGGAGAACTAAAGACTTGAAGACACCATTTCGGAAAGGCATTTCTGATGCCATCTTGACAGCAGCAACTGGATTCATCTGTCCCTGACTGGAATTCTCAAACCTCAGACTCTCCAAGCCCATGGCAAATTTACTGGCCACATTGAAAAGCTGTCCTTCCATTGTGTGATGGAAATAGTTACCAGCTGTAAACCCAATCAAACCATAGCGATTCTCAGACAAACCTGCAAAATAATATATAATTCACATTTGATCAAAATAATTCAGCAGTCAAAAAGGATCAGAATGTACTGTATCTGGAATTTAACTACACAGGATATGCAAAATGTAAAAACTCAAATAAAATCAAGTTCTTGCCATTTATGCAAACACTGCATTACTGTTACCACCACTGGATAGATAACAAAATTCTCACTGTCTGCTAATGCAGGAAAACAAATGGAGGTAGATTGTTTTCATTTGAAAGAATAACTGAGAGCAGAAATATTTACCCAAATGTGATACAATGAAAAACATATGCCCAAATCTGATACTCTAATGAGAAATATACACCCTAATCTGATATTAAAAACATATGCTCAAATATATTACTATAAAGAGAAATTACTTACCTTTCTTGAGCAGTGCCTGATCCACCTCCCAGACCATATTTCGGAGCTCAGCAGCAGCTCTTCTGTTGCAATCCCTGTCCTCCACAATGAACACAATGTCACTTGAGCTCTTGGTTTGGGGATAGTCTGGTTGGTTGGACATGTACATCCTTGTCTCTCCTTCCTGATAAACCTTCTTAGACTCATCGGAACAAGTCACTGGAAAAATGCAATGGCACATTAATTGAAACTGTATTCCTGTTAATATTGTTATATATTTAATACAGTTTTTAGTAGTTTACAAACAGTGTAAAAAAAGATAAAGTTAAAATTTAAATTTTAAGACATTGATTGACACAAATGAATTTTATTAAAAATAAGATGCAGTTGGACCACCAAAGTATATTGGACAAATATAAGTTTATCCGACACTTTAATTTGGTTGAACATGCAATGTGAACCCATCAATAATTTATATCATGCATTCATCGATGGATGCTATCTATTTACTTGCTTCCTCAAAGCATAATTCATTAGAATTATGTGATCACTAGAATTCTTCATTCTCCTAAAACATATGTACACTATGCATATCCAAATATACTTCATTGGAATGAACTGAAGTTCTAGTACAATATGCGTATCCAATCCTGCTTCAAAGGAATGAATTGAAATTCTAGTACATTTGTGCACATTTGCTGATATATTTCAAAGATCTATCTTCAAAGTTGCAGGTTGGTGGACTAGAAATGTTGATATATATATATATATATATATATATATATATATATATATATATATATATATATATATATATATATATATAAAACACACAGCTCAAAACATCAGAGACCTTGAGCTTTCATTATAGATATGTGCCAGAAGATGAAGCTCAGACAAACAGTAATTAAGATGTTTTTACCATTACACAACAAAACAGATCCTTACATCCATCAACTCAGGTTACTGATGTGATCAACTTCCAATTCCTAGCCAAGGAATGGAACTAATTTGATATGGTGTATGAAAGTCTCAGGCTGATGGCCAAATCCCCCAAAAGTAGACATGAATACATCTACATCAATTAAATAAAGTATTCCAGTAGATCTGGGTCTATGCAGTTTACAGTTTAGATTACATTAAAGAAAGATAAATATGTTACATACCACACTGTGTTGGTAGGCGTAGAATGACACCCTTCACTCTGCAAGTTTGGATGTAGAGGGCTGCTTTGTCACACCGGCTTTCAGAGTTGTACATACATCTCTTCATTGACTCCTCAGGGGCCACCTTAAATATAAAGATTAATCATATAAATGAATCTAATTAATTCAGTTTCTACCAATCTAAAAACTGTTTTGATATTAGATATCAGTTGGTAAATCTTAGTATTTGAAAAAATGTTATTTGTTTATCTAGTAGTGAGGCTTAAAAAACAATTTTTAATTAGAATGTTTTCTTGTGAATCATAATTATCTAAAATTTCCGTGTACTATCATTAATACAGATTCAGACTTTTACATTACAGAAAATGTGTCATTGATTTGTTCACCATCACAAGACAGCTGAAGTGTGAATTTGACGCATTATATATGTCAAGTCAAACAAGGTTAAACATTTTCTTAATAATTAACCTGTAACTCATCCATGACTTTGCTAACAGAAAGCCTCAATGTAAACATGATTAAAACTCACCTACTCTACAAGTTATTAGGATATATATTTGTATTTTTTTATTGTTTTAGGGTGTAACACCATTTTTCAGCACACGATAGGCTTTACATGGTGGCCAGTATTATTGGTAGAAGACAAACCTGGGAAAACCTCCGGAAAGAACAACCGACCCACAAGAAGCTACTCACAAGTTTTCTCACATAACTACATTAGCCGTATCTTAGACTCAAACCCATGCAGACAGAGGTGAGACAGCAGTGATCCGTAACGGAAAGCACTTTAGACCACTCTTCCACTCGGGGCCCCTGATATATATTTTTAAATAACCTAAAATGAAAGTTATTACAATGTCTATTCTACAATATGTCAATATGATGTCTATTCTACAATAATCAATGGTCATATGTCTTTAAAAAAATACAGTAAAAAATATACTGATCATCCAATTAATTTGAGATCCTGTCTAAATGGCAAACTGAATTTAAATCAAGATAAAAAATGTTAATGCAAGTCTTACACACCAATTGAGGACATAATTCTGTAAAGACAAAACAACACTATCTTAATCTCAAACACATCAGAGACCTTATAAATATGAACCTCAACTCAGCTGTAAATTGGACTGAAATCAAATATAAAACATGACTACAACAGTGTTTACAAATTACAAACATACCTACTATAAGCAATACAAGGCAATCATTTTGTAAAATACAGAATAACAATATGATAATGACTGGCCTCATACATTGTTAATATTAGGCTTTGAAGAAAACCCAGCTGAATTTAAACTAAAAATTTAAACTCAAAAATGCTTCCAAATTATCCAGTGGAAATAACCTAATTTTGATCAAGGGTCATAACTCCATGAAAACCTGTGTAAATATTCTCAATATTCACTTCTTCAAAATCTTTGTTTAAATAATGTTTTGGAGAAAATTTGATTATAGTTATTACAAGATGTAAATGCTAGAGTGTCCATAATTGTGTGTATAGACACTGACTGGCTGAAGGACAGATGCTGAACTTCAACTGAATGCCATTGGACAAGATTAGAAACTTGTAGATGAAAGTGAAGAAAAAAGATTTGGGATCTGACCTGATGAATATCAAATTGTTTGGTAAATGTCAGTATAAACATTATGGTGTGCTAAGAAAGAAATACTTACTTAGATTTTGTTTTATAAATATTTACTATCATCATTTCCTTTATCAATTTTCTTAATTTAATATCTGGGATAAATATGACCTGTAAAAGGAGATAAACAACTAAGCTGAAAAACATCAAGGAGGTTGGCTATGATTCACCAAATTAGTCACCAAATCAATTTGTCACATAAAAAAATTAAAACATTTAAAATAGATAGTTAGATACTTCACTGCTTACCTGTCTGAAGCAAGGCCTCAAGTTTGAGCTGGAAGAATCAAACATGGCAGAACATTCATTCTGATTTGGTGTGGATTCACGTGAGTCAGCAAAATTTTGATTTGTTCTACATGTCCTGGCCACTTCCCATGATGCAACCATAGTTTCTATGTCACTGGCAACATCCCCTTTTACAGTCATCATATCATCATACGGCTCATTGTTGTATGTTCCAAGCAGGCCTCGGACCTTGTTGAAGTACCAGCCACTAATTCCGATGAAATGGAAATTGTTGTCAATGTCAGAAATCAGTTTCAAACCCTTGCCATTGTCAAGATGGATGCTGTTACCAATGCGCTTGATGACCAGTTTTTCATATCGATATGGAAGATCTGTTGGCTGTGCATCGATGGTTACCTATGGAGAAAACAAAACCTGTGAAATAAATTTGTTTGTTTGTTTGATTAGAATTAATAACATAGCTTTAACAATTTTTCAGTCATATCGCTATGATATCTGCAATGATGCAGTTTATAGTGATGTCTAGCACTGGGGCATCATGCCACAGACATGTAGCATGATGCCCAATTCAGTCACATTATCCTGACACCAGGCCGACCAGTCCAACACTAACCTCTTAATGCTGAGCACCAAGCAAATTAACTGTAAGTACAATTTTTGTATGCCTTTGGTATGACGCGGCTGGGGATCAAACCCAAAACCTCTGCTTCTGTGGCAGACGTTCTAACCACTAGGCCACCAGAGCAGTAAAAAAAATAGTGAAACATGACTCAGTTTAACATAAAAAAAATTCTTTCCTCATTTCCTATCTGTGCTAAAAAAGAATCGGCATGTTTGAGGGAGACTATCATAAGATTCACAGAATAGGTGTTCCAAAGAACATAGCATTTTGAATTAAAACAGCTCATTGACAGAACAAGTGTTCAACAGAACAGAGCATTTTGAATTAAAACAGTTCATTGACAGGTGTCTGACACATAGACATAATTTGTACTGTATGAAGTACATTAGGGTACAAATGTTACGCATATGGCAGAAATATCAAACCATCAACATGCCAATCAGAATCTTAGCATAAATGCTCCTGACTGTGTGCAGTCTTATAAATGGAACAAACTTTCTCAGTAACATTCAATCATGTGCCAGTGCATTTGTCATATTAAGTTTCAAGTCCGCCAATCCCTAAATCATAAATAGCTGTAAATAATGATGAAAAAAAAAAAAACTTCTGCATGAATATCTCTTCTTTATTGCTCCTGTGATTATTTTATCTGGTTCACTCCAGAGTGCAGTCTGCTTTTAAGCCGAAACCATGAAGTGAGTGTAATATTCTATCATTCTGATATAATAGTTTGAAGAAAAAGGCTGTGGCATTTCCGCTAAGTTTTGATGCTGCACTAATTTTCTTTATACCATTATACCTGTATCCTTATAAAAACCTGCCATTAAGAATTGTGTCCCAGAAAATGAGGAATCGATGGAATCTGAAAATGAAATTCAGTAATATAATGAGTGGATGGCATCTCTGCATACAATAATGTTATAACACTGTTTCATTTGAACACAACAACTCAAGATGACAACACTTTTACATGGTCTTAACACTGCTGATGTCAACACCAAAGGCTTCTGCCAGAAAAGGGATACCTGTGTCATGCCATTCACATCCAAAACAAACAATATGCTTGAGAAAAAAAACATATTCAAAATCCTAAGTAGATTACCTCCATTTTTGGAACAACACTGCTGCCACAACACTATAAATTTGGTGGCAAAATGATACCTGGAGAAAAAAAAACATTCAAATTCCTCAGTAGATTACCTCCCTTTCTGTACTGTAAATTTGGTTTAAACTGATACCTGGAGAAAACAACATACTTTGATGACTGCATCACTCAATTTTTACTGCATTTACTGAATTTTTTTCTACAATGGCTTTAGTGCATAATGTATGATATGACATTATAACCAGGAGGACAATGTCTGGAATTCTTCACCTGAAGACATAGATCATATGGCTGAATATGTTACAGGTAGCACACAACCACATAATATAATAATTACAAAGCTGTCTGTCATTTCTATACACCTAAGGTTTCCATAACAGATATTGAAGCAAATTGCATTTACCAAATTCACAATCAATTGATAAAAATAAAATACGGCAATGCTTACTATTTTAAAACAGGCAATTGTCACAGGAATATTCTGTTCCAAATATTATTTGAATACCACCCTTGTGTTTTCGTGACCAGCTTTGAAAAGATGTAATGTTTATTAATCAAGCCATGGAAATGAAATAGATGACCTTGGACTGTTTCTGTCAGTGTTTCAGTTGAGCAATAAGGACAGGTTTATAATTGGGTTTACAATATTCAACATAAAAGTGCCAATATATGGGAACAGATGTTAAGCAAACTAAACTGATCCTGTAAAAATATTAGTAAAGTTCAACATCTTATAATTAAAAAAAGACATTATGTTGAAGAGAACCATCAATGAATAGGATGTAATGTGTTTATAAATTCTCATTTAAAGGGGAAAAATTACATAAGAATTTAGAAACAGACTATATGCCGGGGTATTTCTTAAGAATTGTGTTTGGGTGGCAAGTTCATATTTTGGATAGCAGACAATTTTGTACATGTGGGACAGCTTCTTGCAAATTGGAAACTTGGATTAAAATGCAATATAAAGGTATACATTTTTATATCTTTTATATAATTTATTTATCATACGATTCTAAAAGATACATATTAAATAGGATTTTCTGGGTTACAAGTTCAATAAGGTCATGGAGTGAATCTTTATGGTAACATTCAGATATCACATTTTCATATGCAACTAAGACAGAAATGTGGGACATTTTTCTAAACTTCATGAATATAACTTCCTTAACAAAAAGATGATTCAAATTGGATATTTGACCAAAAACACATTATCCAATGTTTACTGGAATGGCGTATCGTTGCACCAAAATTACCCAATGTGCAGACATAGCTGACATTGTGGTACATAACAATGAGCCACATCTGAACCACCTTGTATAGTCTGGTTCTTAATCCTTCATTTCCTTTACTGGATTTCAGTTTGTCATTAGGTAAAATACAGCAAACTCTTGTCTTGACAGACCAATGCCATGACATACCACCTATTTTGAGATACCAGAATCTCCATGCATATTTATTGATTATATTGTGTTATAACATATTATGAGACCACCTGTCTTGAGAGACCATTATTGTTTGGAAGAAGTGGTGGTCTTTCAAGACAGGTTCTACTGTAGTTAGTATCCAGTCAATGTGCACATGTACTAATGCAGAGAGAAAAGTAACTATGTTATCAATGTTCAAAGCAGATTTTTGGCAGCAATATATTCCAAAAGAGGTTTATTTGTGAGGATCGTGATGTGTTTTGTATCTTGATCTTTTTATGTAACTGCATGCAACTACTCAATCAACAAACCATCAGGACAGCTCATTTTTAAAAGAAACCCAGGTATTTAGATGTGGCTTCTTGGACCAGAAACAAACATTAATTCATGTTATAGTGGGTAACTTTCTTGATTCATGACCAATAGGACTCAGGCTTGAATCCTACTTTCAAATCAACCTCACATGCCTACCATGGTGTGATCTTGTGCAAGGAACTTCTCTCTTACTTGCATGGCACTCAATAACCTTCTTGTGTGGCTGTGCAGTAAAACACAAAAACAAACTTCAAAAGCAAGACATCCAACCTGTACATAGTTTGTGAAATGTGTTATTCTGTTTTAAAATTGTAAGTAGGTATTTTTCTGATTCTGCAGATTCATGTACCCACCTGGTATGTGGGATAGATCTCAACCGTCTTTCCATTTGTCATCACAACCAGAGAGGTTCGCTCCAAGCTGCGTGGTAAACCATCAAATTTCTGGATGATGGTAAAGTTCTTGTCAACTCGATCTTGGGCCAAAATGTAGTTACATCTTCCAGCAAAGTCATAGTGTCGACCATCGAATGTTCGGAAGTGGTGCCTTCCAGAAACTGTGGCATATGCTAAGAATATGCAAACAAAAGCTATTAAGCTTTTCATCAACAATTTAACCTACCATTCTCTTTTCCAAACTGAGTATCTTAAATCTGGAGTTTAAAATTTATCAAAGAACAAGTAAAAATATAAATAATACTGAAGGAACAGAAGAGTCTACAAGACAGAGGTAAAAACAGTTTGCACATAACAGCTGCAAGCTTTAAATTGAATATACTTTTCAAAAGCTTATATTGTGTTTCAGTAAAAGTTCAAAGATAATGAAATGCTATGAAAATGCTGGTTTGATTGATAAATATGCAGACTGCAAAGTAATGAAGGGTCTTGTCTCTCTAATCAAACTTAAACTGCTCCACTCAATAAAGTTGTAAAATTAAACACTTGTATTACTAGATAAGACACATAAATGATTTATTAAAAATATGTTACTATTTAACATTTGCTAAAAATAAAATTAAATAAATAAAAGATACTTTTTTACCTTCTTAAAACTACAAATATTTCACTGTGTGGTAGAAGGTTATAGTTTAAAAGTGGTAAAGCCATATAAAAAACTACATACCATAGTATTTGTATCACAACATCAAATATACAATATAAATGCATATAAAACTACATTATTATTTGTATCATGACATGAAATATATGCAATATAAACACATGAAACAAAATGTTTTTTATTATTAGATACCAATCTTGCTGCTTAGTAAAGAAAAAAAAGACTTTAAAAAATGGTGAGGTTGAGATTATCAAATTATTTTTAAATAAATTCAATTTTTTAAAAATATGTTTTATAAACTATTTTGCTGCATGAAATATGTGTGATAGATAGTACTCCACAGTTTTACAGTGGTATCAATGTAGTACAAGGGACATAACTTCGGAAAAAGCAAATGGTAGCAAATTAAAACATCTTTGTCAAAAGTAATTTCTCTACCTGAAAGTGAATACAGATTATATCTACAACTCTAGGTAATAAATGCTAGTTTTTTATGTAGCTAGTAAAACTTCTGTGGGAACATACCTTCAAGCACTGTATGGCGAGATTAGAAATACTGCATTTCACTCGTATTAATAATACAATTTGACAACTGAATGATTTCCGATTAGTAAATTAAGACTGCATGTAAACATTGTAATAATGGACTCACCATCGAATGGAGGTATCCAATCCAGAGGGTTACCAGAGACGAGCATAAAGTAATACAGTGGATCCCAGACTGAGATGTCCATTCTCGGGAAGTACTTCTCTTTAAGTTGTTTCAGTTTGGCCAGCAATTTTTCCACATACTTATCTATGTTAAAAGTCAAAATCCTCTGCAGGTTCTCTACTTGGACAGGTAAGTACAGTTCAAATTCTACTGCTCCCTTTTCCAGATTGAAGACAATAACTCTGGACTTGTGAAGTTCCAAAATGCCAACAGGAAGTTGTTCAATTTCAGCCTGAATCAGGCTGTATACTTCCTCATAGATCATTTCAGAAAACTGTTTAATGTTCTTCTCCAAGTCCCAATCCTTATATATGGAAATTACCTAAACAATAATAATAATAATAACAATAAGATAAAGAAGAAGAAGAACAACAACATTAATCAACAGCATGATCATCATAATAGTATGGTTTATGAAAAACAAAGTGTGCTGCAAACTTATATTGTCCCTTATTATTACACTGGTCAACAGTGAAATCATTACTGACTTGAAAAGGCCCTAATCTGTAGTATTTTGGTGTGCCGAACACGAATATAACCGTGAAATTTTTTTATTGGCTCTTGTTTTGAAGATATTCATATAACTCATTTTCTATGTTTCACTGTGTAAATTTCTCCAGTAGGACTGCAGCAACATCCGGAATAATGATGTAACATTGCATAATACCATCATGCTCACATCATCCACAGTTGATTGCATCATTTTCTGATGCAATGCAATACTAATGCCATGCGGCTGCTGAAGTAAGTTGACGTCAGCTGTGTACTATACATGTGTAGGCCTATTATACTAATGCCAGGCAGCTGCTGAAGCTGACGTAAGCAGTGTACTATATAAAGCCCAATCAGATAGGTTCAGCATTTAAAATATTTTAGACGTTGTGCGAGACAGTTCAAGCTACTGTTACATAAAACTTATTATTTTATCCATTTACATACAATAAAGAACAGTAATGCCTCGAAAGTGTGTTAATACCGCGGACAATTTTTGCTATATTTGTGGGGAAGTGACATTTGCCAACCAGAAGAAAAGTATCAATTCTTAAGTGAAGAAGGCATATCATCTTTACTTCGGATGCAAGGTTGGTGACCAAGACAAGCCTTGGGCTCCGCATATATGCTGTGCTACATGTACAACACAGCTTTCACAGTGGTTGAATTGCAAAAGGTCATCAATGCCGTTTGCAGTCCCAATGGTGTGGAGAGAACCAAGCAGCCACCTAAATGACTGTTACTTCTGCTTGGTTCCTCCTCTTTCCGGCGGAATAACGAAGCGAAAGAAGTCGAGAATAGTCTACCAAAACATTCCGTCTGCATTGAGACCAGTTCCACATGGTGAGGGACTACCTATTCCAGAACCTCCAGCAGAATATTCTTTTGATTCATCTGATGAAGACAAAGGTGAGTCGACCTGTTCTTCTCCTGGTCCATCAGCATGCAGTGATCCAGATTTTCACTGTGGTGCATCATCAACCCCACACAGAATAACACAGGAAGAACTAAATGACCTGATTCGTGATTTGGACTTATCAAAGAACAAGGCAGAATTGCTAGGATCAAGACTCCAACAATGGAATCTTCTAGAAGAAGATGTCACAATTACTGCATATCGAAAGCGCCACCAGCAATTGGAGCCTTTCTTCAGAAAGGAAAGTAATCTGATATTCTGTTCCGATATTGAGGGCCTCATGAATGCTTTAAAAATCACTCATGACCCACAAGAATGGAGACTATTTGTGGACTCTTCGAAACTGAGTCTCAAGGCTGTGTTTTTGCACAATGGAAACATTCTTCCATCTATTCCAGTAGCGTATGCTGTCCACATGAAAGAGACATACGATAACTTAAGGCAGCTACTGAATTCCATTGAGTATAACAAGTACAGCTGGCACCTCTCTGGTGATTTGAAGGTAGTTGCCCTTTTAATGGGACTGCAGCAAGGATATACAAAATACATGTGTTTCTTATGCGAGTGGGATAGCCGAGCAAGGGAAATGCACTACATGAGGAAGGAATGGACTCACAGGCAGAATGTAGCCATTGGAGAGAAGAATATCCAACACCCAGCTCTGGTTGAGGCTCAGAAAATCTTGCTACCACCCCTTCACATCAAACTAGGTTTGATGAAGAACTTCGTGAAAGCCATTGACCGGACTTTGCCAGCATTCCGATACCTGCATGAAAAATTCCCTCGACTCAGCGAAGCAAAGATTAAAGAAGGAGTTTTTGTGGGTCCTCAGATTCGAGAGCTTTTCAAAGATGACCGGTTCAACAACTTGCTGGAAGGTTACGCGAAACAAGCATGGAATGCTTTTCGCCTAGTTTCTACAAACTTCCTCGGAAATGTTAGGGCAGAAAACTATAAGGAACTAGTAGAAGACATGTTGATGAAGTATAAGAAACTTGGCTGCAATATGTCTCTAAAGATTCACTTCCTTCATTCCCATTTGGATTTCTTTCCTAGCAACTGTGGTATTGTTAGTGATGAACACGGCGAACGTTTTCATCAAGATATCGCAACAATGGAACAAAGATACCAAGGAAAATGGTCCACTACAATGCTGGCTGACTACTGCTGGACACTCCTCAGAGATGCTCCCGAACAGCTGTACAAGAGACAGGCAAAGAAACCTAAGATGTAGTCAATGACTTGATATTTTATAGGTAGGCTATTACAGTTGACCTTTTACTATTGGAATGCATTTCGTTATGTAAACATTAATTTCTTGCAGATTACAAAAAAACTAGAGCCAATATTGCAATTTGACTGTCATATTCGTGTTCATCACATAAAAATTGATAAGAATCGACTAATTTTATTTCAGTAACATGACTTTTGTAAAAATTTGTTGTCAAGTGTTATCTATTAAGTCAAGAATTTCTCCTTCGAATATGTTCCCCAATAACATTACATTAGGAATATTAACCTGCTGTCTTGCAGATGCAGCAATGAAGGCTAAAAATATAATGTGATTGTGCATGTATTTTCAATGAACATAATTTACTTGAAAATTTGTTTTCCTCTATAATTGATATTATGTAGGAAGGGTACGTTACAGCTATTTTAGAGTCTTTTTTCCAAGTAAATATATAAAACACAAGAGTTATGAGCACTCTGTTATGTTATGTATTGAAGATTGTGTTCCCAATATGTTTTTTTTAAAATTAGCACCATTGTTCTCAAATGAAGCCTACCTTTTGTACAATTTCATCAATATTGTTCTGAAGTTGACGGAATGTCTTTTCTCCTAGCACACCTTTGAAAAAGTCTTGAACAATGCCTTTAGTCTTAACTCGCAGAATGTTAATGGCCTCCTCCAAGGTGGCCTTGTTCATGGTCTCAATGACTGTCTCTCTTAGGTCAGCGGCCAGTTCAGAGAAGTCCAGATTAAGAAGAGTGGTCAATTCAGGGTACTGGGCAACTGCATCATTCCAGGCTGACTTAAGCTTCTCAACATATGGTGTTAAAGCAAGATCATCAAGGAATTCTGAAAAAACAATTTACACCAATTAGCCTCTCTCGTTTCAGTTACCAGACATAAAAGTCACAAGGATCCATATACTTTTAGAAGCTATTTTATTGTCTACCATGGATTATAACATGAAAAAAAAAATCATTATTCCCTCTACAGCAGTTTTGTTGATACCTGTCTCATTGTAAGGCAAAACCTTTTAAGTTTCCTCCAATTGCTGTAAATGTTACCTAAAACAATATGAAACAAATTATGTCAAGCAAATTATGAAGAGATGACACACTCTAAATAGTCTAAGATGAAATGTGTGAAGCCTTATCAACCATTTGAAAAATAATTACCATTTTCCAAAACACAGACATATTTAACCTTTTCTATATGAATATACTTACATTTTATCTTATAAATATCATATAACATTTACTGTCTACACATTGTTCATTTTCACTACAATGTTGACTCCTTCTATATAGAGGCTCCCAAAAAAAAATGGCTGAGTAGTCTAAGTGTTCACCATTACAGATCACTACCATCTCAGCTCTATCTGAATGTGTTCAAGTCTTGGGCTTTGCCAATGTGGGTACCTGAGAAAGATTGCCAGTAGCTTCTCATGGTCAGTGATTCCTTCTGGGGTTTTCCCGGGTTCAAACTCCACCATTTATACTGGCCACCAGGTATAGCTGATTTAGTGCTGAACAATGACGTTAAATCCTACAACAACAACCTTCTGTGGAAATAAATATTGGGATTTGGGGTTTCCTGTATACCATGACTTCATAAACTCTAAAAGTCAAATGGTTACATGAACAAATTGTTATTAATAAGGAATATTACAGGTTTATTTATGCTCATGGCAAACAGAAAGTGTTTGATTTTCTGCACTCACTTGTATATATGGGAAGATTTATTACATTTAAGGGGGATTTATTAAATTAAAAAACAAATCCATTATATTTAAGAGTGATTTCTTATATTTAATATGGATTTCTTATATTCAAGGGGGAATTCATTATATTTAAGAGAGCTTTATTATGTTTAAGGGGGATTACTGCTTTTTAAAGGGGGGTCATTAAATTTAGTGGATTTTTGGACAATTTCATGTTGTGGAGAAATGAATATTGACTAACTTCAAATATTTGGGTAACAATAGGTTGAGCAGCAGAGAGGGTGAACCTCACAACCTTTTCAGACAAAAAGTCGATTGAAACCTTAAAACGGAAAATAGAGCCTTCTTTCGAAATCCCAATTTTAACCCCAAAAAAATAAGTCTCCATTTAACAAACGGAGATTTTACGATTTTTCAATCAATTTTGGTCACAAAGTCGTTGTCGTTCACCCTCTCTGCTGCTGGAAGTCAGTTCTGGTTAACAAAAATAATAAAATGATTTTAACCGAATATTTGATCGATTCCGATACGATATCGTGTCCGAGGGTCATGCAAATTTATTGCTATAAATCCGTACGGGGTTGACTGAGCATTACTAAAGAAATTTCGAAATTGATTGCAGTCCATATCAGAACACCATGTCTGCCAAATATTTCTAAGAGTATGAGTATCAACTCCGTTAAATACACACAATAAATTGCAGTTATCTCTGATCACTTTTGGAATCTGAGTGTATCGTTGAGTAACATATATCACGTCGGTGTTTTTGTGCCTGCCTCGGGAAAATATTCTAGCAGGGTTTGTTTGTTTATCCAGCATCACATCGTCGTATACGACTAAAATGTTAATGCTTCCATCGAGGTCATCCACGGATGGCGCCTCATCAATATCGGTTATAAAATCAACGACGTTCTCATCTTTAATCTCTGATGCATTCTCGTTAAAATCTTTTAGCACTTCATAGCATCGTTGATCATCTACGCTAGGGGCAATTAAATACAACTTATCCCACTTCATCCATCTCATTATTAAATTGAGCAGCAATTGTGTCTTGCCGGATCCAGATGGCCCGATTATAATCATCCGGATAGAGTTTGGTAGCGCTGCATGATGCTTAACTGGTTCTCTTGCTTTAGTCGCTGAAAAATCAATTATATTCATATTTCTATACATAATTATGGATCTATATTGTGTGAAGTGTAAAACGCGTACTGGCACAGATGACTTGACGACGATTACAACTAAATATAACCGATCAGCGCTTTCTGGTAAATGCGTACAATGTGGTACAAAGAAATTTAGATTTGTGTCTATGAGATCTGCAGGAAATGATGATTTTAAAAAGAAACGAGGAGGTGATATCGCAGCCAAATTGGCAAAGCTCCCTGGAACCCCATGGGCAAAGTATCCCGGAGAAAAGCACCTTCCAGGATATAGCTACTGTGGCCCCGGAACACGATTAGATATCAGACTCAATAATCATAACCAACCCAAACCCGGTGAAGAACCGATAAACGCTATTGATAAGGCGTGTCACGCTCATGATGTTGCATATAGGAGCAGTGATTTGCAACACAGGCATCTAGCAGATGTGAAATTAATTCATGCGTTAAGTGCTATTCATGATAAATCCTTCAAAGAAAAATTAGCTTCATTTTTGATAAAATCAGCTATGAAAAGCAAATTGATGTTAGGTACTGGTAATTAATAACAACATGGAATCTATTTATTATTCTCCAAAAGGATACTGGCGGGGTAGCGCTGCAATCAATAAATTCGCTAGCACTGCAAAAGTGAAAAAAAACACTGCGGCTAATTGGTTATCCAAACAAGCTATATGGCAAATTTATCTACCACCGCCTAAACAAATTAATTACTCGCATTTTGATGTGACTGTCCCTAATGAAGTTCATCAAGCTGATATACTATTTCTGCCACATGATCGTGGTTACAAGTACGCGTTAACCGTAGTTGATGTTGCGAGTCGATACAAAGAAGCAGAGCCGCTGAAAACAAAATCATCAACTGAAGTCACTTCTGCATTTGAAAGGATTTATCGACGAGGTCCTCTGCGTTGGCCAAATCTGTTTCAAGTTGATCGTGGCAAGGAATTTCAGGTTGCAGTGTTATCAACAATGAAACATCACAATGTCACCATCAGACGAGGGCATACTGCGTTACATCGTGATCAGGCAATTGTTGAACGGTTTAATCGGACAATTGCTGAGCGGTTATTTGGA
Source organism: Unio delphinus (assembly GCA_029339505.1). Taxonomy (NCBI): domain Eukaryota; kingdom Metazoa; phylum Mollusca; class Bivalvia; order Unionida; family Unionidae; genus Unio; species Unio delphinus. The sequence continues at coordinate 569,964 of JAQISU010000281.1, read as the reverse complement.
TATCAATACGCAAAAGAATTCATCCAAGAAAAGCGATCCCGTGAATGGGTCAAAAGGTTACCAGGGGTAGTTGCAGCGCTAAATAACGAGATTACTAGAACAATTCACATGAAACCTATCAACGCGATTAAAAAGAAGTCTATACCTAAAATGGAAATTCAAGGGATTTCACAAGAGGATTCTAGCATTTCTCAGCCCATTCTTGGTAGTAATGTCACTGTTAGGTATTTATACGAACCAGGAGAGCTGGAAGGTGGTACAAAAAGGGCTACTGATCCTGTTTGGAGTGTTACCGCGCATAAAATATCTGGCATAACACGATCAACTGGTAGACCAGCAATCTATATACTGGATTCAACTGCCCCTCAGCGGGGTTTTACACGACAACAACTGTAAGTAATACTCGAGGATATTCAACTACCACCGCGGGGTCTTAACTAACCCCCCAGAGGCATTGTGCTGGCACCCCGGCGCCTGTTGCACTCAAGACATGTTAGCATCACCTTATCTCTTGTATGACCAATACTGCTATTTTTTCTATCCACGGTAAATTGTCGAGAATCTATATCCGACCAACTCCAACTCATTATACAATTGCAACTCGCGCAGTGATTATTCTGTTGTTGCTTCAGCTTAATTATTAATTCAGCATCAATGTCAAATTCTCGTTTATTTTTTTATCCTGTTGTTTATAACCAGAAAGTTTTTTTCTGATTATATCCTTGATGTTGTCAGCGCTGATAATATCACTTATTGCATTGTCTGTAGGATTTTCAAGGACAATTCTTCGAAGTTGATTTATTCTCCGTGCTCGAGACACTGCGAGATAAACTAAATTCGACCACTCAATGCGATTATCTACTATCCAAACAATTGTGTCTTTGATAGTTAATCCATGTGAAGAGTGTATTGTTACTGCATAACCTAACATCCATGGTGATTTATCAGCGCGTAATGCATCTTCAACGACACTGATATCAACCAGCACAATATCATTTAACACTAAATTCTGCTTTCACGTTGTCCCGGAATATCAACTTCAATATTCTGTTTTCGTGTATCCGTGGGTCTATAACATAATGGCACTGGAAGTGTTGCAAATTTTTCTTTATGCAATTCAAGTAACTTCATCTGAAGTGCGTCTCTGACAATTTTTCTACTTGCTACTATCAAATCATTTGGCCTCCATGTTTCCCAAAAATCATTCATTGGAGTTTCCGAAATTATTTCACGCGCTATTTCACATTGGATTCTATCCGGTTGTAATCTAAGTAGTTTCTTAAATTCTCGTAATCGTTCATCAAGTGATCTATAATCAGTGGTAATTTCTTCGTAATAGTCTACAAAACCCTTTAGCCATTCATGTGGAGATGCACCGACAAATGGTGGTGGTTGGCCGTTATCACCGCACATGACGACTTTTGTGTTTTTGTTTAACAACCATTCAAGAAATGTCTGTAATACTCTCAACGATACATTGCATATTTCATCCCAGATTATGATTTCAGGAATGAATTTATCACCCATTCGATCAGGAGTCCATGTATCGCCTTTCCATCGAAAGAAGCTGTGATAAGTACAGGCTTTTACTCCCTCCGCTATCATCTCTCTGGCGAGTCTTTGAGTTGGTGTAAACACAATCATGTTTGACCGACGAAATAATTCAACCGCACGAACTGTCTTTCCTGCCCCACCACCGCCGTTTAAATAAACTGTCTTGTATCTACATATCGGATCAAATACCGGTGGTGCATTAGAAAATTCTGATTGAATTTCAATACGGTTACATGAAAGATATTTATCATCCATGGCAACGTCTGCGGATTCACAATACTCGTGTAGTGTTTCCTTTTTAAATCGCCAACGTCCCCAATTTTCCTCGGGACCTGTGAATGCCGCTACATCCGATTTGTATTTATTGTGTATATACATCGAATCAGTAGCTACTCTAACCGCGTTATTAGGAAATCTATTTATCATCGAAAATAGATTAATAGAAGCATAGGCTAGCATAGAACTTCTCAAATGTGTGTACTGGGAATTATATCCATCACAGTAGGTAACAACCGTACCTAATTTCTCACCATTGGATAGAAAAGCATCCTTACTGGATACAAGTTTTCCTTGTTTTGTTAAATCCGCTACAATAAAATCGTATTCAGCGACATCTATGATCAATCGAGAAGAATATTTTGCATTGTCGTATTTTCCACCCTGGGTAAATTTACCGATTATTCTTCGTCCAAAATCTTTTGCTTGTTCTTTTTTAATTTCAAATAACTCCTAAGACCAATTCATGATTTGTTCTTCATTGAAATCAGGAAATTGTTTTCGCTGTTCGCTAATTATTCTATCTAGATCGGGTTGTGGTAACCAGACTGATTTCTGTGCTCGATAGGATATAATCGCTTCACTGACAATTCACGATTGTAACATCTCACAAATCAATCATATATCTCAATAGCACTATTGGCATCCAGTGTTTTTCAGACATGTGTCTACCAAGCCAAAAATAACTACACGGATGTAACCCTGTAGCTAATTCGAATGATATCACACGAGCGAATCCAGTTAAATCAAAATCAGGCAATGGACCATTAATCGCAACACGAGTCATTTCATGCGTGGGGTGTCCAAATCGTTTAAAATACTCAGCGCATTCTCCATACCCGAGAAAACTTCCAGGATAACACGCGGATATATCAATTGAAATCATACCATCACGTGAGTATTTTGTATTCCACAGTCCTCCATGACCAAATTCGACGCAACTCAATTTAAAGTCCACGAGAAAATCACTTTGTGTTGGACGCCATGAGCTTTTTTCTCTTGCAAAGTGAGCTACCACATTGGAATAGTAAAACTATCCGTTAATAGTTTTTCATGGAAACTCTCTGGTGAAAAATCATTAGCAATTTTTCTCATTATAGTATCTAACTCTTCAACGCGATATAATTCACCATTTGGTCTTACAAATTGATCAAATCCTGATTCGGAACCAGCACTACTAAGTAACCACACTTACACAGGATCATCTTTACACAACGCATGAATAGCATCAAACAATTTCTCTTCATAGAAAAAATCCCCGGAAAATTCCGGGGGGATATATCTCACGATTCGTTCTCGTAGAAATATCGTTACTGCAGCCGTCCACGCGTGTTCGTTATGATCAATAATTTGTATTGGCGCTCCTTGTAATTTATATTTCGGTTCGTGTAATACTTCCCCGGTTATTGTCGTTACTGATATTGGGAAATTTAATAATGTTTCTAATTTAACTATATCAGAAATCTTTGCACCGTGCTGTTTCACTGTCAGTTCTCATTCGGTTATTTTCCTACGTCACAGGTCAGTTAGTTTATTTCCTCGGGATGCATTTGTGAAGTGTTCCATTATCCGTGTTGCTACACAATTCAGTGAACTAGAATATTTCATAGAAGCTAATTTTGCAATATTGGGTTTATCATTTAGCGGGTATATTCCATAAACGATTGCTGTTACAGGATAAGATCTCTCATAGTATGGTTTGTCAATTCCAGTTAGAATTCCTGGTTTGGAATCTCTACTCACAATGACAGTTTTTTTTTATCCCTAAGGAATGGTTCAAATTTATCCCTGATAATCCATTTGCCTTCGACTTCGATAATGAATTTTATTCTGAAAAAATACTTCTGTTGGGAATTGCTTTGCAATGAAAATCCTTTGGATTTTACACCCTTGAATTTCCAGCCTCTTGGCGGGCCAAGGTGTGAAATTATCTCAGCTGCTCTTTCATCGTTCATAGTAGCATCGATGATTGGTACATTGACATCTTCATCAATAATTCGAAATGTCGACCAACAGTATGCTGCACCGTCTCAATAGAATTCATTAAAACACTCCCTGATTTTACCCAGTATAGTTCTATCACCGATTAGACGTTTCGGTGTATCAGAGACTCTATCGGGATTGAAATTAGCATTTTTCCAGGGCTTAATTTTCGATAATCTCTTGAACTCCTTATCGAGATTGAATTTAGCATTTTTCCAGGGCTTAATTTTCGATAATCTCTTGAACTCCTTATCGAGATTGAATTTAGCATTTTTCCAGGGCTTAATTTTCGATAATTTCTTGAACTCCTTATCGAGATTGAATTTAGCATTTTTCCAGGGCTTAATTTTCGATAATCTCTTGAACTCCTTATCGAGATTGAATTTAGCATTTTTCCAGGGCTTACTTTTCGATAATCTCTTGAACTCCTTATCGAGATTGAATTTAGCATTTTTCCAGGGCTTAATTTTCGATAATCTCTTGAACTCCTTATCGAGATTGAATTTAGCATTTTACTAGGGCTTAATTTTCGATAATCTCTTGAACTCCTTATCGAGATTGAATTTAGCATTTTTCCTGGCCTTAATTTTCGATAATCTCTTGAACTCCTTATCGAGATTGAATTTAGCATTTTTCCTGGCCTTAATTTTCGATAATCTCTTGAACTCCTCCGTGTTATAATTAAAACAAGTATTTAAATAGAAAAATATAGTATAATGAATCACTGCAAATGGCTTATGATTGGATCAACAACCCCGTGTAACAAATCATGCAGAAGCGAATTCTGTGGGTATCATTTACCAAGTGTTCGCAACATTTCCCTTGGACCCCTTCCGTGCCTCCGATGTGGGGCTGGGGTAAGGAGAAAATCGATGTTGTGTCTTGCTTGTGGGGGTAAACGATACAGGGAACTAAAACGCTATTATGACAAACGAATAAAAAATGCAATCATTGACCCTACTGATGACTCCGTCAGCGACAAAATCATAAAAAACCCTCAAGATTATATCAAGAGGTTTATAATTAAAGCAGATATAAATTAGACAAATAGTATTATTATACAAATGAGCCAAGATTTTAGACCCCATCCGGTGCTTGTTAATTACGAAGCCTCCAGTGATGGTGTTGTCAGGCACCGCAGACTAAAGAAACCGGTTGGATCTCTGAATAATATGGGATTTTGATGTTTGCAGCCGGGAAGAAGAAATATCTTAATCACAGAATAATCTATGAAGTATTTCATGGACCGATCAAAGACGGCCTTGTCATTGATCACATAAATGGCGTGAAGACTGATAATTGTCCTGAGAATCTTCAAGCCATTTCGCAGCGCGATAACCTTTTAAAAAGCAACGCTGGTAGGCACTCAAAACGCCCTAGGGGGGGTCAAATCGTTTGATTTAGAAAGCAACGAGGAGAGAATCTTTCAATCAATAAATTCGGCCGGTAGATACTTTGATATTTGTAGACCTTCGATACAAAGAGTAGCGGGAAATATAATTAAAACAGCTCTGTCAAAAAAGACAAATCATAAAATAAAATTCGTATACACTTGAAACGATTTAAGGGAGATAAATCCTTTAAGTATAAATCAAATAACTCAATACACTCTACCTGCTAAGTTCCCTTGTATTATGTGTCGTCTGCTATTACCTGTAGAGAGAGGTATAATGACTGTAATGGAGTAATACATAGCTTCGGTAGTTGTATTCTTAACAATTTCTAAAACCTTTTATTGTCGCTTTGGCTAAAACTGTATTTTTTAAACAGTTGTATTTATTTAGACCATCTATAATACACTTTCAGTACAGACGTTCTTTATAATCCAACGCAATACCTATGTTAGCTCAGCCGGAAATACTAGTGTTTCCCATTCATTGAAGTAGGTGGGCGTGGTTAAAATTCCTCTGTATACAGCTCTTTGTGATCTAATCGATAAGGCATTTTGTCTAGAGAATTAGAACAGGGAGAATACAAGCTGTTTATCTACAACTGCATTATTTTGTTTAATGTTTTATTTAAAATATTTGTCTCATTTAAATGTTGTGAAACAGCATTAATAAGTAATTCAAGGAAATAAAATAACACACTCGTGAATCAACGCTGCTGTATTAGTCGCCTTATATACGTTTTGGCTCGCAATAAGCTTGGGGCTTTCGAAAGCCAAATCCGACCAATCAAAAGTAACCAACGCCATTAACACGGGCGTGTGGTTATCTTTTGTCAATCATGCAACGGGGTTAATTTAGTTTGTTGCTTTTGATTGGTTGGATTGGCCGTAGAAAAAATGTCCCGTCGTTTCATGTTTGTGCTGTCTTGTGCCGTCCCACATCATTACAATCAATCGTTTCATTGAATAATACCATCCTTATATGGAATTGTGCCATCCCACATCAATCGTTTCATTGAATAAATACCATCCTTAATTAAGTATATGTTATGCCTAAAATTTGCCGCAACACTCGCGTGGAAATATATATGGCATTGTGCCGTCCCACATCATTATCATCAATTGTTTCATTGAATATACATCCCTAATTAACTTAATTAAGTATATGTAGTGCCGTACCCCAACTTTGGGCTTACTTGGATGTGAAGGCAACCAAGGAGTTCCAAAGATGTGTTGTCGTATATGTAACCTCTGGGTCTTTCTGACGTCATAAGGCGCCAGCTGGATTGCCAAATGGGGTTTTCCTTAATTAACTTAATTAAGTATATGTTGTGATGTCCCCCCAAGCATATCTTCTGGGCGGTCTAAGATGGTGTTTGCCACGTTAGGCCTCCCGCTGGAGATGTATGTTTCGGGTTACTTCGGGCTTACTTGGATGCGAAGGCACCCAAGGAGTTCCAAAGATGCGTGTTGTGCTGTCCTTAATTAAGTTAATAAAGTAACCTCTGGGTCTCTCTGACGACATAGGGCGCCAACGGGATTGCCAAATGAGTGTTTATTTTTTAATAATTAGAGGTAAAATGTATTATAATCTATATTTTTATAAAAATATGGATATCAAAGATGTAAATGTTATAATTGCTGAAATCTCAAAGTTAAAAAATAGAGGGATAGTATTATCTGAAGGTCTCGACTGTGACAGGATTGCCTCGGAATATGAAGACATTGAGTATCAGTCTAGTAAGGGTCGTTATGTTTTACCTAGGATGTACAGGCTCGTGAAAGGAATTCAAAAATCCATCAATGCTTGTTTGTACGGTAACGACATTAATGTATTTATAACGCTATTTAGCACCGTTGAAGCAATACGTCAAAAGCTCGGCCAAGAGTATCAAAAACGAGCTGAAATTAGTTCTAAAGTTCATGATCTTAGAAAAATATTAAACGAGGAAAAACCAGTATCTTAACCACGTGAGCGTTACTATAAAATAGACTTTCAGTAAATTTATTAAAATTTATTTTTATTCGCGTTTTTTCTAACTACATAGGATTTTCTCCTGAAAGAATACTCAGCAGTTTTGGTTTGCTCATGCAGTTATGTGCGTACTGGATGATCTGGTCGTGGTAGCAAGTAATCACCGCGACGCCTCCATTTTCACGTAGTTGTTGTTGTTGCCGCGTCGTTAACAAAAATCGTTCATTTCCGTTCTCAGATATTACAATTCTGAAACCCCCAGCGATGTTATTTCTGAAACACTCGCGGATAGCATCGTACAGTTTAACCTTGTCAGAGATGGATACATTAGCATGATGGTACATTTATTTAATAACTCAGCTTTTAATTGTGATAGTTCACATTTAAAAACTCAGTTCACAAACAATATATGGTAGGTGAATCGCTTACAACTAGATTAGCCCGAGAGCGGCTAGCAGCAATTAAAAAGTTTATACCGGTTCGAGACAGACTTCACGAAAAACTTCAACAACGACAACAAGCGCAGACTGACTTTTCTGTTTCAAGTGAACAACTGTTTACTCCGATAACAAGTGCGATCAAAGATGTGAAAACTGCTACAGAACGAGCAATATTTGGGGATATTCCTGAGGAAGGCAAGCGACGAGAAGTGCCTGTTCTTGGTGTGCTTGAAAAGATAGCAGCAGAGACCGGACAAACACGCGCAGGGATACAACAGCTATCCAGTGATACAAAAACTCAGCGCGAATATGAACGATTAGCTGATATTGATGATTCTGCACCTGAACCACAACCTGATGATGTCACCCCAAGAGGTGTTCCCTTTATAGACAAACTCACCGAAGAAGCTATAACAGAAATCAAACGACCTGAATTAATAAAAATCGAAGATTATACGACTTTTGGTGAGTTTGCCGCCCAAAGCTTTCATTCTAGAAAGAACTTTTCAAAAGACGAGTATAAAAACAGTAGAATAAGCCGAGATGAATGGGTTAATTGGTTGTATAAAACGAATAAGGGGATTACTGGTAATTTGAAAAAGGACACAATTGAGTATAGATCTTTTAAAGTAGGAGTTGATAGTTATGGTATACAAAAACAACAAGAACGAGAAAAACAAAGTCGAGGCCGACAAAGGCAATTACTTGATGATAGTCAGGGCGCAACAGGTACAACTGAGAAAACAAGCGGAAAAGGATATTCAATTAAAAATCCTTTGGATTTCAACGCAACCGTGACATGTCCTGGTAATGTTCTCAGTGATATATCACGGCTGGAAGTACTTATGGGTGGAAAGCGAGCTGGAAACAACTCCGTTGAGATAATTAATGAAGCAGCTGATATCTGTAGACGATTATTTGCCGGTGGTATCATGGGCATTGATGTATATCGAGAACTCATTGCTGAATTAGTTGAAAATCACAGAGACGCCCTACGTTATGATGAAAATCCTATGGACGCTAGCGATTGATCACTAATTGAAAAACTACTAGTTTTATAACAAGATGATTATACACTACAACCATGATAAACCCGTAAGCGTCTACGTGGTGAACTCACGATTGCCTGTTTACCGCGCGTGGTACGGAGATGGTTTCGGCAATACCATTGCGGGGTTATTTACAAGAATGGCTCCCAAGGTGGCGCCGTTAGCTAAACAATTATCAATGAAAGCCATTGATATCATTCGTGATAAGGGACCCAGCAAAATCGAAGATTTCGTTGGAAATCTTGCTGGAAAGGCATTTTCTGCTGCGAAAGATAAAATAGCATCATTGGTGCGAAGGAAACCAACAGTACTGCCATCAACTACAGTGATGCCTGCAAAAATCAGCAAAGCAATAAATAGCGCAGTGGAAGAAAAACTAGCGTCGTTGGCTGCTTCGGTGACTCCGTCGCCATTGACAGCTTCGCCGGTAACAGATAGCGCTATCATGAACGCGATAGCAGGTTTGAAACGAAAACGAAAACGACGATAATTACAAAGAGTTTTGCAATTGAAAACACTAGTATGTTATAAATGTTTAAACGAACAGCTGATCCCGCGTTTGATATGGATGCCCCAGTGCGCAAAGACGATTCCATCCGCGATTATCAATACTATTCCTATCATGCAATACAACCCGACCTACGATCGCGAGTTGAACTTCAAGTTCAAGATACCAGTAAATACTTTTTGCCTTGTGAAGCGTTTATCGAAATCGAAGGTGAACTCGTAACAAATGATGCTGTCCACCATATGACATTAGCCCAACTATCCAAGTTGGTTTTGTCAATAACAGTATCATGGCGTTATTCGAAAGTGCAAGATATCTCATTGATGGAAAAGAAATTGAATCAATAGACCATGAAGTTGATGTTGCCACAACAATCATAGGGTTAGCGAGATATTCTGATGATTATACAAGATCAGCTGGTCCATCTATGATGTTTGCAAAGGATATTACTGATCACCCTGAACACGTCCAGTATTCTAGAGTAAAGGCAACACATGCTTCTTCAGTTGATCCAGCACCAGCCGGATATACAAGACCAGCTGGTACCTTTGATGTCATAAATAATGTTCCAAATTACAACCTAGGATTTGCAACACGCGTAGCAACGTTGCAAGGACAGCGTCGACAATTTTCATGCGCGATTCCACTGCATCATATATTTGGATTCTGTAGAAATGTCCGAAAAGTTATCTATGGAGCGAAGCATACAGTAGCGCTTGTGCGAAAGGGTACTGATAATGATGCAATCTGGCGTGATGCTGGCGTCCCGGGGGTAAAGTTAAAACAACAAAACTATCATTGTGGATGCCAGTAATGACCCCATCAATCACAGCAGAAGGGCGATTACTATAATTTATGGAAACAGGCGGCAAATCATTGTTGAGTTGGTTATCAGTGACAACGGATATTAAACTGGATAATGTCGATGATATATTCACATGGCATTGGCATCAAAACAAGGCGTTTCAGCTCCACGTCATATATTTGTAGCGTTACAGAATAATGAACGAGTTGGTAATCAACAACGCAGCCATATGATATTTGATCAGTTAGGTGTTAGAGAAGTCTCGCTGAGAATAAACGGACAACAAGAACCAACCGAGGATATACAACTTGATTACGGTCAAAATCATATTGCACGCGTGTATCATAACCTGTTGTCATTTATGACACGTGATCAAAATGTTGATACTGGTTTGCAAATATCACAATTGGATTTCAAAAGTCTATATCCGATTTATTACTTTTCATTGGAACATCTTGATTTGATGAGACAATCTGTCGTTGATATACACTTTAGAGCCCGTGTAACCCGTCCTGGTGGTATTATTAATTACAGAGCGGCTGCTGTCATTATCAGCGACAAATCAATGCTACTTGAAGGTGTTGGAGGAAGAATGAGAGTGGTAGATGCGCCAGTAGAAAATCTTTGATTGAGATTGTAAACGATTTAGAATCAACATATTATGTATAATGTCATATAGTGTTATTAGTGCTGCGTTAACTCCCGGTCAAGTCAACAAATTGCAATCAGAATGGGCTAAAAAATGCGGAACCACAATCACGTTGAAACCTAATCAAATGACTGGTGGTGCAAATAAATTTTCGTTGACAACTCGTCAAATAAAACATTTCAATGATGCACTTGTAGCAAAAAAGGGTGTCCAGATTACTCTTTCTGCGGCTGCTATCAAAAATATGATGAAAACAGGCGGTATATTCCCGTTGTTAGCTGCGATTCCAGCATTGATTGCCGCAGCAGCCCCAGCGGTAGCTAAAGCGGCAGCGTTGGGAGCTGTTGGGACCGCGGCAGGAATGGCGTTGAAAAAGGCAACTGGGCAGGGTTATAAAAAAAGGGAAAGGGTCTAAGACTACCAGGAACCCCGTATTCGTGGTACAGCGGAAAGGGTCTAAGACTACCAGGAACCCCGTATTCGTGGTACAGCGGAAAGGGCCTGAGACAAGGACCGGTTTATTAACCCAGAAATCTTCGATTGGAAATCCCTCGGATTTCACGCCAATGTCCAATTTTGATTTACTCGATGCTGCTAAAAAACTGGCGATTAAAAACTTCAGAGGTGTCTTTATGAAAGATCAATTACCAGCACAACCAAACAGTGTTGAGACCGGTATCATTAATCTCGATAACAGCACCGGACCTGGAACTCACTGGGTTGCATACGCTATTGATCCACGTGGGATTGTCTATTTCGATTCATATGGATTATCCCCGCCAAAAGAGTTAATGCGTTATATAAAAACTTTTCCAATGAAGACTTGGTATTCTACGCTACCAACACAAACGATGATTGATCCACCAATATGTGGCAGCGAAGTATTAAATGTACTTGACGCTATTTCTAACTCCTTGGGTAACCCAAGGGGAAAACCACCACACATTGTCGTAAATGAATACACCAGCAATCGCTGGCAACGACGGAGTCGTAAAAACCGTTTTAGAGAGAGAGAAAGAGTTTTACTATAACATGATTGATATTTGGGGAAGACCTCTGAAACCCAAACCCGATGACACTGCAACGGGTGATATAAAAAAAACTAATCGAAGATGAAATAGCTGAAACGTTGAATTTAGAAAGCGTTGATCCCGGGGAAATAGTTGTAATTCAAGATCGTCAGGGTAAATTAAAAACCAGTAATATTTCTCTGAATGATATTTTAGTTAAACAAAGAAACGCAATCGAGAATAATATCGCGTTATTTTCCGATCAGGGTAAATTGAAAACCAGTAATATATCCGCGGACGACATTTTGATACGACAACACTACGCCGCTGAAAACTCTATTGCGCTGTATTCCAGCGGCGGACGACTTAAACCAGGGTCACTAGTGTCTACGATCACCGACGCAATTGCCGCCCACGACAGTAATCTGGATGATCATCTTCGGGGTTATAATGCTTTTCGAAGAAATATTGTTGGTAAGTTCTTTGGAGCCCCACCTGTTGTCAGTATGACTCTCGCTGAAATTAAAAACTTTCTTGATATTTCTAAACTAATAGAAAAGGTAAGGATTCCGCATAAGGGCATTAAAAATATTGTGTATACGATCAATCATGGAATCGTCAATTGGATAGGAGAAGAAGATAGTGTAGAAATTATCGTCGATCTCTTGTGGGGTGGGGAAGTTAAGGTTGATGGTATCTATAGGTTAACGTGGGCCTCTATTCATCAATTTAATTTGATCATGGACAATAGAACCTACTCTGGTGGCGTCGCGACGTTAATTATCGAGAATGGCAAAACACCAGGCTTTCACTTCGTCGCGGTTGATAGCTCCACCATTAGATCAAAAATAGCCTGGTGTATAGAACTTGTAGATAGATTTTCCGGCTGAAGCTACTAGCAATTCCCGCTAACGATGGCGAATAATTGAAAACACTAGCGGGTTTAAAATAACAATGACATCATTGACGAAGTCAACGAAATCAATTGAACCGATAATAATCCCGTTGACAGAGTCAATGGAATCACAATCGCATCGATATCGCTATGATCAGGTCAGAGAATTTCAAACTAGACTCAAAGCCCTCGCCGAGGAGTATCAAATAAAAATAAAAAAATACCGACGAAGAATCACCGCAATTGATGTTACTGTGTACTCTGTGTCAGCCGTTCTCGCTGGCGCCGGAATAATACTTGCATCGGTTACAATGATTGCCCCGATCATAGTTCCAATTTGCATTTCTGCGGCGGCTACAATCGCGGGTATATCAACCGGGATCATAAAAATATATCATCATGCAGCCAGAGTAAACTGCAAAATTACTTAATTCAGTTTAATGTTGTATCAACCGCGTACTCGCAATTATCCTCGATGATATCGTCGTCACTCGATAATACAATTATATCAGATAGTAAGTTCTCAGTGATGGTCAGTATTTTCGATTCCGCAATATCGAAATTAGAGTGACAACAACAGTATAGCAACAATGACAACACCGACGGAAGTAGAAATAACAAACCCAAAAAAAAAGAATGATCTCAATAACCTAAACGATATCGGATAGTGAGTTCTCAGTGATGGTCAGTATTTATGATTCCGCGATATCAAAATTAGAGCGACAACAACAGTATAGCAACGATGACAACACCGATGGAGAACAGTGGAGAACACGAACCCAGTACAAACAAGCATGATATCAATAACATCAACGAATCCTGAATTCAGTGTGAATTTCCCTAGCCCAGTCCCCGTGAAGGAGATAGCGCTAGCAAAACTACGAGTGTATCACAGTTGGCCTAATATCAGATCAAAATCATTTGGTGGTCAACAACCGAATAATTCCTTGGTGTTCGCGAATAAGAATAAAGAAGACGGGACTCCAAACTGGAACATTGTTTCGATACCAACAGGGTCCTACCAAATCGAACAAATCAATAATGAATTAGCACGTAGAATAAAATCTATTACTGGAACAGAATCGAAAATCGCTATAACGGTTCATGAGCCGACGCTATCATCCGCAATTGAGATAAGCACAGAAGGATACGTCGTAGATATCTATCAGAGTTCTATTAAAACCGTACTAGGAGGGCCTGAATTACCACCAGGGGGGAAAACCGTTGATTTACCAGAACCACAAAAATCTGATTATATCACAGACAGAATAAAACCTGATAATCGAATAAAGAGTTATAAAGATCACAGAATCACTATAGAGTTTTTTTGGTATCGGATACCACGAAACTGGGGAAGAGAAGGAAGGGGAAGGAATAGAGGGACATCATTTTATTAACAAACCTAAAATCGTTGAAAATTTCACAGCAATGAATAACGATTTATCGCTGTTGTTAATACCCCTTAAATCCAGCTCTCTCACCCAAGAGACATTTAATTTGCAAATTATTCAGGATATATTAGATGACGATAACCCAAAATCGAGAATAAGGTTTGCATCAGACCTTAATACCCCCGTCAAGGATATTCCAACAGTCAAACTACCAGGATATAACGTACCAGAACTAAAAATACTTCTCAGTGATGCCATCGATGTTGGTTTCAAAATAATTCATGATGCATGGAGAAAAACAGCATCACAGGTAAGAAAAATCCTCAAGCATAATAATGACCCAGACGGTGGCGGCAGACATATCGCTCCGTTCAACGTGAATATTTCATCGGTGATTGCGCTCAATTTAGTATGCGATGTTATCGAAAGAAGCTATCAAATTAATCTCGAACGATCAAATCAAGCTCAGCAGGGATATATTCTTTATTCGTTTGCACCAATAGCCCCTCCAGGATTTTTAATAATCGAGTCTCCGGTTAATCCAGTCTATATGCGGTGTCATAATGATTCACTGACCAGAATTAATTTCAAACTCACAGACCAGTCAAATAATCTAATTGATCTACAAGAGGAGGTGTTAGCGATTAGTCTGTTTGTGAGATCCTAAGGACTCGATCAAATATTCGGTTAAAATCATTTTATTATTTTTGTTAACCAGAACTGACTTCCAGCAGCAGAGAGGATGAACGACAACGACTTTGTGACCAAAATTGATTGAAAAATCGTAAAATCTCCGTTTGTTAAATGGAGACTTATTTTTTGGGGTTAAAATTGGAATTTCGAAAGAAGGCTCTATTTTCCGTTCTAAGGTTTCAATCGACTTTTTGTCTGAAAAGGTTGTGAGGTTCACCCTCTCTGCTGCTGGTTGTGACTCCATTTAATGCAACCTTTCCTCTGATAGATGTTTGTAATGTTACAAAAAAATAGTTCCATTTGGTTACAAACTAGACATTTTTGTTTTACTGGTAAGAAACACCTTCAAGCTTGGGATGAACATCAAATAACTGCACAACAGTGGTCATGAGATGAGTAAAGCCCCTCTTAAAGTTAGAAAGGATGGTCATGCATTGAATCCCCCTCACTACTAGAAAGGACGGACATGAATTGAATCCCCCTCACTGTTAGAAAGGATGGACATGAATTGAATCCCCCTCACTGTTAGAAAGGATGGACATGATATGAATCCCCCTCACTGTTAGAAAGGATGGACATGAATTGAATCCCCCATCACTGTTAGAAAGGATGGACATAAATTGAATCCCCATCACTGTTAGAAAGGATGGACATGATATGAATCCCCCTCACTATTAGAAAGGATGGACATAAATTGAATCCCCCCTCACTGTTAGAAAGGATGGACATGAATTGAATCCCCCTCACTGTTAGAAAGGATGGACATGAATTGAATCCCCCTCACTGTTAGAAAGGATGGACATAAATTGAATCCCCATCACTGTTAGAAAGGATGAACATGAATTGAATCCCCCTTACTGTTATAAAGGATGGACATGAATTGAATCCCCATCACTGTTAGAAAGGATGGACATACATTGAATCCCCCTCACTGTTAGAAAGGATGGACATGAATTAAATCCCCCATCACTGTTAGAAAGGATGGACATGATATGAATCCCCCTCACTGTTAGAAAGGATGGACATGAATTGAATCCCCCATCACTGTTAGAAAGGATGGACATAAATTGAATCCCCATCACTGTTAGAAAGGATGGACATGAATTGAATCCCCCTCACTGTTAGAAAGGATGGACATAAATTGAATCCTCATCACTGTTAGAAAGGATGAACATGAATTGAATCCCCCTTACTGTTATAAAGGATGGACATGAATTGAATCCCCATCACTGTTAGAAAGGATGGACATGAATTGAATCCCCCTCACTGTTAGAAAGGATGGACATGAATTAAATCCCCCATCACTGTTAGAAAGGATGGACATGATATGAATCCCCCTCACTGTTAGAAAGGATGGACATGAATTGAATCCCCCATCACTGTTAGAAAGGATGGACATGAATTGAATCCCCCCTCACTGTTAGAAAGGATGGACATGAATTGAATCCCCCATCACTGTTAGAAAGGATGGACATAAATTGAATCCCCCTCACTGTTAGAAAGGATGGACATGATATGAATCCCCCTCACTATTAGAAAGGATGGACATAAATTGAATCCCCCCTCACTGTTAGAAAGGATGGACATGAATTGAATTCCCCTCACTGTTAGAAAGGATGGACATGAATTGAATCCCCCTCACTGTTAGAAAGGATGGACATAAATTGAATCCCCATCACTGTTAGAAAGGATGAACATGAATTGAATCCCCCTTACTGTTATAAAGGATGGACATGAATTGAATCCCCATCACTGTTAGAAAGGATGGACATGAATTGAATCCCCCTCACTGTTAGAAAGGATGGACATGAATTAAATCCCCCATCACTGTTAGAAAGGATGGACATGATATGAATCCCCCTCACTGTTAGAAAGGATGGACATGAATTGAATCCCCCATCACTGTTAGAAAGGATGGACATAAATTGAATCCCCATCACTGTTAGAAAGGATGGACATGAATTGAATCCCCCTCACTGTTAGAAAGGATGGACATAAATTGAATCCTCATCACTGTTAGAAAGGATGAACATGAATTGAATCCCCCTCACTGTTATAAAGGAAGGACATGAATTGAATCCCCCCTCACTGTTAGAAAGGATGGACATACATTGAATCCCCATCACTGTTAGAAAGGATGAACATGAATTGAATCCCCCTCACTGTTATAAAGGATGGACATGAATTGAATCCCCCTCACTGTTAGAAAGGATGGACATGAATTGAATCCCCCATCACTGTTAGAAAGGATGGAATTGAATTGAATCCCCCATCACTGTTAGAAAGGATGGACATGATATGAATCCCCCTCACTGTTAGAAAGGATGGACATGAATTGAATCCCCCATCACTGTTAGAAAGGATGGACATACATTGAATCCCCATCACTGTTAGAAAGGATGAACATGAATTGAATCCCCCTCACTGTTATAAAGGATGGACATGAATTGAATCCCCCTCACTGTTAGAAAGGATGGACATGAATTGAATCCCCCATCACTGTTAGAAAGGATGGACATGAATTGAATCCCCCATCACTGTTAGAAAGGATGGACATGATATGAATCCCCCTCACTGTTAGAAAGGATGGACATGAATTGAATCCCCCCATCACTGTTAGAAAGGATGGACATAAATTGAATCCCCATCACTGTTAGAAAGGATGGACATGAATTGAATCCCCCTCACTGTTAGAAAGGATGGACATGAATTGAATCCCCCTCACTGTTAGAAAGGATGGACATGAATTGAATCCCCCCCCTTATAATCAGCTAGTCAGCAAGAAAGGTCATGAGTCCCCCCCTCACAGTTAGAAAGGATGGACATAAATTGAATTCCCCCCTCATAGTCAGCAAGATTGGTCATGAGTCCCCCCCCCAATCTCACAGTCAGAAAGGATGGACATGAATCCCTCCCTTCACTGTTAGAAAGGATGGACATGAATTGAATTTAATTACACTAATTTATGTAACTAATAACACCTGATTAGTAATATACATCAATATTTCACTGATATATATACAATTTTCAGTTGTATCTACATTCAATTTATGCATTTATTGCATCTATTTGTATTACCTGTAACAGACTCCTTGACTTTTTGTAACATAACTTCTTTCAGATTGTCTAGATGTCCAGAGTACTTAGATATGTTGTCCAGCATCACCTCTCTAACCCTGTCCAGTTCCTGCCGAGCTGTAAGTAAAACTGCCTGTAACACAGAAGATAAAAATTGAAGACCAAACCAATAGAGATCAGAAAAACTGAGTTCAAGTTTAAGAAAAAGTAACCACTATGACCCAATATGAAATAACCATTTAAATGTAATGCTGTCTCTGACTGGTGAAACAAAATCTCAAGCTCAAACCTGAGCTTAAGTCCTGAGTTTACGAAACAATTTTCTTACTCAAACTGAGACTAAACTAATAATTGCTTTGTCTGATTGGACAGTAATTTTATGTCAGCCGATATATTCTTAGTCACAGCATCTGAAAGATTTATGAATCAGAACCCAGATTCATTCAAGCAATTTCTCAACTTAACAATTCAAACTCAAACTGTTATTGGTCTTACCTTTGCTCAATTGTTACAAAAAAAACTATATAATTAACATAAACATTTATCTAAAAATATATTTTAAATTGAAATTTCAGTTACTTAACTGACTGTAATTTATGAAAATTTAAATTAGAGCATAGTTACATGAATAATGGGCCTGGACCTAAACTTATCAAATTGTAAAATGGCTCAAAAGGAGAACTTAATTTTAAACACCAAGGCCAAATATTTTAGGGATAAGAACAACTTTTACATTATATAATTGTAACTAAGCCTCAATACTCTTTTCCTCAGCAAAAGAATTATTTTAGAACAGATCAGAATATTTATCATGGCAAATTTTAAAACAAGTAAAAATCATCAAAACAATTCTTAAAATTCTTATCCCTGATATCTCCACTGCCACTGTTGATAATAATAATGGTTACTTTACACCTATCAAATGTAGATCCTGTATGTTTGGAAAGCTTTATTTCAGAACAACTAGGACTGCTTATGATCAAATATAAAGTGAATGTCTGACATATAGATTTCATAAATTATATGAATTGAAAGTCAGCTGGTAAGGTAAGATGACAGGCACTATTTTAAAAATAATTCTTTAACATTTGCACTTATGCCAAACTGACTTATTTTATAGTTTAACAAATGTACCAATGACATAGTGCCAAGTAGGCTAATATCACATCAACACAACACCAAACAGACTGATATCACCTACAACAGTGCCAAACAGACTGATATCACCTATAACAGTGCCAAACAGACTAACATCACCTACAACAGTGCCAAACAGACTGATATCACCTACAACAGTGCCAAACAGACTGAATCACTGACAAAACAGCACCAAAAAGATTGATATCACTGACAAAACAGCACCAAACAGACTGATATCACTTACAAAACAGTGCCAAACAGACTGATATCACCTATAACAGTGCCAAACAGACTAACATCACCTACAACAGTGCCAAACAGACTGATATCACCTACAACAGTGCCAAACAGACTGAATCACTGACAAAACAGCACCAAAAAGATTGATATCACTGACAAAACAGCACCAAACAGACTGATATCACTTACAAAACAGTGCCAAACAGACTGATATCACCTACAAAACAGTGCCAAACAGACTAACATCACCTACAAAACAGTGCCAAACAGACTAACATCACCTACAAAACAGTGCCAGACTGATATCACCTACAAAACAGTGCCAAACAGACTGATATCACTGACAAAACAGCACCAAACAGACTGATATCACTGACAAAACAGCACCAAACAGACTGAAATCACTTACAAAACAGTGCCAAACAAACTGATATCACCTACAAAACAGTGCCAAACAGACTGATATCACCTACAACAGTGCCAAACAGACAAACATCACCTACAACAAAATGCCAAACAGACTGATTTGACAGATTAAAAACCATAACAGTAATAACAATAAAGCTTTCTTCTAGCATTGTATTGAACCATTTAACCTCATAAACTCAACTTTGGTACACATATTTCATTTCTTAGGATATGAAGAAGTTACATCTAACAGATATTTTAATCTAAAAATGAAAAATTCATAGGCAAAAACAAACTTTGTGTCTTTAAAATAAAAGATGTTATCCTTTTAATTCCCCCATTTCATTGCATTTCCTACTTTATCTGTACAAATCTGTTAAGAATACTTTCAATCAACATTATGGCTTTAATTCCATGTATATTTATTTTTTTAATTTAAAATAATTTCCATATTTTGTTTAATTGTGCCAGAAAGATTATTCTTAACGACGTGATGACAAGAATAACAAAACAAACACAGAGATGCTTTTGTCTCACATATGATTCACAGGCAAGACAAACTCTTGAAGGAAATAAAACTTGACTAAATTGACATTGTAAAGAATATTTTTCAGTTACATTAGAGCTGTAGTGAAAAAATGTTTAGCCATACAAAATTATCAAGATGGAACATTTTTTAAAAACTGAGAAACTTCATAAGAAAATAACGAAAAGTTCAAAACAGGTAGATACTGAAGTTTAATTGATGGCATATGAGTTGCTAATAATTTTGTGTTCAGCTGACAAATCGACAAACTCTACCTACTACCAGCTGTTTTATTCAGAATTCTGATTTGCAGCTAGCCAATCTTCTAGCACCAACACGATCCAATTTGAAATTACACTTTTAGTGCCAAGCTTGTCATAAAACATTTAAAAATTTAATGCTTAATAATTGTTATTTATTCTAATTTCACAAAAGTTTATCAAACAACAATATACATCTAAGAGTTAATAAAATTTTTAAAAGAAAATCATTGCTATAACGGAAAATTCTATCTAATTTCTGGACATTTGTGAAATATGGCACAACCTGGAAAAAAAATTTAATCTGTGCTAATATTGTTCTCTGAAAATCATCCATTTTAGTTTGGGTTTTCTTTGAAAATAAGTATGTCACAATCTTTACAAGTGATAAAAGACCGGTACCTGAACACTGGCAATCATTTTGTTTACCATCTCATCGTATCGCTCTCTGATAGGATAGTCTCTGATTTTGTTGGTCCATTCCTCAACCTGCTGAGCCAATTTCGTGTAACTTGACTTTACCCTCATCATGGCCTGGTTGTACTGGGCCCTAAAAATAGCAAAACGTATTGTTATAAACCAATGGTATCAAGTATTCTGCTGTCCAATGTATTTATTGTTTGTGATTGTTGAAAGGTCATTTTAATTGATGTAAGTGGCCATGTTAAATACAGAACACAAACAATGCAAAGGCCTGGAAATGTGGAACGAATTGCCCATTGAAATTAGACACAAAGACACAGTGGTCCCTTTTAAGAATGCTCTTAAAACTTACCTTTTTCGACTGCTGGAACAAACTTAGCGACCTAATAATGTTTTTGATCTTATATGTTTTCAGCATATTTGTTTTTCTGTAGAATAGTCATATCATTATAGATGTTGTAAAGCACTTCTTAGAGCTTCTAAAGATTAGGCACTATACAAGGTCCTCATTATTATTAATACTATTATTATTACTATTATTATTATTATTTTGGGGGCTTATTTTCTACCACAAGATAGTGAGAAACGATCACTTCTAGTCTTAAATAGTTGAGTAGCACTATTAGTAACATGGTTATAGTTGTCTGCTATACAACTGGTGTTACTATGTCTGATATTTGTTCAGCAAAAGAGGAAAAATTGCTGTTTAATCAACTGTCTATCGGTTTTGATGGCACTTATAACACACTCCTTGCTATTCAATTGGCAATTATAACACACTACTGGCTATACAATTGGCAATTATAACACACTACTGGCTACACAATTAGCAATTATAACACACTACTGGCTACACAATTGGCAATTATAACACACTACTAGCTACACAATTGGCAATTAGACTTACTCAGTCAGACCTTACATTAGTCATCAACTAGATAATGAATTTGGAATCACAAAAGTGCTAATTAAGTTGGCCAGTGTAATAAATTCATTCCATGCTAAATGAACCAACAAACCAAGTATAAAAAGTGCCTATCAAAGAGGCACACATTAAAAAATGTGTAACAAAACTTTTGTCACCAAAAAATGAAACAAAGGAATATTAACTGAATGCAATCAATGTATTTTCCATACTGATATTTTAGACAATGTATATTTTAGCTTTATATGAAATACACATCACATGGCCAAGGTCTGCATGTTGAGTTCACAATGAAAGCACTGACAACCTTGTGTAAACTTCATGGAAAGACTGAGAGCATTTCACAGAAGAATATCTTTTGCTTCATAATGACTTATCCCAACTATAAACAAAATCCATCCAGAGTTTACAGGATAAAGTAAATCTAAAACTTTAACCAAAATCTCCTCAAAACATGATGATTATAATATTACCAAAGCTGAGAAACAGAACTGCTATTTTTTTGCTTTTTCACTTATTTGAATCAAATAAAAATCCCTGACAAATACCAAAAGTAAATGAGTTCTGGCACAATAATGGTTTGTTTTCACAATCGGCCATCATCCACTTACAGCTAATCAGGAGAAGACAAAAGAATAAACCTTATAAATATGGTGAGAATTGGATTTTTAAAAAAAACATGAAACTGTCAAATTTTATAAAAGCTATATGCCATATTTATCTAAAGATAAGCACATGTTCCATGTTAAGCCCACCTCTAACTGTCACAAAATTCCGGCAAAGATATACAAAGGACGTCTTCATCTAATAATAAACCCACAACTTACTTCATTGATAAATTTATTACACTGACCCAGCTGTTCTTTTTATTGGAGAAAAATGGTATTAGATGTCAATTGTTCATAAGCCGAGTTGATACAACATTGATCAATTGTTTCATTATTTTCTTAAATTTAGATTTGTAACATTTATATTTATCTGATGGAAATTAATAACAAATTTCTCTCACAACTATTACAAAATCATCCTTCATCAGGTATGGGAACTCAGACAGACCACATATAATCACTGACCTTAAATGAGTGATACTTAATATTCTTAGGGATCAAACCTGGGTCCAAAATGAGATGCAGGAAAAGTGCATAACCACTGCACTATCCAGGAAAATATACTGTAGTGTCCTTTAAAAAATATGCTTTCTATAACATTATTACTTTTCTTGATTTAGTGGATTTATATAATCCTACATCATCATTGTAAGACAAGACTGGTAAATATTCTAATCGATGGGAAGCAGTTTCTTACCAAACAAAAATAACAAATAATATTTTTTCTCACATTATAAAAGACATGGGTCAAAATCTCAATGTCATATTTTGTATACTAATTACTGTTCAAACAACACAAAACTCTTGGAAGTTTGTTCATGGGCAAAAGCAACTCTTTGAAAGTTTGTTCATGGGCAGAAACAATGTCAAGGTTCTGTTTAAAGTGAAGAATTCAGAGAAAATGTTTTGTAAGTAGATGTCATTTCTAACATAATTGGCTCAAATAGTCAAGTTGATAGCCTTGCACTGCACTGCAATGTATAATGGACCAGACAATTGCCATCCACTGTACTGTACAACGGACAAGTCTGGCAAAGTGAAAAAAGTTTGTAAATTGACATAAATAATAGATCTCTGAAATAAAAACACATATACTTTTGTGCTGATCTTGCTATTAGTAAAAAAAATAATTTTATAAAAGTAGCAATGAGAAAATCACAGTGAAAAGAATTATATATTGATGGTACCCAGGAAGTGTTTATCAGTTTGCTAGATACTGTGAATCAGGTAATGTAAAATATGGGACAACAGCATCATCGTGCAAGAATGAGAAATTCTCTACTGCACTATACAAAGTCCTCATTATTATTTTTATTATTATAATTCAGAATGAGAAATTATCTACTGTGTTCAACTGAGGATGACATAATGTAAGAATGAGAAATTCTCCACTGTGCTCTGCTGATGAAAAAGTGAGAAATTATCCACCCTATTTTATGTAGGACATTATCATATATACTCTCTTATAAGAAAGAGTCCAACAGCAAATTGCACAGACAAACCCAAATCTGCCATCACATGTGAAGGAATATATGGACCTGTGCAGTTAATTAGGAGTAATCAAAAGAACAAAGAATACAAACCCTGATCTGCAGGTACATTTGCTACCGTAGATCAGGATCTTTGCTGTTGGCAGGTGGATTAGAGGACATTTATAGTATACACATTTAGGACGTTAAAAAACAACTGACCTCTCTAAGACCACCAATAAATGTTCTATTCGATCTTATTTCATACTCACAAAATATCTGTAACAGCTTTCTCACTGATCTCTCCCAAATCCTTCAAGTATAGTGTATTATCCTGGTATAATTTTCTCATCTCTTGCCGCATGTTACCCAGCTGTTGATGGAATTTTTGAAGTTCAGTTCGAAGCTCGCGTACCAATGAAGATAACTCCTCATCAAGACTCTGGCTAATTTTGTTGTATTTGGCTGTCACCTCCTGACCCAACTCAGACGTAGAGTCTAGGAAGACTTCATTGAAGTTGTTGCCAGAATACTGGAATGCATTTGAGCCTGCAACCTGTGGAAAGATGATATCAAATTACTTCAAATGAACATATATTTAAAAGAATGGAAGTTTCACAAATTAAGAAAGACTATGCCAATGAAAACTTCCTTCAAGTTCAACAACACATTTTTAACAATCACATTGCACTTAACTTTAATTAGCAATCCAAAACAATAACTCACACAAAGCCAATACATATTCTCATATAAATAAACATATCGCTCTGATTACCTCTGTTGTTGTTAAACAAGCTTTCAATACATTTGGTACAACATTATTAACCAATGTCCTACCATCAAATCCTGTAAAACTTCTGGCCTCCAATTAAGCTTGGCATGGAGAATTCTGTTCAAACGTAGATCTGCAGAGATTTCTGCTTCAGTGGTCTCCTGGCCATCCTGTATGGTTACTATCTTAGATTCAAAGGCAGTGTCACTGGAAAGTGTCGCCGTTATGTGAACAGCTTTGCCTATAACAGACAGACAGGAAATGGAATTATTACAAATTATATGGTTGTGCTTAAATATGTTAAAACAAGAATGTTAGTGGGCCAGTAATAGTTGTCAAATCAGTGTCAAAGTGTTTATCTGACAAGAATAAAGTCAGATGTCCAAAGAGTGTCAAAGTTTTAGTTTGACAAGAATAAATTTAATGGTCAAAGCCAATATGGAAGATGAAACTTAAGCAGAAACAGTAAATAATGTTAACTCTAAACCAAATGACTAGATAGGAGTTTAATTAAAAGCACAAAAACATGGCCAAAAGAACTCAGTGGTATAAATGCTGCATAATTCATACAAGGACGCAAGCTGGGTCTTATGTATCTCATTGTGGGGAAGGAGGTTTAGATCTAGGGAAAATCACTCACATAGGTGTGCAAATAGCTTCAATCTTTGAGCTAAGCAATTTGAACTGGCAAGACTGGATTTGAAGGTAATAGTAGTTCTCCTAATGTATTAGGATTTGGCAATTTATTTAAACTTTGACTAAACTTGATTGTCCCATTACCTTATTTGCCCTACACAAACTTGAAATAATATATGTATATATATATGTATATATATATATATATATATATATATACATATATATATATGTATATATATATGTATATATATATATGTATATATAATATATGTATATATATATGTATATATATATATATATATATATATACACCGCTCCCTCGATAACTCGCGCCCTGATAACTCGCGAACCCGCTTATAACGCGGTGTCCGGCGTGGATCATGTTTTTTTAAAAAAGAAAATATTTTTTAAAATGAAGAAAATCGTGATCAGAACTGGTGAATGAAACCTTGATATATTGCCCGTTTTCTCGTCGAAAATGACGGTTAGTGCCCGAAAAGTTAGAATCAACATCGTTAAATTTTCAGGTTTTAATAAGGAATCACATATCTTGTTAGATTTTATCAGAAAAAATATTTTCTCAGTTCACTGTAAATAATAATTCTGTATATGTATAGGGGAAATTAGTGTTTTAATCTTTTCATTGTGTTGCAGTGTAAGCAGTATAATCGTTGCATGTTCTCTTCTATTCAAACATGAAAAGAGTCAATTGACCGTCACATCGATGCCCGCGAGCACATCTGTGAGAACCTAATTAACTGCCTGCTGCGTTTTGATCGACGACTTGGGGAAGTGTTTGTTGCATTGTAAAACTCAATTAAAATAGACCTGCTTTGTTTTATAAGGCGGTCTTTTGTATCAAATCAGGTAAAAGACGTACATTACAAAAGTTCAAAGGAATGCAAATCCTACATGCATAAACTCTTGTGGTCAATATTGTGTCTCAACATCAATCAAATTAGTTGGACCAATCGAACATGGTTTCAAATAGTATGTACTTATTGTCATTAAAGTATATATTAATCAGTAATTTATCCTAATCATTTGTAAATGTGATCATGAAGAGCAAGGAAATCAAGCGAAAGGCGTACTCAGTGAACGAAAAGCTTACTGTCATAGAGAGGGTTCGTAATGGTGAATCAAGATCAAAAGTTTGTAGTGAACTTAAACTTGCCGAGTCGACACTCAGAGGCTGGCTCAAGGATGAGCAGAAATTTCGGGATTATTTGCATGAAGTTGATTCTGATGATGGATTTAAACAGAAACGGGTACGCACTGCAAACGATACAGAATTAGATGATGCTGTGTACACCTGGTTCACACAACAACGTGAACAAAGTGTTCAGATTTCGGGAACAATTCTCAAGGTCCAGGCAGAGAAAATGGCAAAAACTATGGATACTGAATCAATTTTCATGGCAAGCCATGGATGGCTTTGGAGATTTCAGCGACGATATGGAATAAAACAAAATTCTTTGTCGGGAGAGATACGCTCAGCAAATCAGGCGGCCGCATCTAGTTATCCCAACCAGCTCCGAGAGATACTGACCCGTGATGGATATACAGACGACCAAGTTTATAATTGTGATGAGGCTGGTCTATGCTATCAGATGATTTAAATATTTTTTTATATTTTTTTTTTACATGTCTGACGTTTAGACCCATTAAATTCATGGTTGGTAATGGTTTATCTTTGTAAAAAAATTTTTTACATTTTACTCTATCTATCTATCTAATCAATCTATCTATGTATCTATTTAGTGATAGCAGAATTTTATGTTTTAGATCAACACAAGTTTCGACGTCGTTTTTCGATATGAATGTTATCTTTTTTGATAAAATAAATCTTGATTCATTTTGAACAAACAATAAAACTAGAATGTATCCAAATCAACACAAAATGCAGTGACGTAATACACAATGTGTTTAGCGATACACATGTTAAGAGTACTGGTACCTCGTGGAATAATGTTTGTTTTTACGATCTTTTCAAGATATTTTATCCAGAAATTAAAGGTAATTTATAAAGAAAAACGAACAACACCTTTATAAAGAAATATTTATTCACAGTTATTTTCAGCACGATTATAAAACGAGTATTTAACAATGTATCTCCCCCTTTCGATCTCCCATCTCTTTATTAGTTTTTTTAATAGGTCCCTCGGTAACTCGCGCCCTTGCTTATAGTGCGGTCGATGTTTTTGGACCCCGTTGTGCGCGAGTTATCGAGGGAGCGGTGTATATATATATATTCAATTTTTGACTACTGGCATATTTAGATACAGTACCATTCTTTGGTTTTGAGAAGATTTCCAGACTTCTTCCACTGATGTCAAGTGTACCTCTGCCATTCCAGACAATGTTGACATTCCTTGTTGCTTTCACCATCAGACTGTATGGGGATACATTAGACAGTTGTCCATATAGGCCAACTGAATCAGAGGGAGATGAAATCTGAAGAAAAAAATAACACTCTTTTTCAACACACAGATTCAACAAGGAAAGAATTTCAGTACTATATGTATTCAATAGTTTCACTTTATTTTATTAGTAACCAAACTAGACAATAAAGATATTATATACTAAACCTGTATTCATACATGAACATTTGGTTTTGGATAGTTTTTAAAAAGGCTGTGATGTTGTGTATAGCTTGCATTTATTTCAAAATTGTGAATCACTGCATGTCTTTAAAATTGCATTATCACTGTCATTAATATAATTACCCATCCACAAATATAGGTAAATAAGTTTTGTGATACTTCAAGTTATATATACTCTGGAATATTTATCTTCTCATAACAAATTCTGTATTTATTATGAGCAACATAATTTTTCAAAATTAGGTCTATAAAAACTGGACAAATGTTTGGGATTTTGTCATGCCAGCCATCCACCAAAATCTTAACCACATGTGCTGCCTGAGCACTAGTTTCGTGTAGATCATTGGTATATAGTTTATGTACTTAGTAATTAATTATGTCAGAATAATGACCATACATATGTGCAAACCTAAACCTGAGTACTGGGGGAATCCACAAGTTCAAATAATTTGTCTATCCAGCCATGACAAATGTTGGCATATATCTGTACAAACCTACTTTGTAAATCCTACCAAGAAATGGAAATGAACTGAAGTCTATTTTGTATTGCCTTGAGTGATTCTGGTCATTGTTGTAGCCAACACAAACTTGGATAGATGTCCACTAAAAAGAATACTAGGCAGATTTATTGTCTCTTGAAACAAATACATACGACATACCCAGGAGATGCACAGAAGTCAAGGTTGGCGGACAAAGACCAAGTAATTCTGGGAATCCTGTGATACCATGCTCAAGATGCAAACCTGAACACACATATAATCTTGCCCATCAAAAGTGTTACTTCATAGTGCAATGCATCATTAAATGATGCTCAAACATTCAGATGAGTACTAGATATATGATACTCAACATATAATGAGTACCAGATAAATGATGCTCAAACATTCAGATTAGTACCAGATAAATGATACTCAAACATTCAGATGAGTACTAGATAAATGATATTCAAACAGTCAGATGAGTACTAGATAAATCATACTCAACCATTCAATGAGTACTAGATAAATGATATTCAAACATTTATGAGTACTACATAAATAATACTCAACCATTCAAATCAGTACTACATAAATGACACTCAAACAATCAGATGAGTACTAGATAACGATACTCAACCATTCAGAGGAATACTACATAAATGACACTCAACCATTCAAGTGAATACACTGACTTTCTAAACTTCTCTAACTTTGAGATTTGCAAATTAGTTTACCTGAAGTTGAAGGTCTCTCTTCAGCCTGTTGTACTCGCAGTTGAGAACTAAATTCTTTTCTTCTTTACGATCCATAAGATATTTCACTTGTACATTGCCTGTAAATCTTCCAGATGAAGTACCAAAAGCTGAAGTGAGCTTAATGTTGGTGTTTGTTTGTGGATGAGACATTACAAAGTTCAATGTGTAGTTGGTGGTACCATCTGATGAAGTATCATCAAGCCTGTAAACCAACCTCAGGGTCTTCTCTGAGTCAATGGAATAGCTTAGTTCTGTCAGGCCATCAAAGACAGCTTGTCCATTACTCATGGATAGCTCTGATTTCACAGAGATTTTCTTTAAAACAAAAAACAGCATAAACCTTTAAATATGATTTGTTTTTTTACACAATAACTAGGGTTTACAATAGTGTATTTCTAATTGCAAGACCCTAACTAAAGCTGAGACAACAGGATTTCGTACATTAGGATATGACTGCAAAACATAAAATGTAAATTTGGTTTACACAGAAAATGTTACATTCTTAATCTATGGTACAATCTACTTCCAAAAATTAGCAATGTATTATTGGATTATGTCAAGCTATCTTGAAATATAACTATTCTTATTATTTTCTTGTTTCTTTTATCATTCATATGTGTGTATGATTTGGATTTGTAATATAGCTTTAACGATTTTTCATTCATACCACTATGATGTCTGCAGTGTGACAGTTTATAATGATGTCTAGCACTGGAGCATAATGCTGCAAACATGTATCATCATGTCCACCCAGTCACATTATCCTGACACGAGTCCAACCAGTCCTAAGACTAACCCCTTTATGCTGAGTGCCTAGCTAGTGAAATCTTTATAAATCTTTGGTATGACTCAGCTGGGGATCAAACTCATGACCTCCTGCATCCAAGGTAGATGCTCCAACCACTAAGCCACTAGAGAGGTCGTCTTTCACGCCTGGCATATCTCTTCAGCAACTTTTGCATCCATTTCAATGAACTTGCATTATTTTTTCAACTGTATTTCTTATTTTGGCCATGTGTGTGTGTTTGTGTTTTCATGAGTGTGTGTCTGTGTGTGCTAAATTTACCTTGGAAATGGATGGCAATGCAAGGTCAATCTTGACCATCTTCCTCTTATTATCTGGAACAAGTGTGACTTTGACTCCAACTTGTTTGTCAGCATCCCTGTCAGCATCCCATTTAAGAGTGGCATCCACAATCTTCTCTGACAACTTTTCAGTAAAGGTTCCAGCCATGTCAATGGTGCGGGTTGGGACACTCAATCGCAGGCCAACAACCTTAAGCTTCGTGCCTCGCCCACTTCCATCTATGACACTGAGGTCATAGGAGACCATCTGATTCTGATTTGTATCCCATGACAGGCCACCTGTGCTGATCAAACCTGTTCTATTATTTTGGATATTGGTCTTTAAAATGACAGTTCTTACTGGGTGAATGGCCTTTAGATGGAAGGTTTTCTCAGAAGCTGAGGCATCTCCTTTGTCAGCCAGTCCAAAAGACAGTCCAAAATTGCTCTTGTCATCATCTTTATTCCAATTCAAGTTCAGGTCAGCCTCTGCACTCTGTCCTTGGTTTTTTCCACTGAAACTAAACTCCATCGACCGAGGCTGACGGAAAGTAACAAGTCCTGTGTACTTGTCCATTGCAGTCATCTCTGTCTCCATATCAAGATACACCTTCCCATTGTGCTGAGCCATAACTGTTTGCCAGATTCATTCTGAATTTATCAAATGGTTACTAGTCACCTGGATCTTCACACTGCGCAGGACTTCAAATGGAGTTGCAATATTCAGGCTTGATTTGATGCCTGTTCTTGTGGTATCACTGGACAGATCAAACATACCATCAGCTGTTAATTTCTTGTTTCTAGCCCAGCTAACTTAAAAGTAGGGCATGTAGCTCGAACCTATCTTTCTGCTCTGTATTACAGTTTGTATATTTTCAAATTTGTTAAAACCACTTGTGAACTTAAAGGAACCTTCCATATCGTAGTGTGAATTGTATTTGAACCCTGTCTGTAGTCTGACTGGTGACATCTGCAGCATGGTAAAAGTGACAACCTGCTCAGAGTCCTTCAGATTACCACGATGTGTGATCACAACTTCAAAGTTAGCAACTCTATAATCAAATGGCGATGTTACCCTCAAGTTTGCACCCATTTTGTTTGCCACTAATGTATATGTGATAGATTTTCCTTCTGAATACTGGATGGCAAGATTCTCCTTGATGGCTTCCGCTTCTGTGTACATATGGTACAGGGTGAAAGACACTGGGTCAATCCTTGGTGAGGTCAATGAAGAAGTAAAGTCAAATTTACCATCCAGATTCAGGCTAAATTGTGCCTTATTGTAACCAATATTTGCGAATGGCATCTCAATAACTGCACTAGATTCCAGTTCCACCAATTGCTGTTCTTGCAGCTTACACCGTAGCATATACTCTAAATTAATTTTGTGCTCATTGTATTCTGTATTGAGCTTTGATGCCAAATAGCTGTCTGATTGCTCATACTCAAACAATCCTGCAACCTTTGTTGTCTCTCCTCTGTAAGTTGTGATTTGGCGTACATCTACTAACAGCTTGGTATTCATGTAACTGACTTTAGTTGTCTTTTCGTATTTATAGGCTTTACCCAAAGTTGCTATTACTTTTTGAGTAAATTCAGGCCAAGTACCAGTCTGTGTATAATCAAAGACGAAGTCATCATTGAAATAGGGGATGCTCAGAACTGCCCCAGTTGTGATCGAATCAGGCATGAACTGGTGATTCAATGTGCCTCGTATTTTCATGGCTGGAGCATATGTAACCTCACCTTCAGCTTGGAAACTAGACAGCACTCCTGTCATACTGGCTGAAGCCCTCATATCTTCAAATCCTTCAAATGGAGTTGTCATCGACAACAACACAGAAGTTGCAGCCGTTGAGCGTCGAAGATCTACATGAGACTCAATCCTATTGTCACCGTACACAACCTCTCCACTGCTGTGCATATTAGGGAATTCCACTGAGTGTCTAAATTTGACCTCTGCCTTACGGATGTTAGAAAATGGCATTTTGATGGAGATATGGCCTGATGTTGCATCTTTTGCTTGACTAAAAGTAAAATCGGTGTTGAATTGATACTGATTATAGACCACCTCTCCATGACTGCGAATGTTGGGGAATTTGCTTTGGTTACCCATTATCAGTCTGAAGTTGTTTAGCACCTGGTATGGTGTGATTAGTGAAAAACTGCCCAGTGATTTTGTTTGGGAATGCTCAACATTGAGACTTGAGTTGAATTTGTCATCATTATAAGAGATCTCACCACTGGTCTGAATATTAGGGAAGGTGCCAGTACGACTGAGCGTAACTCCCATATGGTTCAGTTCTGGGAAAGGAGTCCCCAGTGTAAAGGAACCCGATGTGGACTGCTTGGAATGTGTCATAGCCAGGTCTCCATAGGAACGGTCATCATTATAAATGAGTTCTGCATGAGACTGCATGTTAGGGAACTGTCCGGCATGATTGAAAACAAGACCCACTTGACTTACAGCAGGGAAAGGAGTGAGCATTAGCAGTTTTCCTTCATACTTGTCACTGATTTTAAACATGCTCTCAATATTTATCGTCTTGTTATTTGTTTCATACTTTACTTCGGTTCTAAAATCAGACCAAGTTTTTCCATTATGAATGAGTTTGAAGTTTGTTTTCTCATATCCATGGAAAGGACTAGACATCTCAAAGGTAGCTGATACTAAGTCAGTGCTGTCAAAATCTGCATCAACATACACAGGTCTAACAATGCAGTCACAGGTTATCTTTGCATTGGTATGGAACTTAGCAAAACTGCCAACATGGCTAAAGGTGGAGGTGACAGGCTTGTTTTCAGTAAATGGACTTTTGATGATGATGGTGCCTTGGAGATTATCAATGGATGTAAACCTGTAGTTGCTGTCTAAATCGATTACCTGGGTGGGAAGGTACTCTAACTTAAAAGAAGACACCCTGGACAAACCTAGCATGTTGCTCTTGGCACTTGCCTGCATATAAGGGTAGCTAGGGAAGGGAGTAGTAAGTTTGAAACTTCCATCCAAGTTGCCATACATCTTCATCCATTTTGCAGAGGCTGTAATCTTCTGAACATATGGGATCAGATAAAATGATGTGTCTCCCTTAAAATTTTCTGGAGTTCCCTCAAGCCTGAATTCATATTGCAAGCTTTGGAGCTGT
The DNA here is from genome assembly GCA_029339505.1 of Unio delphinus. Taxonomy (NCBI): domain Eukaryota; kingdom Metazoa; phylum Mollusca; class Bivalvia; order Unionida; family Unionidae; genus Unio; species Unio delphinus. The sequence goes on along the minus strand of JAQISU010000281.1, from coordinate 536,810 downwards.
GGGAAAGGTGTCTGTAGAGATAAAATCATAAGTTTCACATAGTCAAACCGATATGTGGTTTCAAATGTAACTTTTGTCCTGGGCCATAGGCAACCTCATGTTGTACCACCCAATTTGAGTCGACTCTTTTGCGGTTTGACTTGGCAGAAATATCAGCCAGCATCTGGAATGGGGTCGTCATCCGTAGAGATACATCAAAAGTTCCAAATTCGTTGTAATATATATTGGTATTGACTGCTATGACATGATAGGGAGCCCATGTTACTTTCAATTCTCCAATGTAAGGCATAGCTGCATAACTGGACGTAAACTTGATGATGAAATCTTCTGTATACATACTAGATATCTTATAGTTGAAGGTGAAGGATTCGGATGTCTGCTGATAATCCTGGTCATAGAGGAGTATATTTGCCTTATCTTTAATTACAGATAGCATGACTCTGCTATAATCGCTTCTAAATTCATATAAAAAGTTTGCTTTAAGCTCTTTAAGCTGTTCAGTTGGAATTAATAACTCAAATCCAGATGTTATCTTTGTGTTCATGGCTTCCATTTCCATGTTGGAATCAAACTGAAGTTTGAATCTGTTGTTTCGTGAAGGCACAATGTCAACCAAGGTGTTGATGGTGCTAGGTGTTGTTCTGATTTCCCAGACAGTTTTGATATCATCATTTGGAATCACGATACGCATCTTACCAGAGTGACTCAAGTGTTTAATATCACTAGAAGTCTCTTTTACCTCCAATGACACCTTGTAAGAGACAGATTCTTTGTTGAATATCAAATTGGTAGTGAAGGTTTCCATGTTATCATTGTGATCAAAGTTCAAGAGAAGTGTCCTAGCGCCTGTGAAAGGTGTCCGTACATCCAATTTCCCAGTTATTATTCTACCAGTTTGAGAAGCTGTGTATAGACCGGTTGCCTGTGCTGAAAGTCTGTTCCTTCCCCACTGAACTACAAGATTTGAGTCCAAGTCATCCAGGAACCTGTGCTGCAACCTCAAAGTCATACTCTTATAGTCATCGAAAGGTGTCTCAATGCTGCCAGTGACATCCAATGAAGTTAAACTTACTGGCCTTTTGGCTCCAGCAGATACTAAAATCTTCTTCATCTCTGCCCATGTAACACTAGCCTTAGACTTGTATTGAGTGGAGTCCCTTACATAGGAAATGTCACATCCAATGTTCTCAAAGTTTTCAAAAGGACTTTTAATCGTAAATTCATATTCCACCCTATGGTAGTCTCCAGACTTTCTTTCATTCCTGAAGATCATGTTAGCATCAATGATTTTGTCTGGACTCCATGATAGGTCAGCATGAGTGATGAACCTGTCACCCGATGAGTGTTTCAAATTCATGCCTACAGTCTGTGATGGATAGTGAAAGTTTGTTGAAATCTCAAAGTTGCTGAAGCTTTTCAAGTTGGTTGAGACATTAAACAGAACTCTCTGGTCTAGATCCTTATCAGCATCCCATTTGACATCAAACATTACTCTCCTCAGTGAAGATTCAATTCCTCCCTCTAGCATTGTAATAACATGACGCCATGGTGTATTAACACTCAATAGATACTTAGCTGATCTGTCTGTTGGCCTTGAACCAGAGGTATCTATGCTGTAAACTTTGGATCCTCTCTGAACTTTTCCATTAGCACTGAAAGTCCTGTTCTCCCATGACACCATGCCACCTGCATGAACTTTGGGTTCGTTAGGCACCTCGTAATCTAGTGCTAACTCATAGGTCTGGCCACGGATCATCTTGACCATAGTCTGAATTCGCTGTCTTTGTCCCCGTTGATATTCAAATTCAATGTTACTATAATATTTGTCTAAAGACTCTTGTTCGATATTTCCTGACAAGTCCACATCCAGGTCTGGTGTTTTAAGGAGAAATTTAGTTGCATAAGCAGTCAGTGATTTGGTTTTGTTGTGAAGAGTAAAACTTCCCTCTACTGTCTTTCCAGGTTTATACACAAGGTTCATCCCAGATGCCAAACTTGATGGAGTCTTGTCAACTGCTCCACTGATTTTCAAATCAATATCCTGAAAAGAAATTAAAAATCAAATGAGATTAAATAACAGTATATTTGTTTGTCAACAAAGTGATTTTTACCCATTTCTTTGAAGGCATTCAAATTTTTAACAAATACTGCCATTTTAAATACCTTGTAATTAAGCCCCACTATTCACTGTAGAAAAAAAAAGTCCTAAAAGTACAATCATTCTGCAATCAAAAATTGATATCCCAAGGTAAGTGGTTTCCCATACGAAACTATAAAATCATAATGTATCTCATTTCTATTCATTTTACATAAGTTTATGAAGTTAACTGTCATTTTATGCACAGAAACAGACATGCCTGAGTAAGAGTAACATGATGTGTGAATTTGTTGAAAACAAAATGTTACCAATTATATATAGTGAGCACTAAATATCAGAAGATTTCAGTATCTGACATTCCACAGAATTAAAAACATTTTCTGCAATTAGTGTTTTCGTTTTCACTTCAAAGCTTTGAAAATATGTTGACAAAATACTGATGCTTAATAAATTAATTATTATATCAGAATTCTTTACTACTATTTTGACATGGAGATGATATGAGAGGGATAATGCCTGAGTCAGATAAAACTAAAATGCATGTCCTTCAAAACATTTATTCATTTTGTCTTTTGGTTTCCTTGTTTCAAAAATAGAAGCATCAGTTTTTGCACTGCTAACATTTACATTGCAACAATGACAAAGAGAAAATATGTATGTATGTATGTATGTATGTATGTATGTATGTATGTATGTATGTATGTATGTGTATTTTAAGATGTTTCAAGTCTGGAAAATGTAAATAAATCAAAATACTAAGTACAAAATATCAGATCCTTAAATTATTGCATGAAACTCCTCAACATAAACTGCATTTCCCCACAAAGTCCAATATTTTCTCTGTTGGTCTTTTATCAAAAATCTATTTAATTTAGTTTTTTTACAAGGTTAAAGTCAATATACCCTACAAGAATGTGCTTCACTTGCAATGGATAATGATATTAAAGATAGACACTGGCACAGTACACTTTTTCATGAGGTTTTAGTCAACACACTTTACAAGAATGTGTTCCACTATCAATGGACACTGCCAGGGAACACTGTTTCACAATACTGAAGTCAACACACCCTATAAGAATGTGCTCCACTGTCCATGTACACTTACACAGTACAGTGTTTCACAAGGCTGAAGTCAATACACTCTACAAAAACATACTCACTGTCAATGGACACTCGCACACATTCTGATATTTGCCCTTCAAAAATTATAAATGAGTCAGGGATATGTGTCTTCAACTCTTGTATGCGATCAGCACAATACCATCTCATCCCTGCTCATTTTTAAAATACAGTCAAACGATGGAATATTTCATTTATAAACAGTTAACTGCAAGATAGATTTGGTTGTTCTATCTTTAATATCATTATCCTTAATATTTTATGTGTTTAGGCAGCCAGCAGAGCAAAACGCATTTACCAGTTTTTCTCAGTAAATCATGTTTCTGCAAGATCTGAGATATTAGCAGATTATTTGAGTGGAATGTTAGGGAATCCAAAAGATGATGATAATTGGCTTTTGAGAGGTTTCAATGTAGTTTCAACATTTTACTAAGATAAATGTCTGATTAAACTATATAGTAGTCCCCCTCTTGAACGGTACCCCTGACCAGCGGCCACCCACTTCTTACTGCCAGAATCCCTTGGAACCGATGAGTTTGTGTTTAACAGTACCCATCAAGAACAGACAACCCTCTAACACAAGCAGTGGTCAGCATAGTACAAAAATGTAAAATGTTCCCCTCATGAACAGTAATCTTTTTCCACATCTAGCCAGAACCAATAATTAATTCATACTGTGACGTGAGGTAGGCATTCAGATTATCTATATCATCGATACATGTATCTCAATGTCATGTTTCCACTACTGAAAGAAGTGTTGATTAAAGTATGTGTAACACTAAGATTAATCTCATATCATTGTCTATAAAAGCCAACATTTACAGGACATGGGCTTAACAATGTTATGAAAGAGTTCTGACTTCACACATCTGTCAAGTTCTTCTATTTGATGATTACAGCCAGATGTAACTGTTAAGATCATAACAGGGTCACCATAGATTAAAAAAAGATTTTGTGCATTAATACACACACACACACAAAAATTGAACAAAACAGGTTACCAGATAAAGACCAAAAAAATCATGCAACACAACATTTATAGCTTCCCAAAGGCATTTCGTCACCCTACAAAAGTTTTATCTGCATAATTAATTCCCATACAGTTAGCAACATCTGAATAAATCATTACCAAACATTAACAAGTGATCATGTAAACAGAGATGTCTTATTTTAGAAGAAAGTTGGTTATTCTACTTTATGACATAAGGCGAGTAAGGGAGGGGGGACTTGCTAAACAAATTTATGTAGAAAAGACTCGAATAAAACAATTTTATATTGAAAAGACTAAAATAAACAACATCATAATCGATAAGGAGGTTATTCAGCAGCAGTGAGAAAATGGAGCAAATGGAAAGAGACTTTTATTTGTACCCAGATTTAAAAGATGTTTATGAATGGTTTTGCAATGTGCATGACAACAATACCCACTCAAATATCATGCTTACGCCAATGATAAGAACGATTAATGTATATTCAGTTGAAATAAGTCTATTATTATAGAAGGAAGAACCTTATAAAAAAAAACGTTTTACTTTTAAATGAAGATATTAAATAAAAATATTAAATGCTTTGAGGTATTTTGCTTTCTTACTATGTACATTACATATACTTTTCACAAACATTATAGTCCCTCTCTGGAAAGGCCACCCATCTTATAAGGCCACTTTCTTTGTGCAGAAGGGGTGGACATATAAGAGGGGGAGCACTGCAGTATGCATTTTAATCTAATTCTGTTTTTTTTTCAAAAATAAATTCTTTTTTATCATTGATACAAAACTAACAACATGTTGCACTGGCAGTTGCATAACTTGCTAATGACAGTCCAGGCCTCAAAATGCTTGCCCAATTAATTATCTTAAATTAAATGAAGCGCTGTTTAAAACTTTTGTATGCCTTTGGCGATTTTGGTAATTACTTGTGCTAATATAAGCCACACAAATATATACCCACAAATTAAATGTACCTTTCACCCCTCCCACCACAATGCTATTGTGGAATAGCAGTGATCTTACAGTGCTGGGAGAGGGAAGGTCATGAAGCTTTTCATTAAATGAAATAGGATTAATGGTGAACAGTAATCAAGACTGTTTTGAGTGTTTCATGTTTCCTTGTCAAAAAAAATATTATGGGTGGTGGAATTTTTAAAAAGTATCTTCTGATATTCTGACATCCTCCTTCCCATTTACTTTCCTAATGGCCTATGTAATTTGCTAAGAAACCGCAAAAATCTTGAATCTAACTACCTGTGCTAGGAGTGTAAGTGTCATGGTGTCTAAAATCTACCTACCTGTGCTGGGAATGTAAGTGTCATGGTGTCTGAAATCAACCTACCTGAGCTGGGAATGTAAGGGTCATGGTGTCTGGAATCGATCTACCTGTGCTGGGAATGTAAGTGTCATGGTGTCTGAAATTGACCTACCTGAGCTGGGAATGTAAGTATCATGGTGTCTGGAATCGAACTACCTGAGCTGGGAATGTAAGTGTCACGGTTTCTGGAATCTACCTACCTGAGCTGGGAATGTAAAGGTCATGGTGGTGTTGACATCAACATCTTCATTGGTGATTTTATGTTTGGTGATGGAGTTGAATTCAATTTTATTTTTGTTGTACTTGTCTTTCAGATTCTTCCCATAGTCGATCAGAAGTTCTGTCACTGTAGACTTTTGGTTGTGACTGTAACTTGCCGTGATGTCTGTATTGTACTCTGCATAGCGAATTGATCTAAATGAACTAAAAATAAAAAACAACCCTCATATAAAATTGATCTAAATAACTAAAATATTTTTTACAAACTCATAGGAAAAAATTATCTAAACTGAATTAAAAAAAGAAACACATTGGAAAATATCCAAATGAACTAAACATTAAAAAATAAACAACCTGCATAGAAAATTGATTTAAATGAACTCAAAATATTATTTGAAAAAGATGAATAGGAAATTGATCTAAATGAACTAAAAAATAAAAAAATAAAAATTGATCTGAATAAAAAAAAAAGTAAAAAAACAAAACAACCCACAAAGCAAATCGATCTAAATGAACTGGAAATATGAAGATAACAACCTGCACTGCAAACTGACCTAAATAAGCTAAAAATAAATTTTTTTTTAAAAAACATGTGTAGCGAATAGATCTAGACAAACTGAAAAAAATAAAACAACCACACATATCAAATTTATCTAAATGAACTGAAAATAAAAAAAACAAGTGGACCTGAGAAAGATATGTATCATTAGTGATTTGCTGAGACAGCAAGAAAACAAGGAAAAAAATATACTAATTCAGAAAAGTGATTCATGTAATCTTATGAAATATGTAACCATTATGATCAATTTTCTTGGGAAAGAAAGCCTGAAGATAAATGCAGTAAAATTCAAACATTACCTCCGATGCAAATATGTCAATGTTAAAAGAATGGTCCTATCAGAGTTAATGAATGGAAGCTGATTTGTGAATAAAATATCTAAATTTGGTTCTACAGCAGTGTTAATGAATGGAAGCTGATTTGTGAAGACAAAATGTCTAAACTTGGTACCACATTAGAGGTAATGCATGGAAGTTGATTTGTGAATACAAAATATCTAAACTTGGCCCTACATCAGAGTTAATGCATGGACATTAATTTGTAAAAGCAATGTCTAAACTTGGTCCTACATCAGAGTTAATGCATGGAAACTAATTTGTGAGTACCATGACTAAACTTGGTCCTACATCAGAGTTAATGCATGGAAACCTATATGGTGAGTACAATGTCTAAACTTGGTCCTACATCAGAGTTAATGTAATGCATGGACACCTTTATGGTGAGTACACTGTCTAAACATGGTCCTACATCAGCGTTAATGCATGGACACCTATATGGTGAGTACACTGTCTAAACTTGGTCCAACATGGACACATATATGATGAGTATAATGTCTAAACTTAGTCCTAGATCAGAGTTCATGTGTGGAAGTTGATATTGTGAGTACCAGGTCTAAACTTTACAGCAAAGAAAGAAAAGATGGTTAACATTTAAGCAAAATTAGTACTTACGTTATTTTCTTGAAATTGTCCATGTTCTTTGTACTTCGATTAGTAATCTTACAATTGGCCGTGATAGTGTCTTTTGCTGCCTTTCCAAAATTATAGTCAGTGCGTAACTTAGTGAAGATGACCTTATCACCTGTCTTGTCTACAATGTAGTTTGCCTTGATCATGAAATTGTTGCCTTGGATGTTTGCTTTGCCATCATACTTTGTACGATCTTTCTTGGAATAATATACTTTGGTCATGTCAGCTGGAGGATAAAAATTTATAGAAATCATAAGTATAAACATATTGTCATCCTAATACAGAGAACAAGCATCTGATTGGCTAGATTCAGATCAAACTTTCATCCAATCAGATTACTAGGTGACTGCAATGATTTCTTCAGATTTGGGTGGGTGGGGAAGTGTCACCTGATACTTGATGCACCCTCTTGTGTATCATAGAGGTAACTAATGGAGGCACAAAGAAAAAAGAAAATAGCGAACAATATAAAATGCACAAAAAATGAACAATATAAAAACAGTCAGCTAAGCTTTAATTTGCTATTTACCATTAATAGTGACTGGTCGCTTCACAATCTTCTCAATTCTTCCACTCAGATGGATTAGTTTGTCATCGATGTACTCTAAACTTCCTGTAATATTAATAAGGGCACTTCTTGGAGTGCTGAGGAAAAGTGTTGGTTCAAAGGCCTCCCTGTTTCTCTTCTTCCGCTGTTGAGCATCTTTCTTCACCAAAGCCTCCAGCTTGTACACCTGGTCACCTTCATGGGTAAACTCTCCCTTTGCACCCACCCAGGTGTCTGTGTTCAACACAGATGCTGAAATCATTAAAAGAAAATGCAGCTGTCTTTTTTGAAAGGAAATGCTTCATAAAGAAACCAGCATGTAACTTTTCCTGGGCAAATAAAAATTTCCTCATCACATTTTCAGAAGGCTGTTTTGCATATAATAATATGGTCAAATAAACAAATTCATTTATTCCTGACAATTTTTGAGTAAACAAACTTTGGCATGTAAATAAATATATACCAAATCCAAAAGCAGATCAACATCAGTCACAGTGACCTAGTAGTTTGGGTACTTTCAATGATGAGGACCATGTATAGAGATTTGATGAAGCCTGGAATGCTTGGGTGATCCTAGTTCAAGTTTCCCAAACTAAGGAATCAATTTATTTTCATTGGGATTTCCACATAACTTTACCAAAAGTGGCTAAAACCATCAAAATGTGTCTGTGTGTGTGTGTGTGTGTGTGTGTGGTAAGGGCTGATCACCAATTCAAGTACATACATAAAACTCCATGTAAATTAGACACATTTTTTTATATTGCCAGTTGGAAAAGGAATATTTCCATCATTTCTATCAGCAGCCATATTGCAAGGTTTATTAACATCATTAAATATGCCTAAATGGTCTTAATACCAGGAAGTATTCTGTGAAACCATGTCAGGACTGACCTTGTGGTTGTTGAAAATTAAATCAAAAACAGGCAAACACCAAGAACTTGGGTCCCATATTTAGGTAAAAGTAGTTTCTAGAGCTATGTGGCAATAGTGATAGAGTAAAAATGAGTTAAGGTATACTTGTAAATGATGTAAAACACTGACAACTGCATGCAAGTGACGTCTAAACAATAATTAGTCCATAACAAATGTGGGTCAACACTTCTGCATCAGCAATACTAAATGACATAGGAAGCTGATCATTAAATTATATTTACATTACCATATTATTCATTAATTAATTCAGGCAGATCTTCATCAATATCAAACTCTCTATTAAATTATAAGAAATCCAATCGTAGTTAGAGTATATAGGGATTTAGGTACAGAAATGGGTGAATCTGACTCAGGAACCATAATTCTGTTAACAACGATGCAACAGGCTGATAATCAAACTGTCCTGAGATTACATCAATTTCAATCCAACTAAATTTAGTTTACAATGCAAAATTAATAAAAGGATTTACTGTGGAGAAAAGAAAGTGGCTGGGTATGACAATAAAAAGCCATAACTCCGCTAAACAATGAAGTAAAATGCTGACAATCAAACTCAGTAAACGTTTCATTAAGAACAAGGGGGAAGTTGAGTTTGTTTCAAATTCAAAGAAAACTGACAGGTCTGACAAGTAGCAGCTATAACTTATAAACAATAAAATAGAATGCTAACAATTGATCTCAAAGTCTCAACATCAAACTGCATACTAAATTTCTTTGAAATCCAGCATTATGGGTGTTATTGTGCATAAACAATTGGGAAGAATAATCTGAATGATAGCCAGAAGGAAGGATGGACATATCCAGAAAAATATACAAGTTTTCTACAAAAAGCAAACAGCACTTAGCAATTCTGAGAAAATCATATAATATCTTGACTGGAGAGAGGCAGGAATGCTATAATTATTGATGTTCCTTTCTCTCATCTTTCACTTTTTCTGATAAAGCATTTATTTTTACACTCACTTGTCAACAGGACAGGATCTTTGAAAGCTCCTTTCAGAGAAAGATCAGCTGTAAAATTCTTCATATTTAGGTAATCAATGCTTCCTGTCAAACTGAGGTCTTTCCAGTCTGGAATCTTAATTATAGATGTTGGAGAAAATGTGAGACGGTCATTTTTACGGCTAATCTTCAGCTGGTGATCCATTACGTACTCTTTTATTCGATCCAACGTCAGTTTTCCTGTTAATGCCTTCAAATCCTGGGTATTTTGGAAGCTTCCTAATTATGAAAAAATGTACTTTATAAGATAATACAAATGTGTGTTTATTTAACTAACCAAAACTAAATCAGGAACAGTAATACACAATGTCATGTAGACTGTATAGAAGCAATTATGACTGACAATATTAGACTATATGGAACTAATTATGACTGACAATAATAGACTATATGAAAACAATTGTGACTGATATATTCCTACTGAATTATCTATACCTGAAATAAATGCTAAAGGTTGATTAGGCAGTAGCATCCAATTTGAAAATAATGTCCTGTATATACAAATGAATGTTGAATTTTGTCATAATGCCTTGAAAATGTCTAAAATGAATTAAAAACACTTTTAACTTTTCAAAGTTTTACATAGTTTTATGACCACATAATAAACAATATACCATTGTGAATGACGCAAATGTAAATTCTCACCAACACTGCCAAATACAAACATTGCCAAATACAAACACTGCCAAATACAAACATTGCCAAATAAAAGCATTGCCAAATACAAACATTGCCAAATACAAGCATTTTTAACCCTTTTCCCTTTAAGTTATCATTCATATCACTGGCCACTTTCAATAAATTATCATATTTGTTATCATTTCATACTGACAACATATCAATTTACCTTTTGAAACCTAACACATCAGTATATAAATAACAAAATGTGTTTTAAGAATAGAACTGGTGAAAGATTGTTAAATGTTGGAGGTTTAATCTTTATCCACAAATTTATATTTTTCTTGTCTGAAATCTATAGTCACATAACAATGTACAAGCTGGTGTGTACTGCAATAATCTTAGCAAAATACCATTACATAAAATGTATGGAGAAAGTAACATTACTATTCGTTGATAGAACAATAGGCACAAGAATATTTGAAAAATTCATCAAATTTAGACTTTTCTTGTCTAGTATATAATGTAAATTACATCATTCTGTAGAACACAATTAATTAGACCACATGGGAATCTGTAACAGACTGTTAGTTTTCTAGATTGCAGCAGGTCATAAATAACAATTTCCAAAGATTTTGTACTCTTTTCATTAACCATGTAAATTTCTTTCACAGTACAGTGGGACCCCGCTATAACCCGCCCCGTTATAACACGAATTGTGATATAACCCGGTCGTGGCATGGCTCCCGAAATTTCGGGTAATTTATTACAGGTATTTTTCTCAAAGATCAAAAAAAAAAAAAAAAAATTAAAGTATGAAGAACAAAAATATGTCAAGAGTTTAATTATCATTCTCATATTCGTCTAAACAGTGCGAAAAAGAACGTGTAGAAAATGTATTATCACATTTCTTCTAGTTTTGTGCCAAAATAAACGTCGGAAATACGAACCAATTGCTGGGCCTACTGAGAACTTTAATCTTTGTTTATTGTTGAAAAATTACAGCTCATAAGTGTCAATATTATAATTACTGATTCCTGAGTAATGAAGCCATCGTGTCTACTTTGTGTTTGTCTTGAATGCATTCCGAATACAATCGTTGCTCTAATAATCTCTGATATATGTTCTCTTAATTTCATACACAACTAAGCAACAGCCAATGCGGCGGTTGATAAAAGATTCTCACCAGAATATATAAATCAGTTAATTTAAGTACATTGTTTATCATCAAAGTGAACTGCCGAGCTAAACTTGTTCAATTTATGGGGCAACGGTTTTATACAGCATCAAAGAAACAAAGCCGCCGGCATGTGCATATGGGTCAGCGGTGTTGTTTCATGCAATCTGTTGCTGTTGACTAGTAAATTCGAATTCTGCAACTGAGAACTATAATTAACTTTGCCAAGAGCAAACGTGACATTAGTAGAAAGCAGCTAAAAATGAGAGTTTTTCAAAAAATAATAACTATTGACAGATGAGAAATGTAATGGTATAAAATGTATATGACACTGAGTTCTCGGAAATGCTTAATTACGCATATTTGAATGCAAATATTTGATCTGGAACACATAAATCACTCCATGCAGGAGTCCTCCGTACGCATGCAAATAGCTGAGAGACAAAGTTAGTGTTGATTACGTTATCATTTTAGCTGTGCTGATATTTACAGTGACATAATTCAGTGGTTAAAATACAGCCAGTTCTGCCTGCTGTATTTATTAGAGTACATCAAAATAACATGACGCAATAGCTGGGTGGCAAGTTCAAAGGACTTTGACTAGCAGCTTGGGTGGGAAAATGTTCTGAAATTTACAATGACTGAATTCAGAGACAGAAAGATCCTGAGATGTACATGTAGTTATTATAAGAATACACTTTAGCTTCCATTATTTAATCTACGGACATGTACTATTTCATCATTCATTACGTACACCCGTTACGTAATTTTTGTTATTTTCTTTTCATTGAATTCAGTCACATAATGATCTGTGACAAAATTATTGAATATTTTACATCTGTGTGTGGATATTTTCTATGGAAATATTTGTATTATGGATTCAATGTATGTTACAAGATTTGCTGGTGAGTACACGGTGTTGATACTCTTTTCATGCAATAGATTATACATGTATATATAAATTAGACACGTGTATGTACCAATGCATGGCTCTCTGAATAAAGTAATATATTATATCTGCAATTTCTGTTACCACAGCAAATGTTTTTCTCATTTAACATATATTGATCAAAAATCCGTCTTTATGTACACCCCTCCCCAAATTAAATCCAAAAATGTGTTGGTATTGTACATGGTTTCTTATAACACGGTTCAGTTCATAACCCGGTCGGATTCTATGGCTCCCAACTACCGTCTTATAGCGGGGTCCCACTGTACAATCAATGTGATTATTAGGTTTGTATAAGACCTTTCCATTTACCCTGTAAACTTATTTCACAGTACTCTCAATGCGGTTATTACATTTGTATAAGCTCTTTTCATTTACCCTGTAAATTTATTTCACAGTTGTTGTTGTTTTTGTTGTTTTAGGGATTAATGTCATTTTTCAGCACACGATAAGCTATACATGGTGGCCAATATTATTGGTGGAGGAAGAACCCTGGAATACTCAGGAAAGAACCACCAACCCACAAGAAGCTACTGGCAAGCTTTCTCACATAACTACATTAGCTGAATCTTAGACTTGAACCCACACAGACAGAGGCAAGACGGCAGTGATCCATAATGGAAAGTGCTTTAGACCACTCAGACACTCTGGGCCCCTATCACTTTTCATTTACCCTGTAATTTGCCCTCACAGGAAGGTCAATACAATTATTAAGATTATATAAAAAAAATTTCTTCCTCATTACTAAGCAAGCCACAGGTTACAACCAAGTCATTTTAAAACCTATTCTTATTCCAGAATTTATACCTCTACAATATACTTGGGTAACAAGTGGTGTTAGGACCCTTGGTGGCTTAGTGTTCCAATGAACTTTCCTTACCAATCACTACAATCTCACCCCCCGTCCTGGCCTCTAATAGTAGGCACGGCCAATGTGGGTATGGTGAAAAAGCATGCCAATAGTTTTCCATGGATTGGTGGTTCTTCCTGGGGCTTTTCTCAGGATTTTCCACCTCCAGTTATACTGGCCACCAGGTATAGCTTATCATGTGCTGAAAAATGAAGTTAAGCCTGCAGCAACAAGTTGATGACATCATAATGTAATGACCATTTAAGCTGCATGAAAAATATATTTATTTTTTATCTATATGGAAAACATCATGCAAAATCTAGATAGTCTCTTTCAAACCCTCAAACAGGCAAATTCAGGATACTTTCAATATCCACAATTCATATGAAATGATACTGTGGGTTAATTAATTATATTATTATAAATTCTGTAAAATTAAATTTTTCATTTTTCCAAATTAAACAGGAAATAGAGTGATTTGAAGACAGTAAAGATTTAAGCTTTTCACCTGAAAAGTCAGCTCTCTTCCACGGCGTTGCAAGACTAGCATCCAGGGTTTTCTGAGCATGGTCAAGCACGATGTCCAGCCCGAGAGCTCGGTCCGCAACAGAGTTTGGAGTATTGGCCATGAATCTGATGATTGTCTGACTTGGCGTCTGAAAATAAATAAATAAATTCATGTAGATGAACATGTAGAAGACAAGAATATAATTACCTAGCTACATTAGTTCTATCTGATTGTACCATTATACAATATTACTTAATGGTATCATCTCAAAATCAATGAATGTTTTTCAGTCACATTCACAGCCTACATGCATAGACCACATGATATAAACTGACAATTTCTAAGAAAAACATCCAGGTTTTAATGATTTCAACATTTGTTTTGGAGAAATTCCAATCTTTTTAGCTTCCAAAATATATATCATCACAAGAGTCTCAAGAAACCAAACTGAGCATACAAAGAGGTCACAGTAATCTATTAATAAAAAAAGTCTTAAACCTAAAAGTAATATCAACAGATATTAGTTACCTTTTTAGAATTGAAAGCAAACATTACTCAAACTGTTTTGTTTCAACATGTGAAGGTACATTTATCAATAGATAATCCACTCCTGTACAATGTCGTGAAGTCATCCATTCCCCAAAGTCATACAATCCCCTGTATGTTATAAAAGTCATCCACAACCCCAGTATAATGTTGTAAAGTCATCTAATCCCATGTATGTTATAAAAGTCATCCACAACCCCTGTAAAATGCCGTAAAGTCATCCTATCCCTGTATTTAATAAATGTCATCCACAACCCCTGTATAATGTTGTAAAGTCATTCAATCCCCTGTATGTTATAAATGTCATCCACAAACCCCTGTATATGTTGTAAAGTCATCTAATCCATTGTATGTTATAAACGTCATCCACAACCTGTGTATATTGTCGTGAAGTCATACAATCCCCTGTATATTATAAAAGTCATCCACAATCCCTGTATATGTGTTAAAGTCATCAAATCCCCTGTATGTTATAAATGTTATCCACAAACCCTTATAATGTTGTAAAGTCATCTAATCCACTGTATGCTATAAAAGTCATCTACAACCCCTGTATAATGTCGTAAAGTCATACAATCCCCTGTATGTTATAAAAGTCATCCACAACCCCTGTATAATGTCAAAAAGTCATACAATCCACTGTATGTTATAAAAGTCATCCACAACGCTTGTATACGTTCTAAAGTCATCCAATACCCTTTATGTTATAAAATTTATCCACAACCCCTTATAATGTTGTAAAGTTGGAAATCTTTACAGAGTCAAGACCAGACCTATACATTATAAAACTCTTGAGCCTGAGATTTTGTTTCATCCAATCACAAATGGTGTTACTTTTGAAAGCTTTGTTTCTGATTGGATGATGGTGGACCTGATCTTTTTGAATCTGACCTCCAATTAGTGAATATTAATAGCAGGAAAAAATAATAAATGATACAGCATTAGTAATAAATTATATCCTAAATGATTGTTAGTTCAAGCTTCTTCAAATGTTAGTATGTTTAGCCGGTCTGAAACACTGGGAAACAAATGGTTTATGTATCAGTAAATAGACTTTTGAGATAATTCCTGATTGCTGTTGATATTAAAACTAATATTAAATTATATAATGGGTGCATTTTGCAGAAAGATCAAAAAGCACTGACGATTTGCAAAGGGTCTTATTGTAAATAAACTCTTTCCTTACATCAACTGATTTGGCCTCCAAGACAAAACCGGCAGGCAAATCCTTTTTGCTGACAATTATACTATAACCAGCCGGTCCTGAGAGTGGAAAATAAGGAGAAGTAGCTGTCTTCTCCTTGGGAACAAAGGATGCTGTACAGATCTCAAGGCCAATAACTTGAGCTGATCTTTCACTGGTGCACTGCTTGTAACTGTAATCAGTTGTATGCATCTTCTGTTCCTTGTGAATGTTATCAAAAAAGATGAAGAACTTGGATCTGAAAAAATGGGATAATACACTATCAGTAAATAATCTTCATAAGCATTATAAATTGTACTAGCTGAAGAAAATTAGCGATTCTGTTGATGTGGACTGAATTTAAACATCCCTCTATGTATGTAAAAAATAAACATGCTTACAATTGAGAGAGCCTTTAGCTTTAAAAACTAATCTGACACATACATGCATTCATGTAATACATATATTCATATACATGTATTGTTATAAATGTATTCATATGCATGTATTATGCTTCATTTACATGTATTATTACATGTATTATTATACATGTATTATTATACATTTATTCATATACATGTATTAATATACATATCTTTATATACATGTACATGTATTATTATACATGTCTTAATATACATGTATTCTAGTATGTGAATGGGATATGCATTTGATTACTTTGACCTAAATATCATAATTTTACCAAATCTACAAATTATACTTCAAAATGTATTAATTATACACATTTATGGATTTACATTAAAGATAATGCTGGTGTTGCATGACAATAAGATTATGGTATACCTCAAACAATAACTAGAAAAAAATGCAAACAATTTTGGATTGAACAGTCATTTTCATGTGCTATCCAGATAACATTTAACTTTACATCTAACTTTACCATCAGTCAGCACCATATAGCCTGTATGGTGCTGATATGCAATAAAACAAACATAAATATGTCATCTGAAATATCCTGAATAACTATTTCTTTTCCACAAGAGTTAGAGACTAACATTAGCATTTCTGTTATCAATGCCAAACAATCCTTAAGCTTCATTTAAAATTTGCACTGTATATGCATTTTTCAAATGTTCCAATACTATCATGTACTTCAACATTTCTGAATTTAAAAAAATGTCAATTCAAGTACTACAATAACTTAGCTTGACTTTAGAATATCCTGATATGCTAATAAAGAAAGTCAGAAGTCATAGATATAAAAAAATTATTTATCTCCTTTGAAAATTAATATAATGATTGGAACTTCAAGAATATTGTAATGTTATTCTTCCTGAGCGTGACTTAAAGAGATATGTGACTTAAACTGCTGTTATGGGACTTAAACTGATATGTGACTTAAAGTGTTGTTATGGGACTTAAACTGATATATGACTTAAACTGATATATGACTTAAAATGATATATGACTTAAACTCATGTGACTTAAACTGATATATGACTTTAACTGATACATGACTTAAACTGATATATGACTTAAACTGATGATATGTGACTTAAACTCAAGTGACTTTAACTGATATATGACTTTAACTGATATATGACTTAAACTGATATATGACTTTAACTGATATATAACTTAAACTGATATATGACTTAAACTGTTGCCATGTGACTTAACTGATTTGTGACTTAAACTGATGATATGCGACTTTAACCCATCCTAACTAGTTGGACATATCTAACAAAAGCATTGCTGAAAGTTCACAAAATGAAAATATCAGACTCACTTGACATCCAAAATCTCCATCTTGTCTTGAGCCAGGTATAGCTGAAGATTAAATAACTGCTTTTTCTTCAGTTCCACCTTGACCTTTCCTCCTGTGCTAGAGTGGAGAGTTGACACCATCTTCAATCCTCCACGCACCACTGTTGCATCAATGCTCATAATTAAAGAGACAGCAATCGCACCACTGAGTGAAGAAGAAAACATTTTGACAAAATGAATTATGTGTACTGCTAAAAATAAATGTTTTTGGGAGCCTCTATTAAGAAAAATGTTTCTTATATGTTTTTGTACATGTAGTGTCATTTACAAAAGTGAAGATATCTAGTAGATATGTGAGTGGTCTCAAATCAACCCTTCCTTAGGGATGTATGATGATATTTTTGATGGCCCAAGGGCCACACCAGCTTTGTTTTCTCTCATGACACTTTGTGATGCCTATCATTTTGCAGGCAACATGTTAGAGACCCTTGATCTAAGTATATGTAATAGAAAGGATGGCAACAGTGTGGAATCTATACATAATGTATGTAATAGAAAGGATGGCTACAGTGTGGAATCTATATATATATATATATATATATATATATATATATATATATATATATATATATATATATATATATATTGTATGTAATAGAAAGGATGGCTACAGTGTGGAATCTATACATACTGTATGTAATAGAAAGGACAGCTACACTGTGGAATCTATACACACTTTATGTAATAGAAAGGATGGCTAAGGTGTGGAATCTATACATACTGCATGCAATATTATAATAATTAAATTCCAAATGTCAGGCTTACATTAACATGGACCATATCAACAGATATCAGAAATACACTCTTAGTTTTGTGTGGGGAACAGGATCAGATTTAGCATCAGGTGACCTGAATCTAAATAAGAAATTTATCAACTTTAGCTTCACACATTCCACTGGAAAATTCCATGGTGTAGCCGAGTTCTGGTAAACAAAATATTCTAATAAATGGATGTTATGGGTTAATTAAGTACATAATAAAAAGTTTGTAACAATCATGTAAGTTTCTAAGGAAAATATTAAAGTGTAAAAGTATTTGTTGCTAAACTGTCAATGCCTGAAAAAATTCTATAAAAAAATTAATCATATTTAAAAATTTAATCTGAAATATAAAGCAGAACAACAAATGTATGCAAATATCATTACAAGAGCATACCTTGGTGCCAGACTGCCATCCAGCACAACACTGGTAGAGGGCTTGACAAGGTTCATCTGACCTGACACCTTAAGTGCCATGCTGGCAGTGGCATTCAGCGTCAAATTCAGTGGTAGACCTACACCAGTTGGAATGACCAGAGTGGTATCAATAAGCATGATGCTCTTTGTCAGGGACATTTCCTGGGGTACATTCTGTCTCAGTTTGCTGATGAATTCAGGCAGATTGAAGGAACCAAATTCATCATCCTGTGATGCCTTGGATCCCAGCATCACATAATTCAACTCATTTCCAAACACTCTAGTATACAGTGCAGCTCTCAAGTCATCCATGCTGGAATCCAGCTGAAGAAAACAAGAGAAGGTGGTAAATTTAGAAAACTGTTCATTAACAGAAGTTAAAATTACAGGAAATGAATGTTCAAACATTTCCAAGGATCAAGATTACACCAACAGTTCTAACAAACTTGGATATTCAAAACTATCCTTGTTCAAGGCATTGAGATATTACTACATAAATCTGGATAATTTTGATATTGTTGTATTATTTTTTGTTCATCTTTTAATTTTCCTGATAATAATAATAATAATAATAATAATAATAATAATAATAATAATAATAATAATGAGGACTTTGTATAGCACCTAATCTTTAAAAGCTCTAAGCACTTTACAACAATGAGGTTGTAACTGATGTTAGTTTTTAATAATTTAATATTTCAATTAATAATAATAATAATAATAATAATAATAATAATAATAATAATAATAAATATTTTTATGTTATCATTTTAGTTGTTATGGTTACTGCTCCTAATATAGTTAATGCTTTTTTTCCCCTTATTCCATATCAACTTCATATTCATACATGTACCTTCCCATTAATATCATTGATTTTCTCTGGCTGGATGTCTTTGGATTTAATCCCTTGGCTCTGGGGCACTAGAGTCTTGGCAGGATTCTTAAAGTAGCCAGCAGGGCCAAAATAGGATTCCAGAAGGTATTCCAAACCTTGAACTCTACCCCCAACTTCAAACAGGTTTATGGAGCTCCCAAACAGGTCAAAGGTCAAATTCATTGATGCTGATCGGGGAATGAATGATTTTGCTGACCATACCACATTGCTGTCAATCTGTGAAGAAAAGGATACAGTACATTGCGAAAGATATTGTTAACATAAAATATCTGTCAGAGAATGCAACAAGATTATATATCCACCTCTTATGTATATTTTCATCTTTTATATTATTTCTTTTTTTTTGCTCTAAAAAATGGACATTGCAGAAAATATAACACATAATACTGCACTGAAATAAATTTGAACTATACAGTAATAAAGCACTTTGAAATGAAAGCAACTTATTAAGCATATGGAAGATCTTTTTCTCTGCTATCATTGAAAGAATAAATGAAACTAAGATTTTATTTACTCAAGGAAGAGCCAAGTAAAGTGAATAATTGCCACTGAAACGTAATGTGTAATCAAATTCTCAAAAATGACACCTATGACAGAAATAATCCATACTGAGCACCTACATGTCCAATATGACTTATAGTTCAAACTATATCACTGTGTAATTCATACTCACAGTAAAAATTATTGCAATGCTGCTAACAGCAGCACAATTTATTTTGAACGAAAATATAACTGAAAAACACAATTATAGCAAAATTTTAATTTTTTAGTTTCTCTAAACATTGGATGAGAAAATCAAAATGTAAAATGTTTCTTCTGTAATCTTTGTTTTTTCCAATCCATTCAGATAGTGCAGTTTCATAGCAAAAACATTTTAATAAATCATAATTCCAACTGACAGGTATTCTACAAATACATAGTACAGTTTCATAGCAAAAATATATTTCAAAAAATCAGAATTCCAAATGTTGGGTGTTTTACAAATACAACGATATATCTTGCTTGATAATAAATAAGTATACTAATATTGTTTGGCTTTTTATGGCACATCAACACGAGCAAGGCAATTGGACTAAAAAGTGCCTTGCCCAGGGACACCCACACTAGCTGACCTAGGTTTATCTGACCATTAGATTTGAACTGTACCCTTTGGATCTGGATCACAAGTCTAACATGCAAACCAATGAGCCAAATTGACTCCTCTGAGCTAAAAAGTTATTAACCACATCTAAACAAAATGATACCCCATCCACATTTATCTGAATTACATAGCAACCAAAGTCCACTTGTCATTGCCAAGATACAAGTCACATAAAATGGTCTGTTTTTGGATTGAGAAATTGGCACTAAATCCTGCAAATTGCCAATTACTACTGGAGCAGACATTACACTTTCTCAGGGAAAAAACTATGTGAAAGGCTTGAAAGAATGTGCACATACTATGACTAGATAATATTAACAAACAAATATATTTTATTTGTAAAACTGGTTTCTTCTTTAAATTCCTTAAATAATCATAAGTGAGTTATTAAACATTACAAGAACTAGTGCTGCATTCCAAAACGTTTTTAAAAAAAGAAATTCAGGGTGGAGACTCACCTTTGCACCAGTTCCAAGCTTCTCTAAAAAGAATGACGCTTCATAGTTGCGTGAGAATTTCCTTTTGTCCATATCAAATTCCTTCTCAAAGATGATATCATCCAGCATCGCCTTTACCTCCTGTTTGGCGGAATCAGAACTTTCCCGAAGGTTGGTCAGATGTGTCCACACAAATGAGGTCACCTGATTCACCTCCTCTGTGGCTAATGTGCTATGGATCTGACTGATAATGTATTTGGTGGGGCATTTCATTGTGGCCAGGTAAGCTGCAATACGCAGCTCTGAATCTTCACCGCCATTTCTGAACAAGGCCATAAAATTGTTTCTCTGTAATATTAAAATATATCTTTTCATGCCAAGAAACATTCATCAAGCCAGTGAAAAGTCTATATGATGATTCCTCCTCAAAAAATCCCAAACCATAACCTTTCCCTGATAACAAAAAGTTTGGAAATTCATATTTTAACTTGCCAACTTGAAATTTTGATCAACTCTAAGCTGAGACCCATTCTTGTTCTATTAAAATGGACTAGGTATCACAACTAATTTAGTATCACACATTAATAAACTTAGTATAGCACATTAATAAACTTAGTATAACACATTAATAAACTTAGTTTAACACATTAATAAACTTAGTTTAACACATTAATAATCTTAGTATAACATATTAATAAACTTAGTATAACACATTAATAATCTTAGTATAACACATTAATAAACTTAGTTTAACACATTAATAAACTTAGTATAACACATTATTAAACTTAGTATAACACATTAATAAACTTAATATAACACATTAATAAACTTAGTATAACACATTAATAAACTTAGTATAACACATTAATAAACTTAGTTTAACACATTAATAAACTTATTTTAACACATTAATAAACTTAGTATAACACATTAATAAACTTAGTATAACACATTAATAAACTTAGTTTAACACATTAATAAACTTAGTTTAACACATTAATAAACTTAGTATAACATATTAATAAACTTATAACATTAATGCTTACATCTGCTCCACATGACATTCTGCGGAAAGCCTCTACTGCTGCCACCCTGATATCCATGGGGTTCTGGCTGTTACTGATGCAGTTGTACAGGGTGGGTATTGACGTTTGTGCATGACCTATGTTTCCAATAGCACGTAAGGCCAGCATGACCTGTGTGTTTAATATAAGAATATGTAGATATGTGAATAGTACAAACACCATCATTTTAACTAAACTCAAAAGTCAGACTTTAAAATGATGACTTTAAAGTAATGACTTTTAAATGATGATGACTTCAAAGTAAAAATGCCTTTAAAATATAATGACTTTAAATTGATGCTGACTTTAAAGTGATAAAGAGTTTATAATAATGCTGACTTTAAAGTAATAATGAATTTATAATAATGCTAACTTGAAAGTAATGACTTTCAAGTTATGACTTTTAAATGATGATGACTTTAAAGTGATAATACCTTAACAAATGAAGACTTTAATGACTTGAAATTGATGCTGACTCTAAAGTGATAAGAGTTCATAATAATGCTGACTTTAAAGTGATGATGACTTTAAAATGATAATGACTTTAAAATGATAATGACTTTAAAATGATGATCACTTTAAAGCGATAAAGAGTTCATAATAATGTTGACTTTAAAGTGATGATGACTTTAAAATGATAATGACTTTAAAATGATAATGACTTTAAAATGATGATGACTTTAAAATGATGATCACTTTAAAGTGATAAGAGTTCATAATAATGCTGACTTTAAAGTGATGATGACTTTAAAATGATAATGACTTTAAAATGATGATCACTTTAAAATGATGATCACTTTAAAGCGATAAAGAGTTCATAATAATGTTGACTTTAAAGTGATAATGACTTTAAAATGATGATGACTTTAAAAATAATTATGACTTTAAGTGATTACGACTTTAAAGTGATAAAGACTTTAAAAAAATGATGACTTTAAAATGATGAAGACTTTAAGTGATTATGACTTTAAAATGATGAAGACTTTAAGTGATTATGACTTTAAAGTGATGATGACTTTAAATTGATAATGACTTTAAAATTATAATGACTTTAAAATGATAATGTCTTTAAAATGATGATGACTTTAAAATGATGACTTTAAAATAATGAAGACCTTAAGATAACAATGACCATGAAGAATATAATTAAATAAGTACTAAAGGTAAGAAATATAGATAATAAAAAATTATAAGGTATAAAAACAAAGAGATTAAATTCAAAGACTGTTTTGAAAGATTACATATTGAAAATTTTAAATCACGAGTTTGAATAAATTGAGTCCAATACATTTTCAAAAATTAGTACCTAGCCAACAAAAGTATCCGTTTTGTACTGGCCAGTGAAGACAAAAATCTAAACATAGCCAACTAATGTATCCATTTGGTACTGGCCAGTCAAGACAAAAATCTAGTACCTAGCCAATTAATGTATCTGTTTGGTTCTGGACAGTGAAGACAGAAACATAAAGACCTAAGACAAGGTTTCCCTAATTGAGTGAAGACAAAAACATAAAAGTCTAATTGCAATGTTTCTATAATAGAATGATAGCAAATTACAGTTTGAAGATTGTTGTTGACTTGACATCTGGTGCCAATCTTCTCAGTAATAAGGGATACAACAGACTGGACGGCAGTTTCTTGCTCACAATTGGGGTTGGCCTGGCAGAAGGTGTGGACAAGAGTGGACAATGGCAGGAAAGCCTTACTACTTAGAGATGCAAGGTCTAGAAGATTCTGAAACAAAAAAATTACATAAATGCTAATTAAATGTAAAATGGGCTATTCAAAGATATACTGTACTTTTGTTCTTCAGAAATATATTTTAAGGTATCATCTGTTACAATTAGTTAGTTTCAATAAAAAGTATTGTACAATACCAAACATAAATTGAAAATAAAAATCTTGAAAAGATTGCTATATTTTGTCTGAGACCATAAACATATTAATAGGGGTGTCTGGATTGCTTGAGGGATGGTGAATGAGCAGATAAACTGACTACTTGATTGGCAGATTTGAAACCTTAATAAGTTTTACATGTACTTTACTTATTGTTAAGAGCTGGCCCATATAAAACGTCATCAACCTTGCAAAATAAATAGGAATACAATCAATGGCTGAGTAATAAGAAATACTGAACTGATAACAGAAGTTGAATTCTTTGCAACTTCTATTTGAATTATATAAGTCTTAAGGTAATTCTTAGAAATACAAGTCTTAAGGTAATATACAAGTCTTAAGGTAATTCTTAGAAATATACTTTTAAGTTAAAAGATAAGAAATTTACTTACACACAGCTGACATTTTTTGTAAAATCATGACTGAATGATAAATATCAATTTTTCTGCTACGTTTAAATCAACCAATACAGTGAAAACCAATTTTGTTTTCTCTATACCCGGTACATATTGTGCATGTTCTTAAAAAATATGTGAATGAAACTCAAGCTATAGTTCAAAGGTCCAAGCTTGTAAACTTTTGCAATTCATTTTATTAGAAGGTAAGATCATTGCAACTTTGAGGTTCTTCGAGGCTGTGTTAACTTTCCTTTCTTGCTAGTATTCAAAGGCATGAAACACAAATGGGGTTGGTTTTTTTTGGGGCGAGGGGGGTAGAGATCAAGCTTAAGTTTTATACCGCAACTGTTTTGACATTTTGGGGGGTTTGGTCTATACCTGCACTTCAACGAGGATTTCCCGCGTTGGATGGTGAATAAAGGCCAGAGACATGAGCCACATTTCAGCTTCAACACCACTAACTTCATTTGATCTGATCATCTCCTGCATCAAGCCAATGGCTCCCTCTGTTCCCAGCATTGGAAGAGCATCACGGAAGAATTTTCTGAAACAAACACACATCTTTGTTGACTGCAAATGATAAATCTGAGAATATACATACAAAGATACCTCCCTTGCAACTTCATCTGCCAGAAATTTAAAGTCTTTTCTAGGTCTGTTTTGCCCAAATAAAATTAATCAATCTCTCGAAGAGTTCCTTGCATTCTACTCCATATGCACTGTTCAATGTTATAGTGCTTGACAAGAATCATATAAAATGTAAACTAAGATTTATAATTAATGTTGTTATCAATTTAATTCATCCTTCCCAATTAGTATTTGCTTTGTTAAGTACAAAATGTAAAACAGATCAATTACATTTCTGACAAATTATTCAATGCCTTTTTAAGCAGAGTTGTAAACAGTACCTTGTAACTAGGGATGTTAATATCGGTTTTTCTTAAAAAAAGATTATCGTTTGTAGAAATCCAATTTTAAACCGATTATCGGTTTTTGTCCTACATTGAAATTACAAGAAATATATTCTTATAATGCAAGTTAGTGAATGCCTATTGCAAATAAAAGATATTCATTAAATACCATAACGTATAGATGCGCATCGTCTGACGGCATGGAGGACGATATTGTGGCTCCACCAAAGCCATCAAATCACGGAAGGAATTGGATTCAACAATCGAAATTGGTAGCATGTTTTCAGCGACAAATCAGGACAGTTTCTTTGTGTTCCAATAAATGTTGTTAATCGCAGCTGAACATTTGAAGGAGCCGCAATTCCGGGATGTTTGCTACGCAAATGTGCATGCAATCCAGTAGTAGTACCACCGCTCCGACTTATTTGTTGTGAACATAGTTTACAGCGAGCCATGCTTGATGAAATTTATTCAAAGTTTTCCCATACATCAGATTTATTTATACGACCAGCCATATTTGTAAACTTGAAAAGACACAACCAGCAGAGACCAGTCCACAACAACAGAGACTGCAGCTATTAACAGTCTATTGTTGTCAATTTCGGACATCAAAGAACTTAGCGACCGGTCGGTCGACTAACTATTGACATCCTTCAACAATAAATGTATTCATTTACAAACACGCTGCATGGAGCGCTCACAAATTTTAAACAAACACACCTTCTTATCTGCTGGCCATATTGTATTAAAATGTAAACACTAAACAAATGCATGAATGAATTTTTTTCTGGCATTTTTTTAAATTTTCACTACAAAAATGGTAAAAAATATTGAATTTGATTATCATTTTGTAAAAACAAAAACCGATAATCGTTTTCTAAACCGATAATCAGATTTCCAATTTTCGTTTAACAACCCTACTTGTAACCCAACTTTTTTTATTTGGCATTTTACAGATCAAAGTCAAACACCTCAGAGTTGATGGCATGTTGACAGAATCAAACAAAATAGAGCATGGAGAACTCTGAGTAGAACTGATATTCTTGAGAGAAATTTTCCAAATCCAGTTTAACTAACTATCTCCAATAGAATATTAAACCCTAACAAGTGTTAATACCTAGACAATTAAACCCTATTAAGTGTTAATATATATGGACCATTAAACCCTAACGGGTGTTAATATATATGGACCATTAAACCCTAACAGGTGTTAATAGCTATATACCATTAAACACTAACATGTGTTAATACCTAGACTATTAAACCCTAACAAGTGTTAATACCTATAGACCATTAAACCCTAACAGGTGTTAATACCTATAGACCATTAAACCCTTACATGTGTTAATACCGAGACTATTAAACCCTAACAAGTGTTAATATATATATGGATCATTAAACCCTAACAGGTGTTAATACCTATAGACCATTAAACCCTAACATGTGTTAATACCTAGACTATTAAACCCTAACAAGTGATAATACATATGGAACATTAAACCCTAACATGTGTCATTACCTATTTACCATTAAACCCTAACATGTGTTAATACCTATTGACCATTAAACCCTAATATGTGTTAATACATATGGACCATTAAACCCTAACATGTGTTAATACATATGGACCATTAAACCCTAATAAGTGTTGATATCTAAGTGTCACAGAATTAAAAAAAAAATAACTATTTTTCATTGTAAATGCATACAACACTTATCTAGGGTGAATAAGTGTTTTTCCACGTAAGCGACGGAACTAACATGTATCTTGCCGTAAATGACTTGTGATGAGGGACATTATAATCATGATATGCATGGGTATTTTACCATGAATATTACTCACTGTCCTATGAATTTAAGGTAGATCAATTTATAACCGACACACTGGTCATTTTGGATCTTGTCAAGTAGTGAATATTCTCCATTGTG
Source organism: Unio delphinus (assembly GCA_029339505.1). Lineage (NCBI taxonomy): Eukaryota > Metazoa > Mollusca > Bivalvia > Unionida > Unionidae > Unio > Unio delphinus. The sequence goes on along the minus strand of JAQISU010000281.1, from coordinate 509,590 downwards.
TTCTTAAGCCATAGGACTGACAGTAGAGTGATCGTAGAGTTGACCATAGAGTTGACAGAAGCTAACAGTAGAGCTGAGAAGAGTTAGCAATACTATCTTGAGCTGTCTACGTGTAAGTACCTATGTCCGTACATGTGGTGGAGCCACAGATGTAGACTAGGCTTATTCAAGGGTACTATATGCTCTCTGTATGTGTGTATATGTATGACTATACATGTGGTGGATCTGTGAAGGGTGCGAGCTGCCAATTTGTGGGCCAACCCAAGGACTCGGTGAAACTGTGCGGTTTTTCAGTTTAGGAATCATAGTACTGTACAAGGATCAAGAAACATGTTTGTTCCAATTGTTGTTTCAACTGGATTCATTTTCATTTACATGGGTTTATTTTGATTCTTAGTTGTATTCCAGGAGTTTTGTGAATCTCACTTAACAGTGCAGAACAATTGAAACATATCTGAATACGTTGAGATTGTTTGAATCTTAATTGTTGACCATGCGTGAAATTATGTAAATATCTTACAGTGCATACAATTATTTTAAGTATATATGAAATCCATGAGGTTTCTTGAAACTGTATTTCAGATTGATAACATAATTTTGGTTTATTTTCAATGTGTGAATGTTTGTATAGAGTGATTGAATCAATCAATATGTGTGTGAGAATCATTATACATACATACATACATACATACATACTTACATACATACATACATACATACATACATACATACATACATACATACATACATACATACATACATATATATATATATATTTTACTAATTAAGTTCATAAATTTCCATCTTTCACACAATGTGTTTGTGTTATTCATTTAGTCAAAAACCCACTCAGTTTCTATTATGCAACACTAAGGACCATTAAACCTTAATATGTGCTAAGAACGACCAACCAATGCTATTACACGTACTGGCAACTGTGTAAGGCATCATGGGAGACATTGATCAACAGTGGAAGCTTGTTGGACATTCAGATCTAATATCTGTCACCTGCCACTATATATCATCTACAAATTTATGCCCGCACACCTTTGACAGTTTATTTTTCCTAACACTTTTAGCATACATCACAAAGTGAACACCAAGCCAGATGAGGTCAAGAACTGTTTTTTTTATATGATGCCCCATCCTAATTAGTAAGCATGGGAGTAAGTTATCTATTCATTGTCAACATTTTCTTTACCACTATCCTAATGAGTAAGCATGTGAGTAAGTCAACTATTCATTGTTAACATTTTCTTTACCACTATCCTAATGAGTAAGCGTGGGAGTAAAAGTCACCTATTCATTGTCAACATTTTCTTTACCACTATCCTAATGAGTAAGCATGGGAGTAAAAGTCACCTATTCATTGTCAACATTTTCTTTACCACTATCCTAATGAGTAAGCATGGGAGTAAGTCACCTATTCATTGTCAACATTTTCTTTACCACTATCCTAATGAGTAAGCATGGGAGTAAGTCACCTATTCATTGTCAGCATTTTATTTACCACTATCATAATGAGTATGCATGGGAGTAAGTCACCTATTCGTTGTCAACATTTTCTTTACCACTATCCTAAGGAGTAAGCATGGGAGTAAGTCACCTATTCATTGTCAACATTTTCTTTACCACTATCCTAATGAGTAAGCATGGGAGTAAGTCACCTATTCATTGTCAACATTTTCTTTACCACTATCCTAATGAGTAAGCATGGGAGTAAGTCACCTATTCATTGTCAACATTTTCTTTACCACTATCCTAATGAGTAAGCATGGGAGTGAAAGTCACCTATTCATTGTTAACATTTTCTTTACCATTATCCTAATGAGTAAGCATGGGAGTAAGTCACCTATTCATTGTCAACATTTTCTTTACCACTATCCTAATGTGTAAGCATGGGAGTAAGTCACCTATTCATCGTCAACATTTTCTATACTTCTAGTATTCATTAAGGCATTGCTCAGTCATAGTAAGTTATATTTTGGTTGATGAAACAAATCAGTACCAAAAGTTTGGATCAGATATAAGGCTGTCATTCAAATTAAAGACCAGTATAATTGTATCAGAACCAATCAGGGGTTATTAAATTTCCTGAAACTATCAAATTAAATTGAAACTTACTGAGTTCTCTCTGCATTATTTGGACAGAAAAATGGCTCTTTTATGTCAGTGAACAAACTGCGCAGAGAAGACTTGTCCATTTTTTTCATGATGTAGACCAGCTCTGCAAAGTCTTGTGGAGTCTCAGATCGAATGTCGTGCTCAGTGCTTTTACACATCTCTTCCAGTTTGTTCTTGGCATCTAGGACTCCTGCGGTAGCTGGAATCTCGCCATGAGTGTGCTCAAAAAAGAGATTACTTCGTCGGCTGATTATATCTGTTAAAATCAAAATGTTTTCATAGATGAAACACTACCTGAATAACCAAAGTTTCATAAGGTAAAAATCTTACCAAACTTTGATATACATGTACTTAAAAAGAAACATCGTTTTATAAAGTCAGTTATCGTTTTATTTTTGCACAACATTAAACAAAGTGAACGTGACTTTTTTAAAAGTTTTTATTCTATACAAATGGAAGAAAAGAATCTCACTTTTGCAAGCCAGGGACACTCTTAAAGGACAGTCTCAGAACAGCAATCAGAAAAGTTTAAATATATTTAATTTCCTAATAAAACTATCTTTTCCTGTTCATGACAGTTAAAACAACTAAAACAACATAAAAACCTGTAACATAGATGTTACACATTTATGTGGCCTGTGAGATGAAGAAAACAGGAGACCTAAAAGGAAACCTATTCTGCCTTGATAATAACAGCAATCACTCTTGTTGGCAGTTTATTTCATATCCTCTCTACCTGATAGGTGCCTTGATGGGCTGTCAGAATAAAAAAGGAATTGCTTGCTTGTCCTTTTTAAGGGAATTTGGCTATAGTAACAATACTACAACTGATGTAGTATTAATACTACAAAGCTATCCCCACCAAACCCATGTAGTAACATTACCCTATGTTCAGGCACTAATTGTATGATCTCTAAAACCTGATATAGTAACAATACTACAACTGATGTATTAATACTACAAAGCTATCCCCACCAAAACCCATGTAGTAACATTACCCTATGTTCAGGCACTAATTTTATGATCTCTAAAACCTTATGTAGTAACAATACTACAACTGATGTAGTATTAATACTACAAAGCTATCCCCCCAAATACTTGTAGTAACATTACCCTATGTTCAGGCACTAATTTTATGATCTCTAAAACCTGATGTAGTAACAATACTACAACTGATGTAGTATTAATACTACAAAGCTATCCCCCCCAAACCCTTGTAGTAACATTACCCTATGTTCAGGCACTAATTTTATGATCTCCAAAACCTGATGTAGTAACAATACTACAACTGATGTAGTATTAATACTACAAAGCTATCCCCACCAAACCCATGTAGTAACATTACCCTATGTTCAGGCACTAATTTTATGATCTCTAAAACCTGATGTAGTAACAATACTACAACTGATGTAGTATTAATACTACAAAGCTATCCCCCCCAACCCTTGTAGTAACATTACCCTATGTTCAGGCACTAATTTTATGATCTTCAAAAACTGATGTAGTAACAATACTACAACTGATGTAGTATTAATACTACAAAGCTATCCCTGCAAACCCATGTAGTAACATTACTCTATGTGCAGCCACTAATTTTATGATCGCCAAAACTTGATGTAGTAACAATACTACAACTGATGTAGTATTAATACTACAAAGCTATCCCCCCAAACCCTTGTAGTAACATTACCATATGTTCAGGCACTAATTTTATGATCTCTAAAACCTGATGTAGTAACAATCTTTTCTGTCATCAAAACATCTTTCGACACAAAAAGATTGTCTTTTATCCCCCCACTTATTTTTCTGTGCCATTTGGCTATACTTCACTTCACTAAGGATGGAGTTTCAGAAATGCCCAGCCAAAATGATATCAGTTTGCCTTTTATGAGAAACCCAACTATTGGACTGGAAGACATGAAGGCTATCAGATTTCAGATTATCAATGTCAGTTTGTTTGAATCTAATTGACTATAATTGCTACAAAGAGAAACCTGCTGATATGTGATTCTGCAGCTGTTCCTGTGTAGCTGTGCAGGGTCACCTGGATGTAGGCTTTTCAGAATTAGATTTTGAAAATAAAAACTTTTTAGCACAATTAAGTAAAAACAACTGGAGAAGACAGCTTATATATATATATATATATATATATATATATATATATATATATATATATATATAATTGACCCAATTAGATGTTCAGGACATTATAACCTCATTGTATTGTTTTACTTTCCACACTTTGTACTTGAACATGCTATCTTACAACAATTCCAAGTCCAAGAAATGCACAATATTCTGTCTATATCATGATTGGCTATGTATGTATATGTATTTATATAACCGTATTGTAATATGGGAAAGTATGTATGTATGTATGTATATATGTATGTATGCATCTATGTATGTATGTATGTCCATGGGTGTGTGCATGTGTTTGTGTGTGTATGTATTTATGCATGCATGTATGTATGTATTTATGTATGTATGTATCCATGGGTGCATGCATGTGTGTGTGTGAATGTATGCATGCATGCATGCATGCATGCATGCATGCATGTATGTATGTGTGTATGTATGTATGTATGTATGTATGTATGTATGTATGTATGTATGTATGTATGTATGTATGTCCATGGGTGTGTGCACGTGCTTGTGTGTGTATGTATTTATGCATGCATGTATGTATGTATTTATGTATGTATGTATCCATGGGTGCATGCATGTGTGTGTGTGAATGTATGCATGCATGCATGCATGCATGTATGTATGTATGTATGTATGTATGTATGTATGTATGTATGTAATTTCACCTAGTAAAACAAGCTCAGTTGACAGCGAATCAGACTAGTAATCCTAACATTCAAGCTTTGACAGGCTGGCTCAAACCAGCATTGAGCTAACTGCTTTGGTGTGTCCTTGGGAAAAGTATTTGGTCATAACGGTGCTGACAAAACCAACAAAAGCAAGAAACAAAAAGCAAATAGTAAAATCCGGGTCAACAATATAATAGCTAATGAAGCAGACTCTAAGAACAAATACTTACAATAACAAGGAAAACAAAATTAGCCTCTTTATTTTTTAGCAACTCATTATAGTACCTACTTTTATATCATTTAAAAGAAAGTTATTTTTTGACATGCCCTGTATTATCACTTTGAACAGCATTTCATTGTCAAGATAACTTATATCTGAATTTGTTTTCTACTTCAAAATTCTTGTTCACAGTTGCATATAGAGACTACTTTTCTAAAATATTTGCAATGGTTCTCTGGCTTCTGTAAAGTAACAAATGGTTACATTAATTAATTTGTCACATTAGCATAAGTTATCAGCTGAGTGATATACCATACCTTTAATCCAATTCATTGTAATTAAAAAACTGACCTTCTTCATTCTACATTCAGAGTGATGCTCTTTTCAAAAGGAGTGGGTTAACATTAGAGGCAGCAAGGTTCAGACACTGACTCTGTTCACCACTAACCCTTGGGAATTAGTTAATGAAGATAGCTTTGATATGCAGTTGTTAGGCTGAAAATTATTTCATCTGTTAGTACAAGTGTTCTATAGCTCTTCTTAATTACAGTCAATCACAATTATCTCTTATCTGTGTTACTAATCAGATTTGCTGGTCCTGGTTGTCCAATGATACATCAATCTCTGTTAATTATCAGAGCACCTGCCTTTGTTGCATGGTCTTCAAAGTATCAGAGCTTGTAGTTCAGAGTCAGCCTTTGCTTAGACAAATTCAAATTTGCATTATGTTTTGATCATAAATACATGTACATGTATATCCTATATAATTATGTAGTTTCACCATAACAGAACAAGATATATTGAGTTGTCTGCCATAAAATTAAAATTTTTGAACTCAATAGCTCTTGGCTAGTGTCTCAAGTTTGTGGGACCATCTTTTGTTATTTTTTATTTTTTTGGTGGTATATCAGAATTGGGTGTCAAACTGAGTATTAAAAAAAAATGTTGTTATTAAAACAGAGGTGAGATGGCAGTGATCCCTAACTGAGAGCGTTTGAGACTACTTGGCCACTCAAAAACCCAGAGAGAGAGAGAGAGACAGAGACAGAGACCATTTAGTTAAGCAAAATGTTTATTTGGAAAATTGATAATGTTGTTTTTCTCAGGTTTTTGTTCCCACTGTTTATTTTTACTGTTAAGAAAATACAGCACGTAATGTGTGTGTGTATGTCTGTGTGCGTATCTGTGTGTGTTTTCAGTTAAATCTGAAGCATGTGTCACATATTATGATATTATATTTTCACTACTTGAATTTAAATTATAATTACAATTAAGTTGAGGAGGGAGTGGGCATGTTGATACATGTATATGCTTTCAGAAAGTATAAATACTTTCAGTAATTGCAGCACTCCAAAATTTAGGTTTTAAATACATTTGCTATAAAAAGTATTTTTCTTATACTACATTCATAAATAGTTTACTTGTTTTTAGAGACTAAAGAAAAATTACCCATGATGTTTCAGTTGAGAGGCAGAATGGCATTCTGGGTAATTGCTTTAATTTCCAATGTTGCTGATCTATTCTAATTTATATTGCTTTATTTGCACCTACTTAACATACACTTTGATTAATTTTATTGATTTAAATAAGTATCAGATATTTTTCAGATACAAAATATGAAGATTTTTTTTTAATGAGCAAACAATTTGTTAAAATGGTTTACACAGAATTCACTAATAAATGGTAATCACTTTTTTTGTATTATGTTGAATGTATGTCATTAGTTTAATACAATGATGTGGTGGTATTGCATCTCCTGATTCTTCCACCAATTAATCACAAGTGACAGTTCTTGCCTGGTTTGCTGGAGTAAATTGCAGTCATCCTGAACCCATCTTGATGGGGTCATTCTCCAGCTAATTTTTAAAATCATAACATTTGGGGAAATCTCTATGAGTGTAGAGAAGATGGCAATAAAGATCTAACCATAATCAACAATTTCATGTGCATGACTCCCCTACACCTGTGTAAAAGTGTACAATAAATAACAGAATGGAACTTACTATTTAGTAAAGGCACACAAGTAAATAAGGAGAAAAAGCTACCAGAACCATATTGCTTGAATTTATTTTAAGCCAGTATGTCAGGCATAACCCCTTACATATAGAACCCTGAATGACTGCTGATCATTCTGATATTATTGGTAACCATTTACAAAAATTGGTAACCAGTTACCCCCAACCTTACTTCATAACACTTAAAACATATTTATCTAGCTGTACAAATTTTACATAAAAATTTAAAATTTGCATAAAATGTCTCACTCACAGTCTGGATTGCTTCAAAAGCAAGCTTTAAACATGAATTGAAGCAATCTAAATATATATCTACCATGGATTTAGCCAAATGCTATATATGTCCCATTGTCTGTTTTTCTTAGATATGATACAGAGTAATATTAATACCATCTTTGCAGACATACTTTTTGCAATAGTATGTAGTAATATATCTTAAGGTTTGTGTGTCTAAGTCATTTTAAAACTAGACATGCACAAGTTTTATAACTTGTCAGTTTTATAACTTTGCAGTGATTCTGGAAATCATGATATCATTGATACTGATTATTGCATGCAATGGTGGATAATATGGCAAACTAATTAAAAGTATTATACATGCCTGAACTTCATGCAAACACAAGAAGAAGCTACATCTGTGTCGGTAGAAGCAACATATATGTTTTACTTGATTTTAGAAATTGAATTTGCTGTAATTCTCACCAGTACACAGTAAATACATGCTTTGTAGACTGCAATTCACCATTGATTGTTTTCTCATGAATTATGGGCAAACAGTTTAGAATTTACTGCAATGTGACTTTTACTTTTGGTGCAATGTGACTCGCTCTTTACTGCAATGTGACTTTTGCTCTTAGTGCAGTGTGACTGTCATTCTTTACTGCAATGTGACTTTTGCTCTTGGTGCAATGTGACTGTCACTATTTACTGCAAAGTGACTGTTACTCTTGGTGCAATGTGACTGTCACTTTTTACTGCAATATGACTGTCACTATTGGTGCAATGTGACTGTCACTCTTTACTGCAAAGTGACTGTTACTCTTGGTGCAATGTGACTCATTCTTTAAAGCAATGTGATTGTCACTCTTGGTGCAATGTGACTCACTCTTTACTGCAATGTGACTGTCAATCTTGGTGCAATGTGACTCACTCTTTACTGCAATGTGACTGTCACTCTTGGTGCAATGTGACTGTCACTCTTTTCTGCAAAGTGACTGTTACTCTTGGTGCAATGTGACTCACTCTTTACTGCAATGTGACAGTCGCTCTTGGTGCAATGTGACTCACTCTTTACTGCAAAATGACTGTTACTCTTGGTTCAGTGTGACTGTCACTCTTGGTGCAATGTGACTGTCACTCTTTACTGCAATGTGACTATCACTCTTGGTGCAGTGTGACTGTCACTCTTGGTACAATGTGACTGTCACTTTTGGCAGATACACATTCCTGGTCATAAATTTACTTAAAATAGCTATCATTTATATATGAAAATTACAAAATTCATTGAATGTATGCTCTGTGAAACATTCTTGAATAAAAACGAAAAGAAAAACTGAAACAAGAAAATCAGTGGCAATATCACATATTCATAGCTCCATATCTTCTAAGGAAAACCATCTTTATTATGCTTTAAATAGGTTTGTATATCTGTATATTAATACAGAAATCATTGTGTCCATTAAATCCTAAGTTCATCAAACTGAGACTGAATTTCAGCCAAAACTTGATAAAATATAACCATTGTGTACACTTTTCCACGGACAATCAAGTTTTAAACTTCCTTGCAGATTTTATCAGGAATATATTGAGTATGTTCGTACTATGAGGAATCACTAACAAAAATAACACCCAAATGAGCATATTTAGTAATTCTTTGCATGTTTCTTTCAGCCATGTATTAATATTTGGTTAGTTTGAGTACCCATTTCATGATATTGTATTGGATTTAATTCAGTCTTCTATGAATTCAATGTGAACAACTAAATTTGGGACCATTTCTATATCCTTTCACATTAGCTGAGTTTAGGTTTCAAAACAGTGATTTTCTTTTATTTAGGAAGGAGAAAATTTTCAGATAAAATCGACTGAAATGAAATGGCTAAGTATAGTGGATTGGGCTATCTCTATACTAAATTAAAGTTGCTCCTAAACAGCTGTTATAATTGGGTGATCTTTATATTCCTGCAGCTACTACCTTCTTACCTGTATTGTTTAGTTCTCTCTATGAACATTCAAGGTCAGAAATGTCCAAGTCACAATGTAGAACAGTATGAATGTTTTTTTTAATACTTGATTCACACTCAAGTGTAACCTTTCCTTCCTGTATTTCATTATTTAGAATACTATGCTTAAGCCACATCTCAGCAAAAATCACTACATTAGTCATAAAAAAGAAAATGTGTTTCTGGTCGGCCGACAATGTTTTTTGTTGCTGACCCTAGCACTCCCACACCCGCAGATTAAGAAAAAGAAATTAATTATTTTATAATCCCAAACTTTATTTGTGCATCTAATTGAGCTGGTTAGCAAAGTATTTGAAGTGTTGAAGTGCTTAGTAGTCATTAAATATACTAGTCATTTTAATATATATATATATATATATATATATATATATATATATATATATATATATATATATATATATTTAAAAACAGTGCAATAGTAAATATACTTTTTGGGCCTCAGACATTTCCCAGTATCAATTTTCTTGTGCTTTTTATGGGACTTTCAACACATTATTGGCTAAATCATGCTGAGGAAATTGGAGCAAAGTAATTTTCCCAAGGACACACCAAGACAGGTAACCCAGGCTGGCATAGGCCGGTATCAAACCTGAATATCTTGGATTATAGTCCTACACTGTGCCAACTAAGCTTTCTCTGTGTATCAAATCACTGTTATGTCATAGACTGTGTACATTAAAGTACATAATATTAAAATAATTTCAACATGTTTGCAAATTGGGCTTAGGATATATCCATGTTAGCAAAAATAGGATCCTAATAAAAATACATTAATATGACAATAAAAAGGAAACATTACTGGTAAAGAATGACTTAAGTAAAAATAAGTTTATGTGCATCAGATCAAATAACCAAATAAATAGTAGGTAACTTTTGGCATTACAATGTTCTGATCATGTGTTGTATGCATCAGTGAAGGTTGATTTGCACAAATGTGATACAACTTTAAATGCAAACAATTCTAACAGAACAATTTTGGAAAACAGAAATATTATTAATGTTGAGAAATTGCACTTATTTCATGTTAACATTTTTTATGACACGACTGCCATAATAGAATGGGACATTTTTTTTATTATTCCTTAAACATAGGCAGCAGTGGGTAAGGGAACCATCTGACTGACTACCTCATAATTCATTATAAGCAAATTACTTTATAGAGAATATTGGTTAACACTACTATTTAGCATTATATTCTAAGCCCAATACAGAACTTAATATTGGCTACTTTACAGAGAGAAAAAGAAAGAGGGAGACAAATATGTCAGCAGTCTCTTAAGGAGAGAGAGTGCAAATAAAAGAATAGAGTGCGAGTAGAAAAAAGAACATATATTTATTGTAAGCATTTTTTTACATGTACACATATTTAGTATACAAACATATATATAAACACAAATACTTAGACATATACACATATATGCATGTTATCACTAGATTCAACATTTGCTTGTTATTACAAGTTTTATACTGTTGTCAATATTTGCATTTTGTTACTATTTTAAATGATTATTTTCTCTTATTACCAATCTCCTATGAGACAAATAGCACTTTAAAAATTTACTGCATTATTACCTTTGAAATTACTCTACTTTACTGAAATGTATATACAACTGCTACGTGTTTCTTTTCCTTTCAACAAAAGCATTAAATAAACATGGCCATACCGACAACTGTAAAAGTAATTATTTAACTTCGCTAAATTTGCTTTCATAATTAAGCTGACCATATCATCTAACTCTATAGAGAATGTAACACATGTACCTACATACATAAAATAAGATGTATTCCAATCTAAATGATATTCTTCACAGTACCTTATTGTACTTCCAGTTATATTTTATATAATAAAGACTTTATTTAGAGAAGGTAACTCAGTTAGGTACAGAACTAATCTATCTTGAGGCCTTCTATCTGCTATGTACAATATATACAGTATATACAACATGATGTGAAAAGTCTGGCTTGACACTAAATAATTAAGTAATTGTAAAATTCAAAGTATCAAGCTCGGAACACATGCACAGGCATCTGTGTAAACATAAACATATATAAAACATAAAATATCATCCTGCATTGAAAAACTCAGCTATGAAAATGATGCAAAATTACAGAAAAGCAGGCAGTATATTTTTTGGTACTAGAACTGTAAATTTTTTTAAAGATTTCATCCATTTAAGACATTGATTATGAAAAGAAATGCTAGGAGCTAGCCTTATGTCACTGGGAATGTTGTTCTATACCAGTGGACCAGTATATTGAAAACTTTTTTTAAACAATTCCTTCTTTGGCCTTGGTATAATGTAATTTTTTCATCTTATGGAGCTTAAATTTGGAGCACCATCAGCATCTCTTTTGGTGAAAGATATTGCTTAGATACACAGGAATGGCTTTTCTGAAGACTTTATACATCAATTTGGCCTTTCTAAAAAATATTCTTTCATGTATTTTCAAAAACTTTATATTATTTTATTGCATCCTGAAAATTGTCTATACATTGATCTAGAATTAAATGGCAAGCCCTCTTAAAAGTGCTGTTATGTTTGAATTAGAGGCATTACCCCAAATTACATTACAGTAGTCCAGATATGGCTGAATATAACTTTTATAAAAGATGACCCTATATTGAAGAGGAATGTATGTTTTGATTTTCCTCAGTAGCCAAAGATAAGAATTAACCTTTTTGAAATGTGTTTAATGTGAATAGACCAAGTAAGATTGTTACCTATGAATACACCAAGAATTCTATTTTGATAGGTCATATTTAGGCTCACATTGTCAAATAGAACCTGGAGTTTGTCACTATCTAGCTTGCTTGGTTTTGTTGTGTTGTAACTAGTAGGGCTTTTGTTTATCTGTATTCATGATCATACTATTTTCCTTGCACCATACCTGAAGTCTGTTGAGAGCATCTTGTAAGTTATTTTCAAGTACTGTTTTGGTTTTACCAGTCTCAGACAGTGTAGTATCATCTGCATAGAGGTCAATGGAAGAACTTGAAGTTCCAATCTTAAGAGGTAAATCATTGATAAATAGAATGAATTAGAGAGGTCCAATGATAGAGCCTTGTGGTACTCCTCATTTAATATTTTAAACTTTCAGAAAGTTGTTCATTTAAAAAAAATATTTTGCACTCTATCGGTTAAGTAAGAAGTAAACCAGTTTAGGTAGTTTTTCACTGCATTGATTATATAAATACACATTGTTTTTTTTCACTACTTATACAGAGTCCTAAAAATGTACAATATTAGCAGATAACATCTAGTGTTCACTTCAAGGATTTCTTAAAGTCATCCAGGGTAAGAGTGGTGTCATCATCTGCATACTGTGAAACTATATTGTTATTTGTTTATAAGTGTATACCTGTGATTCTGAGCTGAAATATTTTAAAACTATCTTGTTGCCATTTACATCTGCTTTTACTCTGTGTATTGCAAACTGAAAGTTATTGTTCAGTAAAAAAAATTATTCAAATTATTCCCCTGAATTGGATGCAACAGAATTGAAGATACATTCATAACCCCAACATGATCTAATATATGTCTCCCATTGTTTTATAATATGCGAATCTTGCAATAGATATATTAAGTATTAGCTTAATTTTCTTGTCATCCCTTCTTTTAACTGGGTTCCCCAAACCCATGAAGGCATTTCTCAAGAATTCATCCATTTTCCATATTTTAAAATCAATGATATTTGACATTGCTAAGCACTTTACTTCTAGTACTTGCAGAGACATTCTTCTCCAAAACTGCAATAGTGAACATTTGATTTGTTATTCTTTGGTTACGTATAAAACAAAGATTCATACTGTCAATAAGATAATGAGAAAAGAGGAAAGAGAAGAAGTAAACAAAGTGACAGGTGATATCTAAAACGCAAATTGTCAATGTTGTTAAGAGAACTATCTTAAATGTTGCAGAAATATTTTTTAAATGGTAAAACCAATGCCCTGTAATTCAATAAGAGTATTGTTGTGACTATTGTTTTGTCACTTATCTTTTAACTTTGCTTTTTATTTTTACTTTTTATCTAAAATATCTACAGCAATCAAAATGATGCAGCCTGTGTAGTCTGCTTCATTGCTGTTCATATGGTATTAGCTTTGCTTTTGGCTTTCCAATGGATACCCTTCACCAACCCCCAACACCACCCACAAGATATTGTAGATGGCAAATTTCTTAACTATGGCATGACTTTTGTTTAGATATTATAATTAAAGATATGGATATATTTGTTAATTAGGTCTTTCAGGTTTGTATTATTCCTGAAATTGATGTGAGGCATGTACACCTCATATAATCTCTGCACAGTATGTAGCCAATGAAATACCAATAGTCCGCTAGGAAGCAGAGCTAGCTAGTTATAGCAACATACATGTTGGTTCAAGGCAAGTAGAATATCTCAAAACTGCATGGATGACAAATATTTTGACTTACATCTAGCTATTAAGTAGACAATGTTTTGCGCATTATTACCCAGGGAATGGGCTAGTGTTTGCACTGTGAGCATCATGTGCTCTCAAAAATGGCAGGCCTTTGAACATGAAAAATGCATGTAAAAATTTGGGGGTGGGGTGCAACAACTTTCTATTCTGTGAACTTCCATTGACTGATTAGGCCAAGTGAGTGATATTCTTATGTTTTGCTTTATTAAGCCTATCCAAAATCATGGACCTTTTTGACCTCATGTATTGTTTATTGTTTAAAAATTTTATTTGACAGATGTATGCAACATTAAATTTGATCATACAAACTGTCCCTTGCACCCTAAGACCAGTTTTCGTACTACATGATCCACATCAAAGATGTGAATTTTAGATGCTCTCCAACCCGGCAGTAAGCCTTTAGATGATTTGGTTTTCTAACTCTCCTTGTAAGTACACAAGCTAGAACTCCAGTTATACTAAATAATAATTGCTAAAAGTAGGTATTTGGAAACATCCTTTACAGTTTTGCATGGTTACCAATAGTTATCTTCCTTGTCAAGATAAAAAGAAGGCTAAATGTGCAAGTGTGTGTGATTTGGATTTTTAACATAGTTTTAAAAAAATTCAGTAATATCGCTATGATGTCTGAAGTGTAGCAGTTTATAGTGATGTCTAGCACTGGGGTATCAAGCCGCAGACATGTAGCTTGATGTCCCACCCAGTCACATGATCCTGACAATAGGCTGACCAATCCTAACACTAACCTCATAATGCAGAGTGCGAGATAGCTGTTAGTACCATTGTTAGAAGTGTTTGGTATGACTCGGCCAGGGTTCAAACCCGCAACCTCATTCATCCGAGGTGGATGCTCTAACCACTAGTGGTTAGATAGGAAAAAAGTTATTTTACAAACAATTTAATTAAGTTAAATATCGAACATAAGATGAACATTGTAGAAAAGGAACACTTCCAAATATTAAATTTTAAAAAAAGTTATATTTATAAGTTTTGCTTACATACTTGGTCAGTGGTCTTTTAGTATTGAGAGGTTTGATCTCATCCAGAATCTGAGGTTTTTCATTATTCATTTTTCCCAATATTCTTCTATTACAAAAACAACAGTTTCCAAAGATTCATGTTTTACTTTTACCATGAAGTCATGTGTTGCTTTCATTATATCTTCCTTTATCACATAGTTTAAGTCCTTAAAAATCTTCCTTGTGCATTTTTAAAAAAAATTTTGCTTGTGTCCTTCAGGAAATTTATGTCCTTATATCCATATATCAGTATGCCCATTCCAAATCCACTTTAGTGTGATGGCAAAAAAAATTTCAACTAAGAATCATAAAATTATTTACATAAATAAATTATTTAGATCACCAGGATATTACAGCAGTCTTTGAAATGCCTTCATACCTTCTTTTAACTTTTTGGATGGTGGCCGAGTGGTCTAATGCGCTCTCCGTTGCCATCTCATCTCTGTCTGCATGGGTTCGAGTCTAGGATTCGGCCAATGGGGGTATGTTAGAAAGCTTGCAAGTAGCTTATCATGGGTCGGTGGTTCTCCCCAGGGTTTTCCCAGGTTATTCCTCCACCATTAATACTGGCCTCCATGCATAGCCTATCGTGTGCTGAAAAATGGTGTTAAACCCCACAATAACAACAACAACAACTTTTTGGATGTTGATCTTTCGATTACAAAAATTCTTACCTCAATTAGCAGTCACCTCCTAACATTTTCACATGATTAGCTTATTCTTAAATAAATATAAACTCACCATTGACAGTAAATTGTTCAACAACAGTTATCAAAAGGGATTATTATTATTATTATTATTATTATTATTATTATTATTATTATTATTATTATGTCATCTATGTGCAACAAATTGTTTTCCAGCAGTAACAACATAGACACTTCTAAGAAATCATGGTCAGATAATGCTATTGTGTTTCAATACATTTAGATAATTATATCTGTAGAAGAGAGCAAATGGATTAGTGTATTTCAGATTAAAGATGAAGAGCTTACAACAAGCTATCACTGTAAACATCTGATCCATGCACTCTCCTTACTGAGGAATTTGCTAATTGTGAGCCCATACTTGTTTAGCAAGCTGGTGATGGTAGTAAAACACAGTTTGATGCACAGCAGGTGTTAGCAACCAATTAGGCCTTTATAAATTCTTAAATATCTGACCAAACAAATAATGTAAACAGAAGAGAGAGAGAGAGAGAGAGAGAGAGAGAGAGAGAGAGAGAGAGAGAGAGAAGGGTTGTAGATATTTTTATTTCCTACAGGGTAATTTGCTTAACAGAAGGGCAGGCTAGGTTAGCAATTTTTTTTTTGGGGGGGGGGGGGCAGTGGTCACAAAAACATCACTAGTTCCCCAGCAGGAGTGTGTGAAAAACCACTCTAGTTGAAATATATTTCTTAATTATGAGAGAGAGAGAGAGAGAGAGAGAGAGAGAGAGAGAGAGAGAGAGAGAGAGAGAGAGAGAGAGAGAAAGAGAGATTCATTAAGATGTAAAACCAAGAGTAGTTTCTGGTTGAATAAATATAACTACATGTCCAGACTTGGAAATGTTACTGCTTTCCCCCAAAAAACAGAAAGTAAATCTACTTGTTCCCTTGAGTATTTTGATGAAAATTTAGGGATTATACGATCCTAGATACATGGATGGGTTGATTTATTAATAATATTGCACATGTCCTCCAAACTGTTCAAGTCTCAAGGCTTAGAAGTTTAGGATATTGTTGGAGATGGTCTACATATGTGTATAACAGTTTTATAAACCAACCCCGACTATTAGAGCTTGATATTGAGCTTGGAAGCTGTTTAAAAAAAAAGTAAAATTAAATTAAGCTCAATTAGATCTAAGAGTACCCACATGAATTTGCGCAAATCTGAAGAGTGGCTTATCTCATCACTGTCATCAGTTTCAATTATTAGCAAATTAAACTCATACATACATACATACATACATACATACATACATACATACATACATACATACATACATTCATTTTGCTATGTATATCTGATTTAATATATATTTTAATTTAATTGTTTGTTTGTCAGTTTTCAATTTTTTAATCTGTTACATGCTATTATAATATAAATTTATTCACTGGAGACGATATTTTTCCTGAAAATCAGTTGACCTGAATCATTCTTTTTGTAAACACCAGGTGTAGGCCTGGATCCTGACCTTGATTCAAAATTGGTAGCAGCCACATAAATAAGTTCTATTTTTATTTTAAAATGATTGGTTGTTGTGAAGGTCATGATGGGACTACATGATTTAAGATGTAAACAATTTTTTTTATTCTTGGAGTAAATCATTCGTCTAATGAAGGCCATATTCAGTGTACATGTTTTATATGTAAACACGATCAGGTGTCCTCCCTCTTCTGATTTCGCAACTTGGGTGATTTTCAAAACTGCATCTTAGAATACGATATAACCTTTGTTTTAGAGAAATATTCTGGCTTTTACACTTGGAATCAAGTTGTTTTCTTTTGTTTTAGCCAGATTTTGACTTATAATTATCTTCAGATCATTTGGATTTCAAAAGGATTAATTCTTTTTCTCTGGAAATATTTGAAGAGTGCTCATATAGAATTTTTGGAAAGACATTGCTTACAAATTTTATTCGGATTTCAAACACCGGAACTGTAAATGACCACACTGTACAGACTACAGCATATGTCATCGTCATTCATCATGGATTTTCCATCAGGACTCGAACTTGAATTCATGAGAACATTTTGTTATTAGGACTTTTGTAATTTAATTCATGGATTATTCTTGGATTATTTTTGGATTTGATTCTTGAAACTGTAAGTTCTTATTTTTTCATTTTTACAGAATTTTTCCACGGATATAAATTATTTGTTAAATTATACAAAGCTTTTTGTTTTCACTTTTTCTGTGTTACTGTTTATTCGAGCCTAAACATGTAACAATACATACATACATACATACATACATACATACATACATACATACATACATACTCAAAGTTCTTGTCCATATGATGTAATCATTATTCTGTAGGACAAAAATGCAAGCCTATTTCTGTCTACATCCATTGTAATAAGTATACCACCTTTAAATATACTTTAATCAGAATGCATGCAAGGAAATTGATTGTTTCAAGAATGAAGGAAAGCATAATATCCCCCACCCACTTGTATTATGGAGAAACCTGGGGTTTGGTAAAGTTATTTTATAATTACTTCAAATAGAGGGACAAATCCCTTGTGTGAAAAGATCAAAGTTGACAGCTGTTGATAGCAGTTGCAGAGAATGGCAGTGCAGTTCTTTTTGACTTACATAGCAAGATGCAGGGGAGGGGGGGGGGGGTTGTTGGACTATAATTGTAAAATTTGCTAGTGTCTGAGATCTGATGGTTGGAGTATCAAACTAAATATCAGCACCTGTTGGGCATTGAATAGGATCCCAATGGCTCTCTAATTAATGTAGAAATGTTTTGACTGGAGAGAGTCCAATCACTAACATTAGCTATGCTAGATGTTGTTCATGTAATGTGAATGCTTTGTATTATAACTGTTAATATCTAGCAGTAAAAGTAAACATATGGCTTATTAAAGGTGATAGTATTATAAGCTGCCTGAAGTATATCCTTGAATAAATTGCCATATAAAGCTGAAATGGCCAGTGAAACAGACTTTGCCTTTGATGAACTTGGCAATTCTATGGAAAAAAATTGTGATAATGCTTTAGGAACCTCATTAATGGACAATAATTTATGGCAGGATAATGATATATCCAAAAGTATTGACGTTCTGGGTACATCACTTATTGACAAATTGGGAAGTTCTTTGAAAGATCAGTCAAAAGTCACGATGCTTCAGATATATCAGTTGCAGAGGAAACCATCACTTTTCAAGATGATAACATGACAAAGAAAGATGATGTTGATGCATTTGGATCATCAATAATGTCTACAAAACCAGCAGATTCAAACAGTTGCTTCCAGGATAGCCAGATGGAAAACCCATCATTTACTGAAAGGACCAAGGTATGTAGCATCTTAAATGTTATACCACAAAATATTTATAAACCTTAAAATAAATGCAATGTATTTGTGGATTCTATATTTTCTGCTTGTATTAATTGTAATATCTACCATTTTTTTCTCAGATGTAGGAGTTAGCAATTACATTATTTTATATGATTCTTCAATATCCTACTTCTCATTAAAAACACAAGCGGAGAAAAGGTAAAAAGAAGATTGTGACAAGTATGCCCAGTTGTGAAACAAGTATGTATATCTAGTAGAAGATGCACCAATATAAGTACAAAAGAAACGTAATAGTTATGCCTGGAATATTATTATGAAAAATTAAGTAAAATAAATCTGAATGCTGATGGTAATATTATTGCTCCCCACCAACTACCATTTCAAATCACAAGCAAACATAATTGAAACTACTTCCTAGAGATATGACCTAAGTAGCTTTTCTATGATTAAACATGTTAAATGTGTTTTATTTAAATAATATAAGCAAATATTGCAATATCTGTAGTAGTTAAGCTAAATATAATAACGGGAATTTTAAATTATTGAAGATCATTGATTCAGATATTGATAGTATATGGTTAGAATACTTGTATGAGATGCGTTTGGTGGATCAAAGTAGTATTAACAAAAATTTCCATGCTAGTGTCTGCAATGTTTTCAAATAAACTATTTTATCTTTTCAGAAAATTGATAAGGAAAACACTGTATCATTGGAGACAATGACTCTCTGTGTAGGCTATATGTTGAAAAGAGATCTTTGGAAGAGCAGAACAGAATTTATATGAAACTCAAACAATCTCCTAATGAAAGAATTACCAAATATCTGCCTTATATGGAATAACTACCAGAAATAACAGCAAGAGATGCTACTGACATTTTAATTCTATTAAATGAGAAAGAAATTGTGCCTTACATTAGTGTTGAAAATATCTATATTTTATGATGATTAAAATATTGTGTACAAGTACTTCAATATACTGAATATCTTATATAAATAGCACCTTCAACAATTTCATCTAAACTGTATTATTACTGGCCATACTATTAAACCAGGCTTGGTGATGAGAGCTTCAGAACGATGCAGTCTCCTTGGAACAGCATTGTTGCAAAAGGATTTCAAGTTTATCAATGAAGAAATGCAGCAAGTAGCATTATGGCATGGGTTTAAACTTCAGCTTTATAGTAATAATACCTACTAATGGTTTTGCAGATTAAAACAATGGTACTCAAGAATGACCTTACAAATATGGTGATATTACTGCAAGAGTTTTGATATAACAAAGTAGTAAAGAATTATTATCAAATAACATCATTACAACAAAGCTGTCAGGAGTAACAAAATTGTAATATTATCACATTAACTAAAAACATTAATGCATATCAGTAAACTTCATCTCTGTAGCAGTATTACTGTATTTACCATATATGTTAGGACACCATATTTGTTGGGACACCATAAATTAATTTTTGAAGTAATTTCTTTGTGCACTGTATGTTCTGGAGCACATCGTGTTTTTTTAGTAGTAAGTTTTGGGACAACTTATAAATCATTCCAAAATTACATGTCGGAAACCACACTCCAACTTAAATGTTATTGTAAATAATATAAAAGTGTGCAATTGAGATTTAACTCTCTAGTCCACTGCATCATCATTTCATCTACACAACCCTTCTCCTGCACATGTATGATCCATTATTTCGGTGCATGAATATTTGTTAACCTTTCTCATGTCGTGAATAATTATAGTTGAAGGCAACACATCTCTTGAAGTGGAAACTGTAAGGACCAAAATCAGATTTTTTTATCAATCTGCACCAGTCATGCTAATTCTCACACATTTAACCCCCATTTTATCATCAGTCCATCAAGATCAAAGTGCACTAGAGTTTCATCCATGTTAATCTCCATATTGTCGGCAAATTATGTAGTATTGCTACTACATCAGTTGTAGTATTGTTACTACATCAGATTTTGGAGATCAAAAAATTATTGCCTGAACATAGGGTAATGTTACTACATGGGTTTGGTGGGGATAGCTTTGTAGTATTAATACTACATCAGTTGTAGTATTGTTACTACATCAGGTTTTGGAGATCATAAAATTAGTGCCTGCACATAAAGTAATGTTACTACATGGGTTTGGGGGGATAGCTTTGTAGTATTAATACTACATCAGTTGTAGTATTGCTACTACATCAGGTTTTGGAGATCATAAAATTAATGCCTGAACATAGGGTAATGTTACTACAAGGGTTTGGGCGGATAGCTTTGTAGTATTAATACTACATCAGTTGTAGTATTGCTACTACATCAGGTTTTGGAGATCATAAAATTAGTGCCTGAACATAGAGTAATCTTACTACATGGGTTTGGGGGGATAGCTTTGTAGCATTAATACTACATCAGTTGTAGTATTGTTACTACATCAGGTTTTGGAGATCATAAAATTAGTGCCTGAACATAGGGTAATGTTACTACATGGGTTTGGGGGGATAGCTGTGTAGTATTAATACTACATCAGTTGTAGTATTGTTACTACATCAGGTTTTGGAGATCATAAAATTAGTGCCTGAACATAGGGTAATGTTACTACATGGGTTTTGGTGGGGATAGCTTTGTAGTATTAATACTACATCAGTTGTAGTATTGTTACTACATCAGGTTTTAGAGATCATAAAATTAGTGCCTGAACATAGGGTAATGTTACTACATGGGTTTGGGGGAATAGCTTTGTAGTATTAATACTACATCAGTTGTAGTATTGTTACTACATCAGGTTTTGGAGATCATAAAATTAGTGCCTGAACATAGGGTAATGTTACTACATGGGTTTGGGGGGATAGCTTTGTAGTATTAATACTACATCAGTTGTAGTATTGTTACTACATCAGGTTTTAGAGATCATAAAATTAGTGCCTGAACATAGGGTAATGTTACTACATGGGTTTGGTGGAGATAGCTTTGTAGTATTAATACTACATCAGTTGTAGTATTGTTACTACATCAGGTTTTGGAGATCATAAAATTAGTGCCTGAACATAGGGTAATGTTACTACATGGGTTTGGGCGGATAGCTTTGTAGTATTAATACTACATCAATTCTAGTATTGTTACTATAGCCAAATTCTCTTAAAAAGGACAAGCAAGCAATTCCTTTTTTATTCTGACAGCCAATCTTGTTAAAATGACTGATGCACATTATAAGTAAAACTACTTACAAGATGTTGAGCTTATTAGAAGTAAACAGGTTTGTAGGCTGACACATGGATTAAGCTTATTATGTATACCATTTCTTACATAAATTATGAGAACACTTTGAAAATGCACATGTTATTGCATGCCTTTGACACCAG
Source organism: Unio delphinus (assembly GCA_029339505.1). Lineage (NCBI taxonomy): Eukaryota > Metazoa > Mollusca > Bivalvia > Unionida > Unionidae > Unio > Unio delphinus. Next base: position 487,340 of record JAQISU010000281.1, on the reverse strand, counting down.
TTTTATATAATTTACTATGTGAAATCTTGCCAAATACTGAATTTCAAAGATTTTGGAGCTGTTAAAAAACTTTCTGATTTTCAGTTCTTCAATGCTAATTCCACATGAATATTCATGTATATTAACTTGCCAAAGAGTTTTGAAGGTAATCACATTGTTGCTTTTCTTCCAACATTGAAAATGGAAAGCAATGTATATTACATGCCCCAATTAGGTTGGGCATGGAATAACTCTATCAACATTTGGGCATGGACTAACTCGATCAACATTAGGGTATGGACTAACTATATCAACATTTGGGCATGGACTAACTCTATCAACATTAGGGTATGGACAAACTATATCAACATTTGGGCATGGACTAACTTTATCAACATTTGGGCATGGACTAACTCTATCAACATTTGGACATGGACTAACTGTTAACATTAGGGAATGAACTAACTCTGTTAACATTAGGGCATGGAATAACTCTAACAACATCAGGGCATGGAATAACTCTAACAACATTAGAGCATGGAATAACTCTAACAACATTAGGGCATGAACTAACTCTGTTAACATTTGGGCATGGACTAACTTTATCAACATTTGGACATGGACTAACTCTGTTAACATTAGGGCATGAAATAACTCTGTTAACATTTGGGCATGGACTAACTCTATCAACATTTGGACATGGACTAACTCTGTTAACATTTGGGCATGGACTAACTCTATCAACATTAGGGCATGGACTAACTCTAACAAAATTAAGGCATGGACTAACTCTAACAACATTAGGGCATGAACTAACTCGATCAACATTTGGGCATGGACTAACTCTAACAACATTAGGGCATGGACTAACTCTAACAACAATCATTCCTAGAGATGGATGAGATGAATATAAATAAAAGTGTGATCTTATCTTATATTTGTTTATTTTACAATCTTAAGTACAAGTCAGCTTATTATAAAGATATATTTCCAATGGAAATATCAATGAGAATTACTTATTTGGCATTCACACACACACACACACACACACACACACAAACAGAGTCAAAGGTTGATGATCTCTGTTGAGTGATTGCTCAGTTATGAGCAAGAGACCACATTGCCACACCTTAGAGGTGAGTAAAATTCTAAAACAGCTGTGCACACATAATGACCGCTTTGAATGATAACCCATAGGTTCCATGGTGGTACAGAAGAAATTACACAACAAATAAGCATTCCCACCCACCTCCATCACCCCTGCCTAAGAGATGGACGTAATTCGGAAAATGCTGTCCACATCTATGGATCACTTTTAGCGATATCCCAAGGCTTAAAGATTCATTGTACAACAGTGTCCAATAGTGTCCCAGAGTGCTGTTCTAATTATCGAGTATAATCAATCATCAGTTGGTTGAACGAACCAATAAGATAACTGATTGTAAAACTCCTGGTTAACAATTGTGTGGAATGGGATATTTTTACTAGCTATATGCATATAAAATATAAAGGTTAGTAAACTCCTGGGTAAAAGGTAAGCTGTACAAGACTTTATATTCAATATAATCAATCCGATATATTGATTCCCTTCACAATTTACAAATATAAAACAATATTATACTCCATAGTTGCAAATTATAATTAAGAAAATATAATTGAGATTACATAATTTTCCTGTTAAAATGTTCAGTTACCCCAAAAATAAATTTTGGATGATTTTTTTTCAAAAGTGAAAGCTTTTATAGTATTTGTAAATATAGAAAACCTTGTCCTTCTAGACACATTACATATAAATGACAGGGATGGGGGGTGCAATATTTTTTCAGGTATATGAAACTGATCAGCCATAAAGGTTGGTTTTTTTTTATAAAGCTGAACAGCAAAAACAAAATAATAGTAAAAACATTTAATATTTTTATCATATCACAGTATACATGTCATTAAAAGAGATTACTCCTGTACATTTATGAACATTTTGAACTCTTGCATACAGATATAACTGTATAACAAGCAAAAACTAAAATATGCTCTTAGTAACCGATTATAACTGATAATCAGTTGGTTAAGTCGAACCGATTATTGATTATGAAATTCCGACTTACTCCCATTACAAGTGTTCGATGAAGTATACAACATTACCAGTGCATGAAGGCATAGCACATAATGCACTGGGATAATGATTTAAACCAAACCTATAGATCACCCATGAAATAGTTTAAATAAAATTTTTAATCAAATCCTGTTTATGAAGTCCTTTACATTACAAATTCAGAACCCACCCTTCTCTGTTGACGATACTGTTGACGTCTCCCGGATCAAGGTCAGTTTCTGAGTAATCTCAGTAGCAGCATCACTGTTCTCTTTCGAGAAAGGTCGGAACATGTGCGTCTCATGGCACTGTGCCTCCTTCAGCTGGCCAGAAGAGACAATTGTCTGCTCACAAAGGATTGTGCTCTTCAGGAGGGGAAGTGACTTCAAGTTCTGAAACAAAAGTAGATATTTCAGTGCAGAAAAGGTCACTTGTCCCTGCATTCACAAAATCGTCATTTTTGTATTTACACTCACACACTCTGTTTAATGATTGGACAATGTATGTATACAGATTTAAAAACTGAAATTAAAACATGAAGTAAGATCACATTCAGGGAACATGGAGAGCTTACTGCATGATATTCTGACAAATATGCTGCTTCTGAAAGACCAACATCTACATTTTTGTGTTCACTTAAGGCACGGCTTAGATAATGTCAGTTTGGGAACCAACATGTTCAAATGTTATGCTGGTGGCCTTAACATCAAGAGCCAATATGTACAAGAAATTTATTTGGTCTTGGGTTAGCTCTTTATTCATTAGGCAAATAAGGAATATCCCATTGTATACAGGACAATATAGCCTGAACTAAGATACATATTATCCATTCCTTTCAAAAATAGAAATAAATGAGATCACCCTCCTCAGTTTGCTTCAGATGTATCTTTAAAACCCACCTGAGGTCCTGAAAATGCTTGCGGTAACGGGTCTAACAAGTAAATTTGCTTCACACCAAGGGCTAATTCCCCATGAGCAGGGGCATGTTATTAGCAATCAATGTAAAGCCATCTTAAGTTAAGCTGAACCACTACAAAAACAACAAATCGCAATGACCATGCGTGCTGTAGCAAAAATGGCTAAAATGTAAGTTTTGTGTGAGAAGTTTGACAAGTAGGTTTTAGACAGGTTCAAAAGATGATTTATTTAGCCACATCAGTACTTATGTTAGATTAAATATTGGCCAAAAAACATTTTGTCAAGACAACTCAAAGTTTGCCATCCTCCCAACACTGATGATGAAATATGTCTTCTTTAAACATCTCTGCTGATTGTAATCAGTCAACTGAAGTAGTGTTTAAATGGAGTCCACATCTTTGTTGGTATGTGTCCTCACTCTCTTGTTTACCAGATTAATTTGTCTGGCCCAAACAGTTGCAATATATTTTCTATTGTATGCATATAATATAAGTATAAATTAAACATGCTGAACTTAATCACACACACACACACGCACACACACATATATTACATTTGCTCAAACAAATAAGGGTAACTTAAAGTTTTTTGGGATATACTAATCTAAAACAAAATAAAAATATAACTTTACCTTGCAGGCTTGCTTTAGACCTTGGTGGTCCTGTGATCAGCAACTAATATGAACACACATACATGTGCATGTGGTCAACATCCAATGCTCAATGATTTTTTTCTGGTTTCATTCAATTACCTCCAAGGCAAGGATATAATTATGCCATCTCTGCTGATTCATACATGCATTTGAAACTACATGAACTTATGTGATCAATTTAAAATGAATAGAGCTTAAAACTATCTATAAACATGATTCAACTGGCTACTTACTGATGCCATTTTCAGTGGAACAGACCGAATTGATGATTCATAGCTTTGGCGATCCATGCAGGCAAGAAAGTCCTTGGTCTTTCTGATGTTCTTAGCTTTCCACCCCTTCTGAGTCAGAACATATTCTGTTGGACAGTTTCCCATCACATCATTCTGATAAAAATAAGATAATACATTAATGTAATGTGTAGAGATACTACCAAAAGAGAGCTACAGCTACTCTCTATCAATGTTTGGATGATGTGTTCACAAACACACATTGCTTGAATAAATGGATATACATGTATACAATAAACCATCAATTATAGTTAGATTTAATCTTAATAAAGGGGGCCTCCACATGACCAAGTGGTTTAAATTAATCACCTTTCCAGATCACTGCCATCTCACCTGTCTGTGTGGGTTCAAGTCTCAGGCTCGGCTAATGTGGATGCATTAGAAAACTTACCAATAAGCCTCCAGAGTGTTGGTGATTCTTACCAGGATTTTCCCTGGTTCTTCCTTTCCCAGTGATACTGGCCACCATGTACAGCAGGTATCCTGTGCTGTTAAATGGCAATAAACCCCAGGATACATGTCATTTGGTTGTTATAGGTTAAAAACTTCATTTGTCTCCATAAATGTCACAAAATGCAATACTTGTTATTTGATCAGCAACATAAGTTTAAGATGGAACTTTATGAAATGCTGGCTGTAGTCTTCCTGAACAAAAACTTGTTCTTGTGTATAAATAACATTTTTCATTTTTTAGACAGTGTCCTTGATAATTTGACTATCTGACCCCAAATCAACAGGCTTCCTTAATCCAAGTACAAGTCATCTACAGGTCCATATATTTGATGTAGAAATTAAGTTATTGTACAGAAACAACTTTTTCAGTAAAAAGCCTTGACCTTTAATTGTTAAGCCCCAAAACTGACAGTTTTCTTCCTACCATGTATGAAATACCAAAATGTTTCATATGTGATATAGAATTATTGCTATTGTGTAAATTCTTTCTGTAAAAATGAACTTGATCTTTATAAACTTTTTATTTCAAACTCAATAGACTTCTTCCTCATCAAATGTGCAAGCCAACCACAAAGTTTGATAAAGATGCTTAGATGGTAGATGGTGTTGATATATGTTACTTTGGGAATATGGAAAAGGCAAGTGATGGATGGTTGGATGGATCTACATAATAACATTCTATGTTCTGCGTTTGAGCAAACATAGAAAATCAATGACATTTATTTTGTTGATTGAAACTGGCATGCTGGCTATTGTCTTAACAGAGTGTTTTGAAGTATTACCTCTCTTGCTTTGTATCGATCCATGTCAAGGTCATCCATTGTGTTCTGGAAGGCAGAAAGCAGTCCTCGTTTGATATTAAGAACCCAGGAACTCTCGCCATCCTCGGGGCAAATTTCGTTAACCTCACCATCTTGGAATGAAAATCGGAGAGGATACTGCTGTAACAGGGTCGTGAAATCGCTTGAGGTTTTAACGGCCTTTAACCTCAGAGGTAAGGATGGATCTGAGGATTCAATTGATACATCCCGAAGCTGAAAAATAATATCTTATGACAACAACTGATCAAGAATGGCAAAGCCAAAACAATCTTTGTATAAGTAAATAATAAAAACTGACCATTTTTTTTAAATCCAATCATTTTACAACAGTATTAAATTTTTAATTGGCATCAGCCTTGGGTTTATACCCAAAAATTGCTCTCCACCTTATTTGCCAGATGGATGTTGGTCTACCTTGGGTTGAGGTAAAAAAAAAAATATATATATATATATATATATATATATATATATATATATATATATATATATATATATATATAGAGGATATTTTCTTTTCCTACGTTAATACCGGATATATTTCATCGTGTGGTACAAAAAACGTGATATTTGAACGAGTGGCGAAGCCACGAGTTAAAATATGTCGTGTTTTGTACCACAAGATGAAATATATCCGGTATTAACGTAGGAAAAGAAAATTTTCTTTTTATTATATACTTTTTTTTGTTTTAGAACCCAACGAGTCACTTCTTAGTAGCGCCCATTAAAAAAAAATAATAAAAAATAAAAAAAAAAAACCATTAACCACTAGAAGTATAGTGTTGGGAGCGACTGCAAAGAGTTCTCAAGAAAGGAGACATGATTCATTTTCATTTGTCACATTTAATTTATTATTTTGTTTCTCAATGAAATAAATACTTAATGTCACTTATTACATAAAAAAAAAAACACAAACCAGCAGAACATTTTCAATGTGTGAGTGTCAACGGTCGGTCTTGTATTTACACATCATTCGCGAAAGAATATGTACACTGAACCGCGATATCATCAGAAGGCTTTAGCTCGATTCGACACGTTGAACTCCTTTAACAAATGTAAAAATCAAACAAATGGAACAATATTGAACATGTGGAACTTAAAAAAGTTGAGAATATTAGCTTTGCGGAGGCTTTATTGTGAATCAGTGTCTTCTAAGGGGAGTATTCTTCTCCCTTTGGCATGTATTGGCGACTGCCCACCCTGCACGCCGTCCAAATGTGAAGTTGCATGGTGATGATGGATGTTTATTGACAATGTGTTAGCGTTGATTGTATTTCCTGTAAAGAAGCTGCTTAAATCATGCTGTTTGAATCTTCCTTCATTTCCTGTGTGGTCAAGAGATTCATTCTGGTCTGGAGGAGAAGATGAAGGTAAAAGTGTAGAAGACATAGTTGTATGGGTTTTGGTTTTCGAGGCACCTGTAGGTAACAGCAGTCGCTCTTTCTTTGATAATATGTTCGAGATTGACTTTTGTTGAACTTCATTGAGCTTGGAGTAACTGTTTACACTCTGAACATTTTTATGTCCACTTATTTGCATAATATGCGTTGCTGGGATGTCATGGTCATTAAGTTTTTGTAATAAATGCTTCATGGCACTGAAAAAAAAAGGGACACATGGAGAATAAAAGCTGGAAAGTACACTGGGATAGTTTAATTGGAAAAACATCAGATTTTACAATCTGAAGATTCAGGTTCAAATCCTGATCACGGTTTCAATGCTTTGTTCTCCATCGACCACCCTCAATAGTTTAACGAGTAGAAATTACATTAAAAATGATGAAATATGATAATCAAGTAGTCCTCTTAAATTCATTATTAATGTTTTTGTTTAAATTTATTGTTACACTGTGTACAAAATTGGAATATCTTGCAATACAGTAATCCCTGAAGAAGAAGAAACCAAAAGAATCATTTGAACTGATTATATTTAATTAGTCACTTTTGCAAGAAAAATATGCATTTTTAGATGTTTGCAGACTTTTTGGGTTACACTAAATTATACCTGTATGGCACAAGCTTCTTCCCGGTAGGTTTAAGATAGTTTTTCATTTCTTTCATTATTGAATATATTTTGTTGATGCCCATTGGTAGATTTTTTTACCATGCCTGGCCAGGACGTGGAGCCAATATGTTCACTGTCAGGAGAAATGGACTGTCCGACTCGTGCATCTCTTTGGGTCGCTTGGATTTAAAAAGCTTATAGAAGGCCACTGGACAACGGTCCAAATTATCTGGAATATAATATGCTCTGGGTTTCACCTTTCTTACATTTCTGGGATTTGTTCCAGATCAAGTTTTCGTCTGTCGCTCTTGTGTATAAATGAGATATTCTTCACCCGACTCCTCTTGTCTGACATCAATATCACCCCATCTTAATTCATGTGTCTCGATGCTGGTTCTCATTCCAAAATATGTGATACATATAAGCCACAATGAGTTCTGAAGAGATTTAGGATTATCAGGTCCTAGTTGTTTACATTGATACAAAGCATCAATTTCTGCATTAGTAATAGGCTCTGCTGCATTTGGGAGATTTACTTTTCCCATCCCTTTCAATTGCTACATTTTCAATTGAAGCATTTCTCTACATTTGCTGAACTGAATATCATTTATGAGGGAAAATCCATATTTTTTCTTTCTCAGATGCCTATCGAATGAGGAAAGAAAGCTCCTGAGAGTTGTTGGCTCAAATTCAGTTCCATTTTTCCTTTGGATTGCCATAAAGAAGTTCCCAATATGGTCATTCAGCTTGGAAGGTGGGATCAATTCCATGTTCCTCATTTCCCCAACTGAATTGAGATATGTTGCGAGCAGTTTAACATCATTTTCTGTTTTGATTCTTGTGTTCTTGTTTTCCTGCTCATCCAAAAAATTTTGCACTTCTGCCTCTGTCAGCTTCCTAAACCTGGAGTTTTGATTCACAGGCGCATCTTCTGTGGATTCTATTATATTAAAGTCAACACCTGCAAGCATTTCATCTACTTCTATATCCATTTCTAATTCATTAAGCACCAAATCATCAGCTTGTGCCATATTTCTTATCAGCAGAAGACAAGTTGTATGCAATAAGCAAGGGGAATAACTCTTGTTATAAAAAAAAAAGTAGTCCAAGAGCTAAATTGCATCATGGGAAAAATCTTATATTTTCACATGTGAAAATACAAGGATATATTTTTCACATGTGAAAATATAGGAATGACAAAATATGAAAAATATTTTGCCTGTAATTTTCTATATTTCACACTGAAGTATATAATAAATATATATATATATATATATATATATATATATATATATATATATATATATCTGTGTGAGTACATGTATGCATTTATGTTGTTTAATTATGAATTTAAATCATTATCATGGAAAATAGTATTGACATAAATTGGGAGCATCTAAAAGAAACAAGAAATGTTAGCTTTAGGGGGTTTGCAAGAAATAATGTATAAAAGTGTCACATCTCACGCTGCCGTATACCAACCAGTCAAAGCATTAGGAACAAATCCAAAATATTCCAAATGATCATGTAACTCTGCTTATGATTTAGGCCAATTTTATCCAACCTGTGACCCGCGGGCTGATTTTGAATGGCCCGCCAGAGCTCGAGCAATATTATGTGTGTATATATTATAAGTCCATGACCTACTTTCATAGTATGTCTTCTTAACCAGGTAAACTATTGTGAATAATTTTATAGTCGTTGCGCTAAAGTTTTCTGATGCCTTCGCATTCGGCTTTAAGAAAAACAAATTCAGTGGCCCATTGTATCAAAAAGGTTGGACAGCACTGATATAGGCCCAAATAGTTCCTACGATATCGCATATTCACTAGCCATAGGTCCGATATTTTAACCCTACCTTCACATATCGAGCTGATATTTTAGTGCTTTGTCCTAGCGATTTCATTAATTGCCTCCCTTAGTATGTAATGCCAACGAATCTACAGCATGTAACAGCATTGCATTACATGTGTATTTACGTGAAAGGTATTTGTACGAACACTGATGGGCAGTGGAAAATTACCCATTTATGGTACTATTCAAGTTTTATGCTCCCCGTGTCTCGACCATGTAGGAACAGTGTTCATATTTTAACAACTTAATTTTGATTAAACAAATAAATTCACAGACCCGACGCTCAAATATATCTTCTAGATCTGCCAAGGTTTAGAGAGGGTTAGCATACCTAAATCTTGGTTAGCGACAGTGACTTCATTTGCATGTGCTGTAAAATTGATGTAGCCTATATAAGAAAACTAACTAACATACCAGAGCCCAGCAACGTGGAACAAATTGCCCATTGAAATAGGACAGAAAGACACATTGATCCCTTTCAAGAGTGCTCTTAAAACTCACCTTTTTTAACTGCAACAACAAACTTCCAGACCTAATAATGGTTTATACTTTAAATGTTTTCAGCATTTTTTTTATGTTTTCTAATTTCATGATGTTAGTTTTTTTTTTTTTTATTCATATCATTATATATCTTGTAAGGCGCTTAGAGCTTCTAAAGAGTCAGCTATACAAAGTCCTCATTATTATTATTATTATTATTATTATTATTATTATTATTATTATTATTATTATTATTTCACAAACTAGTGGAAATGGCCGCGCGATGTTACGATGACGCGAGTCTCATAAGATTTATTTAATATTAAGAGAGTTCAATCCGATAGTGTAAATACATGACTTCTGGATCAACTACCATATTCAAACACTGACGTTTGCCGGTCCTACTAAACACCGCCAAGTCAGACAAAAGCAGAAAAAGGTAGGTAAAGTCTGTTTAATTTTGTTTTATTTGTACATATTCGTATATATTATACTATATTAACTTTGTTTTGAGATTTAAATATTTAAAAAGCGTAATTTAATGTTGTTTGAAAGTAAAATTTGTACATACGTACATTTAATAGAACAAAGTCAAAGTCAGACTAAGGCAGGCAAAGTCTGTTTAATTTTGTTTTATTTGTACATATTCGAAAATATAATACTATATTAACTTTGTTTGCATATTTAAATATTCAAAAAGCGTGATTTAATGTTGTTTGAAAGTAAAATTAGTACATACGTACATTTAATAGAACAAAGGCAGATAGAGTATGACGAAGTCATATAACACAGATAGCGTATGACAAAAGCAATCGCAATGTGACAAAACCAGATTTTTTAATCGAAATAAACGTTGCTGATGAACTTTTGTATGTTATACGTATGTTAAGTGGTACGCATCCGCATGTAGCTGAGATAATTCATTCTAGAGACAATCCCTTGCCTTCAGTAATATGCTACACTAATGAACAAATATTGGATTTGAAGTCGTTTTATCATCGAAAGAAGGTGTTGTGGGCATCGATAGAACATCTTCACTGGGAATAAAGTGTTTGTCACAACTACGGTATACAGTACCCACCATAAATATCGACACGTTAATCCAATCCAAGTTATCGATACACTGACCTACAGATGAATCGTTTCACACAACACTGTTGATATTGTCATAACACACAATTTGTCATACTGTATCGATAATGAAGGTAAACAATTGTTACATTTTATTATTATTAATAGCAAGTTCTTTATCATACCATGACCATCACTGTTTGTCCCAGGTTAATGTAAGAATATTATTTTTAATGACAGAATAACTTTCAATGTTAAAAAAAAATATGCCTGCTTTCAGAGAGAGAGAGAGAGAGAGAGAGAGAGAGAGAGAGAGAGAGAGATTACCTGAAGAAGCATCTCACACTTCGAGATGACCTCTATATTAGCTGTCGCCCTGATCTTGATGGTGGATTGGTCCTCGGTGGCGCCCAAAAGGGCTGTCTTTGTCTCTACTTCATAATTGTATGTATATGTACTCCCCGGACTGTATTTAAAATTACTTCTACCTGTAAAAACAACACCAGAATATGGGCTGCGATTTATCGTTTAAAGGTCAAGATACTAAAATTAAAAAAAAAATTAATTTATTAGTAGACATAACTCAAAAATATATATAGACAGAACAGTACGCGTAATTTTTTAGTACATTTTTTAAGAAAATCTTGGGTCTTCGTGGACAGGCAAAGTCGACACATGCTCTGTTCACAATGAATTCTAACAAGTCATAACATCGCTTCGAGAAGAAGAAGAAAACAAATTGACAATTATTGGTTGAATATCAATTTTTGGACAGTGGAGACGAATGCATGCATTCGTCACCATCTTTTCCTGTCAATATTAAAACCTCTTTTTTCCGCAGAAAAGATTTAAGGATTTGCACTATAGTATATCCCAAATATCTAATACTTTTGACAGATAATCCAGTAAAGCAGATAGAGCCATGATTTGATTAAATTCTTCCATGTCTCCTGGAATTTCTGAGCATTTTAGTTTCCTCATAAGACGATTCAATTAACGTTTTATTCGGTTCTAATTTGACTGAATTTACCAAAGACAAATATTTGCAAAGAAATTTCACTCACGTTTCAGCTCATATGAGGATGAGGTAAGTAAATCAATTGATTTTAAAAATTTAATTATATTATTGTGAGATGTCCACATGGCACTATGTGCAGATATATATTTCAACACAAACAATGACAAACATAACTAGAACGTGTTATTGATCCATAAACAATGGCTGAAGATTGTATTATTTCCTTCTTGAAAGTTTGAGTATTTACAGAGTGTCCATGGGGCATAACATAATAATAAAAAAAACAATTTTCAGCCGAGGAAAAGTCGGTCTGTTTAGGAGGTCTTGACTGAGGCCAAATTATTTGTTTCATGAAATGGTTTAAATGTTATGAATCTGCAACATGAACACAAATATCATAGCACTAACGCTGTTTGATTAATCAAAATGGCAACATGGATTACAAGCTCGTATTCAAAACAAGCTTTAATATTGAAACTAAAAGGCCACGGAAAGTTCATATTTTAGATAGTCGCTATCTCGACAGCCATCATCAGCATCACCTACGTTATTACAATATTATGTGTGTGGGGGGTGGGGGTGGGTGGGTGTGAATTTAAACCAATGCCTTTATTTAGTTTCGAAGTTCTGTGATACGTACATTTTTGAAAATTGTGTCAGTAACTTTGATACGATTCATAAAAGAAAAGAAAATGATAAGTAACTGGTTACATAGACTCGTATGATAGATAAGGATCTAACTATTTAATTTTCAGTGTAGGTGTTGTGAATTTATTTCTAATCAGGTAATTTCATTTTTCATTTACATAATGAGAATGTGGGCTAGGGAGTCTGATTATTTTTTTCTCACAAACCGGAGCAACACCTTTTTTAGAGCTAGTTGGGGGCGGAAATTTTTTTTCCCTAAAATAATCCTAGTTCTTCACTCCTCCCGGGTAAAAAGGATATTAATGGTCCCTAATTTTACGTATATCAGACCGTTTGCATGTACACAGTCAAGTTTAAATCAGTTAGCTCATGTTTCATGCAAGATTTCATCCAAATTAAATTGCAAAACTGATGAGTCATGACATAGTCGAAGTTCAAGTCTTCTTCATCTGGGATGAGAGATTAGATTAACGCTGTGTATAAAACTATTATCTAACTCCGTATCTTATTTCCGCTTGAGTACAAGCAATTCGAGGGTAAATAGAGCTACATTTAATGCCAGGGGAATATATTCATGACCAAGTTCACCTGACTTACATAAAAACCATCGTCGCTATAAAAGCGCCAAAACCACCGGAATGTTTTTAATTTGCCTAAATACATTGTATCAGAATGTTCTAATATTCAAATGTTTATTGATCTAAAACGACATAATTATGTGTGCATGTCAGATACTTTTAAGGGACCGTTAACTGAAAATTCCTAAGGTTCCAATGAATTTTAGAAAAGTAAATTTCCAATCCCCAAAAAGTTTGCCAAAAATTATCTTGCACTCAATTGCAGAAGAAGAAAGCAATTGTATGCATTATGATGATCGTTGATTTTAAAATAAGGATCTTAACCAAAAAAATATCCTAGTCGGAAAGAAATCCCAAATACCCACACCCACCCCAGCCTCATCGACAATTAACCGATAGGTCTCAAAGGATAGCTAGAGCAACATTTTACATCCGGATATGTTCACATTTCTTCTGCATGTGTAATCAAACTACTTTCTCACAACGTGGTACAGGGCTGATTGAAGCTTTGTGGCCGGTGGGTGGGGTAATTAACGTTTGTTTTGTTTGTTTTTTATGGTTTAACGCCATTTTTCAGCACAATATAGGCTATACATGGCTATACATGGCGGCCAGTATTAATGGTGGAGGAAGAAACCGGACAAACCCCGGAAAGAATCACCGACCCACGAGAAGCTACTGGCAAGCTTTATCACATAACTACATTTGCCGAATCTTAGACTCGAACACACGCAGACAGAGGTGAGATGGCAGTGGTCCGTAACAGACAGCGCTTTAGACCACTCGGCCACTCGGGGCCCCTGGTAATTAACGTAAGGTATCGATCTTAACATGCACACGGAAAGCTGCCCTACAACGTTTCGTTGCAAAATCTGCTATTTAAGTGACCGAGGTCCAAACATTTATTATCTCAAGAAAACATATCGTGGCTCGAACGAAAACACTATACGAAATTGGCACGTACGTTTATTTTATAAAACACCTGCACATCAGCTCATTTAGGTTTGCACATTTTTATATCAACAATCTTATCTGTATGTTTAATACATATTTGACCTTTCAATGTGACAGATACAATAGAAGTCACTCGACACCATAACAATGGTATAGCAAGCAAATGAATCATGGTTATTGTAACAATTTGGGTCATTCAGCTTTAATTTGTTTTTTTTTGTTTGACATTACAGCCAACCCTAAAACTGAAACCAGAGTCGAAATGGTCACGCACTTTACCGAGTTCCCTATCTTGTAAACATCGATATTTTGAAGACGAATCACAAATTGAAGTTACAAAAATTAGTCTCTTCAAAAAGACTAGAAATTCTAGAAACGAATGGAAAAAGTTCCCCCATAATAGCGTTTTTCTGAGCTAATTGAAACTAATATAATATGTGTGTACCTACCTGAATAAGCGATAAGTTAAGTAAAATTAACTAAATGACTTAAAAGTCGCCTGGATTCAGAATTATTAGAGAAGATACTATTTTTTAAATTGTGGTGGGAGAAGAAAATAAAATTTCTGGACAAAACGATATTTCTTGGATACCTACCTTTTGTTTTTAAGACATTTTTTGTAATACCCCACCCTTACAAGATCAGTTACATGCAGCTGGAATATGAAATCTCTTACGTATATCAAACACATACAGAATATATTATTGTCTTTACTATTTCAAAAGAAAATGTTATAGGTTAACAATAAATGCCTTGTGTACTGGCATTCTTTGTGTTATTACTAGAATTAGGCAAATACCTAGAGCGCACTACCAAGATCAACACTATCAGTTTTGATATATCTATATATGTTAGATTACTTATCATTTCTCTTGCATTTTAATTATTTGCTGTCGTTCAAAATTATGTATTATTTTGAATTTTATAAACCTGATGCAATCGCTTCCACGAGGAATATTAAGTCAATGAGTCAGTCAGTGATACAGTAATAAAAACATTACTTTCTCTTTGTTTTAACTTACAACAATTGAAATTCAGTGAATAAAATTGGGGTAAGAAAATTCAGTAAAAATGTAAGCAAAAAGAAAAAGGTCACGCAGAACGTGCTACTGTGGTGTCGAGAACAGAGAGTTAACGTCTGTTTGTTTCAGGGTTCATATGAAAATAGTAACAGATGTTACCAAGAATGCGTCTCAGACACTTCTGTATAAGGAAACACTATGCGATAACCTAAAGTTCTCGATCTTACAAGCATAACTTAATTTCATCGTTCAAATTGTATTATAGTCTTGCTTCAAACAACTTACAAAATGTAATTCGACATTTTGTTGTTAACTATGAGGCACACACCATTCCGTCACTAAATACTGTTGGTCCCCGTTGTGTTGATTTACGTTATATTTAAATTCATATTTGCCTTGAACGGTTCGTAAATGAAGCACGTTACCAATATTAATAACTAACCCATCTATCTAAAATTTCAACATTTACGTGAATCGGGATAAACAATAACTCCATTTTGTTACGTTGGTGATCGGGTGGTTCAAGTCCAGCATACGAGCTTGAGGGCCTCAAATGTAGTAGTTTAAATAATGCTTTATTCTTAAGTCGTGTTTCCAGTAATAGGTATGTACGTACGAACCACCTGAGAACTTGTATTAGAATGTAAATACAAATATACAGCTCTGTGACATCTTGTTCACTTATATCAAAATGCACACACACACAGGTAGTATGTATGTATGTGTATGTGTGTGTGTGTGTGTGTGTGTTTTATACTCTTTTCACATTTCAATTTCAAGTATTCTGTTAAATTAATACTTATATATTTATGGCACTGCAAACCTTTATAAAATTATAAAATGCTTTTCTGATTAATAGACGGATCACAATTACAGTTTATGTTTTGTCCCTGTTATATGATTCCCGTAATAGGTACATATATATGTTAATTGAGTATGTACATGTTTATTCGCATGTATGATCTTACACAAGGGCGTAACTACCGTCTCCAAATGTCTCATATAATTTTTCATCCTTACGGGAGAAGATGGGTGAATGGGATGAGGGAGAGAGGGAATCATGGTTGTAATATGAAACAGTTTTGATATCCCGGCCCTAAAGTACAACACCGCACGTGCCACAATCCCGCCAACCACCCTGGATGGAGTTGTCAATGAAATAAACATATATACTCACCAGTACATTCGCTTGAGCATTTGGAGATAGATTGTTACACTTATAATGGACCTGAAATCGGAGGAGAAAAAGAGAATATATTTACAATTTACGAAATAATAGTCATGTTGCAGTCATGAGAACATATTCTCTAAATTAATATGCCAACAAACAAGTTTTCTATTTGTTTTTTCTCACTTTTATCTGAGAGAGAGAGAGAGAGAGAGAGAGAGAGAGAGAGAGAGAGAGAGAGAGAGGGATGGAGAGAGAGATTATGTTAATTGACAATTAAGAAATTATTAACAAAAACGTATGGCTTTTTGCTTATATCTGGTTGTCCTATCTACTTGTTTGTAATTAGCTGGCAACATCATTCATAAATACACAGTTAGAGAGGTACATTGTATGCAGTGTTATGAAACACCCAAATCCACCCAAATCCACTCAAATCCACCTAAATCCACAACCAAATTCACAACCAAATTCACCAAAATCAGCTCCATTCCACAAAAATCGCATTGTGTATGCCATGTCATCTATAAATTACAACGCTAGTCTCCCCTCCTTTCAATTTTAAACAAGTCCTTTTCCACAAATCGATATTTTCCTAATAAAAAACAACAAAAATCTCACCACATTTGGTAAAGGTTTAAGATCAATTTGAATTATTTGACTTGATGAATACGTTCTTGTATAAAGCTATAAGGTGGACGGACAGTTTTGTTTGTTTTTAGGGTTTAACGCCATTTTTAAGCACACGATAGGCTCAGTATTATTGGTTGAGGATGAACCTGGGAAAACCCCCGGAAATAACCAACGACTCACGAGAAGCTACTGGCAAGCTTTCTCACATAACATTAGCCGAATTATAGACTCGAACCCACGCAAACAAAGGTGAGACGGCATTGATCCGTAACGGAAAGCGCTTTAGACCACTCGGCCACTTGGGGCCCCTGTGTACGGACAGAGATAAATGAAGACGTACATAATAAGATATATATACATATATATATATATATATATATATATATATATATATATATATATATATATATATATATATATATATATATATATATATATATATACATATATATATATATATATATATATATATATACATATATATATATATATATATACATATATATATATATATATATATATATATATATATATATATATAAATATACATATATATATATATATATATATATATATATATATATATATATATATATATATATTGTCGTGAAATGTTAATTTTATACTTCAAATATATAGTGTTAGTTTCCAAGATAGTGGCACCATCGCAAAAATGCAAGGTTAGAAGCACATAAGAAGGATGTGAAGATTTGTAAAGTCGCAAGCAATAATGAGCAAAAATTACCGACTTTATATATTATATTCTTCAGGGCATTCGTCTTAGGTCAGAAAGTAATATTTCCATTATCTCATACTCTTCTTGTCTATTTAATCCATTTTTTCCTTCCTTCTTTCTTTTCCTTTCAAACTAAAAGTTCTCTTCTGCTGTCAGGGTTAGTTGTATTGTTTCAAGCCTGCTTGTTCTTCTTTATGTTGTTGGATTTTTACCTGATTTAGTTGTGTTGCTTTTCTCTCTTCTCATGCATAACATGTACATTGTCGGCGATCGCATAAGATGAAACAAAACGAATTGCCGAACAAATGCAGCAAGCAGCAAGTGCTTCTTGTCGACCCTTACGAAAAAGAAACCACTGAAAGAACCTACCGAATAAGTTGGTCAAGCGGCCAGTTCTAAGTTACTAAATTCAAAATTCATATTTGTTCACCATCAACCAGCTGAAACCAGCCTCGATTTGTTTTTCATTGCATAATGAGTGCTGATAATTTCCAGCATGTTTTTTTTGGAAATTGTGTGAGTTTCAGTTTTTGTATTACTCATCACCAATATACTTATGGACAGGCCTCACAAATTTGGATAGTTTCTATCCATGGTAATATGACACCCTAGCTGAAGGGACCTCTGCTATCATCATCCCAAGCCCATTACTGTGTGAGCCTAATGAGTTCTTCCTGGCTGGTGTAAACTACTGTATGCAGCTCGTTATAAGTCCACATAACAACCAAATATTCAATTGATTCCGGTGTTTGGGACAATATAATGAGTGTCATTTTATATGCATTTCAGTCTACTATACAGGCTTACTGCTTCATTTTCCACCAAGCCATGATCAATATGAAAAACTAAAAGAACAAAAATCAGAAAAACAAAAAGGGAAACAAAAACAGGAAAAACAACAAGAGAAAGAAAACAAATCGTCAAAGCAAGAGTCTTCCTATCACCGTTCTCCACCTCAACAAGAGATAAAAGCAGAAAAAATGTTTTGAAAAGTTTGGTGGAATCTCCCCAAAAAGAATATGATGATGTGCATGGTGCAACTGGTTATTGTAGTGGTGAAGGATTTTCTTTGAGTGGAACTCCAATCAGTGCCTGGAGGTGTGTTTTTGTTGTCTGTTCTACTAATATTCTCTCAAATATAGCACGATGAGAAATTCTCATAGGGAGTAATGAGCTGCAAATAATTCTCTGAAAATAATTAATGAAGCCGCTGATATTTGTAGACAATTATTTAAAAGTGGTATCATGGACATTAGAGTATATCGCGAGTTTATCGATGAACTTGTTGATGGATACTACAGTGATTGATTATCACCACGATTAGATAAATAACAATTAGATAAAATGATCATACACTATCACCATTATAAACCAACTATGGCCTACGTAGTAAACTCACGATTATCCATTTACAGAACCATTTATGGAGCTGGTCTTGGTGATATTATTCAAAAGTTATTTGCAAGGATGGCTTCCAAAATAGCACCAATCACAAAAACAATTATCGATGAAAGATATTAATGTTACTGATGAAAAAGCTCCTGGTGTTATTGGTAATATTGCAAGTAAGGCGTTTTCTGCAGCCAAAAAAGACTAACACAATTAATGCGACAAAATCCGCCGTCAGAAAAATGACCATCTACAGAAATTATGCCCGGGAATGTCAGTAAAATAATAAACCAAGCCGCGGATCAAAGAGTAGCAGCCTTGATGAATCAAGGATCAGATAAACAAGGAAATATGAATGCAAATTTAAAAGCTGGAAACGGTTTGAGATCGCGATATAGATCGAGAAAAATATAATAAAATGTTCAAATCTTTACCCGACACCGCCTTTGATATTGAGACACCGGTTCACAAAGATGAATCTGTACGCGATTATCAGTTTTATTCTTACAACGAAATACAGCTAAATAACCAATCAAGGATTGAATTTCATGTTCAGGACACAATTCGATATTTCTTATTTCTTACCCGCCCAAGCATGTATTGACGTAGAAGGAGAACTCGTAACAAATGTTGCAGCTAATAAATCATATGTAGAAAATGTGCGAGTTTGGTTTTGTTAATAATGGAATTATGGCGCTATATATATATATATATATATATATATATATATATATATATATATATGATTGATGGTATAGAGAGTGAATCTATTCAGAAGGATGATGATGTTGCCACAACAATAATACGGTTAGAGAGATATTCTGATGATTATACAAGATCAGCTGGCCCATCTATGATGTTTTCTAGGATATTACTGATCACGCTGAAAATGTTCAGTATGTCCAATTACGTACACCACAAGCTACTGCATCTGATCCACATGCAGATGGATATAAAGATGGATCAGGTGATGCTTTTGATATTATAAAAGATGATAGTGCCACTCTCAACTTAACAACACGTGTCTCAATGTTACAAGGAGTGTGTATATTATTTTCATGTGCAATTCCACTGTCTCATATATTTGGATTTTGCAGAAATATTTGAAAGGTTATTTTTGGAGCTAACCATACAGTAATAATCGTGCGAAAAGGTGATGATAATGATGCTATCTGGCATGGTGCTGGTGTTGATGATGGTAACGTAAATATAAAAAAACTTTCACTGTGGATGCCAGTAATGACTCCATCAATTTCTGTAGAAGAAACATTACTATAATGTATGAATACAGGTGGTAAATCATTGTTATCTTGGTTAACAACAAAAACAGATATTATCCATGGTACCATTAACGGTACATTTTCATGGCATATGGCATCACAGAAAAGTGTTTCTGTGTGTCGACGTATATTTGTTCTCGCTACAGGATGTTACAAGATTAAATTTACAAACGCGGAGTCATATGATATTTTTCCAACTGGGTGTTTCTGAAGTCTCGTTAAGAATAAACGGTCAACAAGAACCATCTAAGGATATTTTACTTAATTACGATCATAACCAAGTAGCACTTGCATATCATCGTTTGTTGACATTTATGGGACGTGATCTGAATGTTAATCCTGGTCTGCAAATATCACAATTAGATTTTAGAAACCGATCTCCGATTTATTACTTTTCGCTGGAACATATTGATTGTACAATATAGACCGTCGTTAGTGTACTCCTCTGAGCTCGTGTAAATTGGGGGTTATTGCAGAGTTCAGAGCAGTTGCCGTCGGTGTTACTCGAGGATGTTGATGGACGAATGAGATTCGTTGATGCCCCGGTCGAACATTTATAACACAATTAGATCACTCGTCATATAGTCACTTTAGTGTTTTTCTGACTGCTGGTCATATTAAAAAACTTCATTCTGATTCCGCTAAAAGAGAAGGAACTACTATATCTTTAAAACACAATTAGATCACACGTAGACAGAAAAAAAAACAATCACTGACAGCGCGTCAGATTAGGCATTTCAATAATGCACATCAGATTTTAATAAGGTGTTCAGGTTACTCTCTCTCTCTCTCTCTCTCTCTCTCTCTCTCTCTCTCTCTCTCTCTCTCTCTCTCTCTCTCTCTCTCTCTCTGTATCATTGCGATGAAAGACACAATTAAATCAGGTGGTATATTTCCACTTTTCGCTGCCATACCAGCATTGATTTCAGCGGCCGCCCACGCAGTCGCGAAAGTTACGGTGTTAGGAGCGGTTGGAACAGCGGCATGAATGGCACTATAGTAAGCAACAGGACGAGGATACACATAAATGGAAACGGCCTAAGGTTATCAGGGATTCCGTATTCATGGTATAGCGCGAGTAGCCTGAGGTTTAAAGGGACGATTTAATAACATTATAAAATTTTGATTTATTCGATGCAACTAAAAATTAAGAATAAAAACCTTCAGAGGTGTTTTTATGCCAGATCAATTACCAAAATAGCCAAACAACATTGAAACCGGATTTTTTGTATATCTCGATAACAGTACCGTACCTGGAACTCAATGGGCTGCATACGCGATTGACCCGCGTCAAATTGTTTATTTCGATTCATTTGGGTTAGCACCACCAAAAAAATTTATCTACTATATTAATCGATTAAAACTTACACTCTGGTATCAACGCTACCAACACAGACACTAACCGACCCACCAATATGCGGTCAGCAAGTAATCAATATTCTTGATGCTATATCAAAATCAACCAAACCACCCCATAAAACCATGCACGACTACACGAGTAATCACTTTTTAGAGAAATCTCGACAAACAAACCTAACGGTGAAATATTGGCAACCAAAAATATATACAAATTATCGAGAATTAAATAACCGAATTGTTAAATCTTTCAAGTGTGGTCCAAACGAAATATTTGTATTTGAAGACAAACAGGGAAAATTAATAAAAGTAATCTTTACTTGAACGATATTATAATTAAAATTAATGGAGGAACCGTAAACTCCCATAGCGGTGCTTCATTCCAGTGGTACGAGTAAACAGAAGTTCATTTTTCAACGGTGACAAAAACCCAAATAAAATAACATCACTTCGTGATCCAACATCTGACACCGACGGGGTAACAAAACATTGTGCAGATACAAAAAATAAGAGACTATCAACGTTGCGAACTGAGTATGATGCTGATGTGTCCGTGCCTTTTCGAAATGTCCGTAGAAGTGTTAGAAACATTGATGAATCCGCGGCTAATTATTTTGGAAAACCGCCAAATATCCCCATGAAACTATTGATGGGATTAACCGAACGCAGGATAATATCGTTAGTGTTTTCCTGCTATCGCTGACAAACTTGATATGATTGAAATACCGCATAAACAAAATATCAATATCGTGTACTTGATACAGCATGGGTCTTTCACCTGGACACCTTAAAATAACATTTTTTTCAATTACTGCCGAGGTCCGTTGTATCTATAGATTAACCCTAATTTCGCCGGTAAAATTTAGGATATCATGAAGTTCATCTACGGGCTTGGTAGCGTAAATGCAGTCATAGATAAAGGGTCACCGAAAAACATGTAGTCTAACCCCTAATATTGGTAATTTAACATCGGTGTTCATCACATGGTATGTAGAATTTGTAATTGATTTAAGAATGTAGTATAATGAATGTCCAGCATTATTACCCGCGTTGATATAATCGTGTATTCGGTTTCAGCTGTTATTGCTGGAACGGTTATATTATTATAATTGTTAATAATGATTGTACCAGCAATTGTCTCAATTTTTGTTTCAGCTGCAACAACAATTACAGAGGTTGCTAATATAATTGAAAAATAAAATATCCACGTGCAGTCAGAATAAACTACATGATTATATAATTAAATAACATATCGCTAATGCCGCATATTCCCAAATATCTGTATTGATATCATTCAGCCTCTTCGAAACAATAATATCCGATAATGAGTTATCGGCAATGATTAAGATCTATGATACAGCGATATACAGCGATATTATAATTAGAAAAATAGAATAATAATATCTTTAATGGAATAAAGGTAGCTACTGCAACAAATAGCCTTGAATATAACCCCACCAAAAATATTCTTGATCTCAACAACCTCAACTAAACCTGAATTCAGCGTGAACTTTCCGATGGCAATTCCGGTAAACGAAATTGCGCTTGCAAAATTACGAGTATATTTCAGCTGTCCTAACATCAGATCAAAATCATTTGGTGCGCAGCAGCCGATTATTCACTTGGTGTTTGCAAATATAAATGAAAAGGATGGAAACCCGAATGGAACGTTGTATAAATACCATTCGGTAATATCAAAGCGAACAAATCAATAATGAATTACAGCGTAGATTAAAATCCATTACAGGAAAAGAACAAACAGTTGCTATAATAGTCCACGAACCAACATTATCAGTCACCATCGAAATAATCTCACCTGACCATGTTGTAGATATTTATCAGTCATTGATCAGAACTGTGCAACGATGGCCTGAACATCCACCGTATCAAAAATCACATGAAACAAAGCTAAATGATTTTACCACAGATGTGAACAAATGTATAACACAACCAGAGTACAGACAAACATTTTATCATGATTATTTTGATTGATTATGGTAATTCGTTAAAAAAATATTAATACATTATTAGACTACCACATACTAAATAACCTGGTTCACCGAAAGGAATTTGAAGTTTCTTTCAACCACAATTACTCCTGAACTTAATCACATATTTTATAAATTACGGAATTTATTCCCGAGTATTACACAGCAGTATTATGATGACCAAAACAGCAAAATATCGAAACAATTCAGCATTTAAATAACATCATAGACTATATCCAGTATATTAATCGAGAAATTCGTGACTTAGTAATCCATGAAGAGTATTATAAACGCGACGGAACCAGAGAACCATCGTATTATGAATTTTTAAAAATAAACGAACAAAATTTCCAATTTCAGACATTTGTAACACCAGCACTGAAAACCGATAAACTAAAGAAATACTAAAATACTCGCTCGTCGGAGAAAAAAACCCACCTCAGGATATTATTCTCAGATACAATAATGACCCGGACGGAGATGGAAACATACCACCTCGAAATGGAAATATAACCTCGGTGATCGCAGTAGATCAAGTATGTGATGCTATTGCTAGAAACTATCAAATAAATCTCAAAAAAATCAAATCAGGCCCAGAAAGGATACATTTTATACTCGTTTATGTGTCATAAAAATGCTTTAACGAGGATACATTTTAAAGTCACTTACCAATCTGGTAGCTAAATTGACCTCGATAGAGGGACTTTATAAACAAGTCTATATGTGTAATCTTAACTGTCCATCCGCGCTGATTTTTCATCAGGGTACCAACAAATATATAGTATAAATAAAACGTTTAAGTTGTATAATTGTTGTTTTTTTAAAAAATGAAATTAAGGTACAAGATTTTTACTAGTGTGAGTGTTGATGAAATCAGACTCTATGATTTTATTAGTAAAAAGTAAATATTCTGAATATTTGTGTGCTCACGTTAGCTTCGTTACGTAGCAGCCTTTCTTACCGGAAATCTGGTCTATATATAATAAAGATAACTTAAAAAGAAAATTAAAGATATGTTGACAACAGAATCTCCACTCGTGTAATTAAGGCGCCTTATGACCTCTTAGCACCCTTAGAGATATACACAAGATAACACAACCCCATATCATACTCGAAGGTACTTTATGACATATGAGCATCAGGTGAGCACAACTCACACAGCCCCATAAACGAACCGCTAACCAGTCTAACAACAGTCTTGAGGGCTCAAGAGGGTGTGGTTTGGTAAATAATGAGACGCATTGCAGTTAGAACGGCACATTTCCCATATGAACCCCTGGATTGCCTTATCATGTTCAGCAGTCTCAATGAGTACATACTGTTACGTGTATTTGATTTGGGTAATTTATTTTATATTTTACTTGTTGGTTTGTCAGACTCAAATTTGACATTTTAAGTTTAAGATTCATTCGTTGGGAGATATTATTTTTAGAAAGTGGGATGACATGTACTCTTAAGAATAAACACCAGGTGTTGACCTCATTTCTGACCTGGCTTCAGAGTTGTAAACAAGCTTTTAAAATGATTGGTTGATTCCAGGGACATTATGGAGCTTTGTTATAAACATCTTTCTATTTTTAGTTGGGTCATACGGTGTGTACGTGATTTTTTGAACGTAACGTTGTTCTAAAAGATTCTAGAGGATCACGTGACCTTTCTTGTTTACGTAAAAACAGGTATATAAATTATGTTTTGGAGAGAACTATTTAGTAGAACTTGGGCTGTTAGAAGATTAAGTTGTGTCGTTTTGAGTTATTTTAAATTACCTTTTATTGGAAATTATTTAAATTCGTTTGGATCAAGTGGATTTATTTTGTTATTTATCTGGAAAAGAATTGTGCTCATAGAATTTCATTATCAAGAACTGACTTCATCACGTGACATCGTCTTCCATCTTCTATGATTCACTAAGATTCAAACTTGGAATTATTTGGACATTTTATTGCCAGGACTTTTGCAATTTCTCTAGTGGATTATATTTTGAATTATTTTTGGATTAATTTTGGAATCGATTCTTAAAACCGTAAGTTAATAAATAATTGCAAATGTATGTTTTCTCCTTATAAAAGTCAAAATTAAAATATATATATTTATATATCTAAAAAGAGTTTTTTAGTACTTGTGCTTATTGCATTATTTTCTTAATTATTACCACTGAATAAATCTAGATGAAGAAACCAATCTAACAAATTCAGTGAAATATTTATTTGAGGTATTTTCAAAATATTGGAGAGTGGACCATTTTTGGCAGACTTCTAGTATTAAAGATAATTAATTTTTTGCCAATTGTGACTCTTTTCTTCTCTTCTGTAACCTTGCAATCTAAATAGGTAATGATCTCTATATTGAGAATTTAATTCAGCTTAATTTATTTTGTATTCAACGCTCACATATCTTCGTTCTTGTTTCTTTTCAAACATAATTGTTTTATGATGAGAATTAAAATCACTACTTAAACAATTGTATTTTAAACTTTACAAAATTGAATTTGCCCCGTAAATCTTGCACCGTTTGTTGTAAATTGTAACAAACACAGAATGAGAAACAATGAATATCACATAAAAACGTGTAAAGTCAGTACGAGACGGACCATTGAATGTATTCACTTGGGAATGGGTGGGTTTGGGAATGCGAGTTTCTTTGGAACTGCAATTCACCTATTTTCTTAACTCGGAACAATTAACCTTTCACACCTGATATAAAATTTCTTTATTCTTCTTACTATTTCCTTGCTGGAAGTTATTTTCTTATTCGACACCACCTATAAAATTACATTGTAGGTTATATATATATATATATATATATATATATATATATATATATATATATATATATATTTATATATATATATATATATATATATATATATATATATATATATATATATATATATATATATATATATATATATATATATATATGTGTGTGTGTGTGTGGTGTTCGGACTGCTCTGGGAGGGGTAGTAGCCTGCCCATATTTTGTCCTCACCAGGCGCTCAGCCCTCACCTGTGGCTCCAAGCAGCTTTAGCATGCACAGCGGCTACACCACGGGCAACGGCTTCGACTGGCCGGCTAAACCAGGTGGAGGGTAGCCGACGGGCCTCAAACCCTCGGTGACTTAGGAGCTTGCCTATCCTTGCATGTCAAGCCAGATTCGGCAGAGTGGGCGGAAGAGATCAACTGAGTGATCCAACGACTACAAAGGCGAATCTGCAAACGCTTTGTGGAGAGCGTAGGGTATGACAAGGCACGGAAGACGTCATAGCCATCCAATGCAGCCGAAGTAGTCCCCAGCCGTGACGAATCTTCGTACCACTGAGTTTTAACTACTAAGGCCGAAAGAGTAAGGCTGTCTCTGTGCAAAGGCTGTTTCACTTTAATCTCCTTCACGCACAGGTTGTGTTGTGCACCTAATATTCATCCTCATCATCACACTCATCGTTCTTAATCAACACCCACCAAAGTCCTACGGCGATGGGCGACTGGCGACGCAACAGGTGGAGATGACCACTGGGAGTTGTAGTCAGAGACCTGAACGTAGGCGGCCCTTGGACAGTGGTTGTTTTGCTCTGTACCCAAAGCAGCAGAACAGTTCGACAGCATCCAGGGGTGACTGAGCAGACCTTTTTAGGACGGCGCTGCTCACCCTGAATAGGGAGAGGCCTAGAAAAGGTGGCCTAAAAAAAAGCTTGCCTTGTAAAAATCTGGTCAGCATACCGCGGCTGGCAAGATCATCCATATCTGCAGTCGAAATAATCGAAGATTTTTTTTTTATTGGAGCATGGAACATCCGTATTCTCATGGACAAAGAAAACGTAGCAAGACCCCACAGGAGAACAGCTCTAGTTTCTAAGGAGTTAGCACGCTACAATATTGACATTGCAGCCTTGAGTGAAACCAGGTTCGCAGAAGAGGGTTCTCTTACTGAGCTAGCCAGCGGCTACACATTCTTCTGGAAAGGAAAAGCCCAAAATGAGGACAGGATCCATGGTCAAGTCTTCTGAAGCAGCTCCCGGAAATGCCGGTTGGTATCAATGAGAGGCTAATGAAATTGCGAATATATATAAACCAAAAACGGCACGCAACAATCATCAGTGCATACGCCCCTACCCTACCGAGTCGAGCAGAAACCATCGAGCAGTTCTATACGGACCTCAGCTCTGTACTTAGCTCAATTCCAGCTGACAAGATCATACTACTGGGGGACTTCAATGCCCGTGTTGGCTGCGATTATGTTCGATAGAAAGGTGTGCTTCGCAAGCACGGTGTCGGCAGAATGAACAGCAACGGCCTGCTCCTACTCAGCAAATGCACAGAATTTAACCTCCTAATCACAAACTCAATGTTCAGAATGGCTGACAAACACAAGAACAACTGGATGCACCCCATATCTCACCAATGGCACTTAATTGACTATGTAATAGTACGCCAGCGTGATGCCAAGGATGTCCAAATCACCAAGGCCATGCGAGGAGCAGAATGTTGGACAGACCACAGACTTGTCAGAACTACCCTACAGCTGCACATTGCCCCTCACCACCTAAGACGTCCTAAGCTTGTGCGCACAGCCCTCAACGTTGTAAAACTGCAGCAGCCTTCCACCCAGCTCGATTTCCAGAAGAGACTGGATGACATGATGTCATCAAACGGACCGTTATATGGAAACGCCTCTGAAAAATGGAACAAGCTCAAGGACATAATAAGATAAACAGCTATGGCAACCATGGTTCAAAGAAACGAATCCATCAAGACTGGTTCGACGAGAACAACGCTGCCATTGAAGATCTGCTTGCCAGAAAAAACAAAGCTTTTATGGACTGGCAGAATGACACAAACTCCATCCCCAAAAAAGATCGCTTCAAATCCTATCAGGCTGAGGCTCAGAGAGAAGTCCGCAAGATGCATAACCAATGGTGGGAAAAGAAAGCTGACGAAGTGCAAAGCTATGCCGACACTAACAACTCCAAAGAGTTCTACAACGCCATCAAGTCAATCTTCAGCCACACAAAGTCCAGCCCTACGCCCTTGCTTGCTGAAGATGGCAGTACATTAATAAAAGACAAGAATGGCATTAAGGAAAGATGGAAAGAGCACTTTACTCAGCTCCTAAACCTGCCCTCATCGGTCAGCCAATCTGTTTTTGACCAAATACTCCAACCGCCAACGCTCAACCAACTGGATATTCCGCCAAAGATGGAGGAATTGAGAAGGTCAATTAAACAAACAAACTGTGGCAAGGCACCTGGAAAGGATGGTATCCCAGCGGAGGTGTACAAGACTCTCAGTAAGCATCTCTGGAGGCATTCTACGACGTGCTAATCAGCATCTGGACGGAAGAAGAGATGCCAGACGGCCTCCGTGATGCATCAATTGTGACCCTCTATAAAATAAAGGCATACATATGGACTGCAGAAACTACAGAGGCATCTCCCTGCTTTCCGTTGCTCGCAAAATACTTGCTCGGATCTTGCTCAACAGGATTATTGCAGCAGTGTCAGAAAATAACCTCCCCGAGTCTCAGTGTGGTTTTCGCCCAGACCGCAGCACCGTTGACATGATCTTCGCAGTGAGACAAGTCCAAGAGAAGTAACGTGAGCAGAACATGAATCTATATGCTGTCTTCGTGGATCTGACAAAGGCTTTCGATACAGTCAACAGAGACGCACTTTGGGTAGTACTCAAGAAACTTGGTTGTCCTCAGAAGTTTACCAACCTCATCCGGCTCCTCCACATTGACATGAATGGAGAGATTCTCTCAGACGGTGAACCCTCAGAGAAATTCCCCATATCTAATGGTGTCAAACATGGTTGTGTACTCGCTCCAGTACTCTTCAACCTCTTCTTCACACAGGTACTGCTCCATGCCATACGGGACATTGACACTGGCATCTACATTAAGTATCGCCTGGATGGATCAGTGTTTGATCTCCGTCGCCTAGCTGCAAAAACCAAGACACTAGAAAAACTCATCATTGATGTACTCTTTGCAGATGACTGCGCCCTCATGGCCCATGAAGAGACTCACCTACAAGCAATCGTGGAGAGATTATCTGAAGCCTCCAACCTATTTGGACTCACAAATAGTCTAAGAAAGACAGAAGTCATCTTCCAGCCCGCCCCAAACACTGTCCATTCGCAACCCTGTATCACCATTGGCGACACGCAGTTGAGGAATGTGGACAGTTTCAATTACCTGAGCAGCACAATATCTAGTGATGGCTCTCTGGACAAAGAAATCACTGCGAGGACCCAAAAAGCCAGTCAAGCACTAGGACGATTCCGAACCAAGGTCTTGCAGCACAAGGGCATACGCCTGTCAACAAAGCTGAAGGTGTACAATGAAGTTGTCCTCACGTCTCTATTCTATGGCTGTGAAACGTGGACACTCTACAGAAGGCACATCAGTCAGTTAAAACAATTCCACCAGCGCTCCCTGAGATCCATCATGCGGATCAAGTGGCA